>CAJGYO010000009.1:11847582-12235794 GCA_904845875.1 Miscanthus lutarioriparius | reverse complement strand
AAACAACGACCTCTTTCTTTCTTCCCTCTCTTCCTCAACATCAACAAAAAATTCTACGCGGCAATCGCATGAGACGGGCGTATGAGACCGCCACATGTAGCAACATACTTGCTCTAAGGTCAAGCATTGTTTTAGGACAGATGGGAGTTTTTCAGCCCACAGAAGAATACAATTCTAGCATAATACTAAGGGCACAGTTGGATTTGCTTCCAGAACATGCCATACCAAAGTTTTGATAGCCATGTGATTTTTAGTTAAGTATTTGCTTCATTACCAAAACCTGCAAACCCTCACATTTAACTTGGCAAAATTTATGGCAAATTTTTGCCCAACTTTTAGTTTGTCAAATCCTTGGCATGACAAATTTTGATTAACCAAACAAACCCTAAATTGAAGTATATTGAAACATTGACTAACTATAAATAAAAACATTGATATTTGCAATACCAAATAAGTATCCTTAAAATTTCTCGCGAGGTATCTTTTGTACTATACTGAACTTGGTTTCATAAATCTAAATTTATCTTCATTTTTATTAAACCTAGATGACCAATCATCACTTTAATTAACGTCCTTCTTTTACACAGGTATACACATAAAAAAGTAAAAGTTATTAGAAAATGTCATTGGCCAAATAATATAAACCCTTGATTTAATAATACAAATTACCTACATACGTCCACGGTTTTTAAACACAAAAGTGAATAGGTTCACTAATAGTTCTTTTGTTTTTGAAAATGTTGATAACAACCACCAAATTCGAAGGTAATTATTATAGGGTCATGAACTGCTTCGCCCACAGCTGAAGTTCTCAACTAACTTTAGCCCAATCCGGTGAGATCTCGGTGAAAAGTGGTGTAAAGTCTTTGTAGTGCACCCGTGTAATATGTTGTATCCCACCACTGGGCCATCTTGGGCCAAAGGTTCCACGTCTTCTACGATGTTGGACTCCATCCAAACATGATACCGGTTATCCCAATGTGTAAATATCATTCCATTTTAATTTTTTCTCTGCTAAAAAATCATTTTAATTTTTTCTCCACTAAAAAAATCATTTTAATTTTTTCCTCCCTTACTAATCCCTCCCCTCCGGTCAAACAAACTTTGGATTCTTTTACTTTTCTTGATGTAATTAAAAAAAAGCTTTTCGATGTATAGCTTTTGGCATAAACATCTTCCACATAGATTTTCCAAGAGAATTTTTCAGATATACGTGTCTCTCGTGACTTGTTCACACACCCAATCCATGCACAGAAGCTTGGGAGATGTATCCCTCTGTTCCAAACTCTAACTAAAAATGCACGTATATATCTAGGTATATAATAAAAAATGTACATTTAGAAAGTTAGAATTCGATTTATAACTAAGAACGGAGCAATATCTACTTCAGAATGCCATAAGCCATGATGGTGCAATAAATAAATTGAAAAATGTACGTTTAACTTCCTGATGAATATGTGGCGGCATTCAACGTATCGACAATTTTTGCCATCTCCTTTTGTTATATATGTAATATTCAAGATCAATACATAATTTTTTCACACAGAGTTTAGAATTACTGATTTCACTTAACCCAAAAACATACCTTAAATAACTGATCATCAGAATCTTGTCTGCTATCATCTGCACTTTAAAAATAATCAAAATATTCAGTCACCCCAAATCACTGTTGTAAAAAATCACCCTAAATCATAGTCGCTCCCACGACTTCAGAGACGTGCAGACTTCCAAGCTGGCCTGAGCAGTCCGCTGTTGAGATCCAAACTGCAGCAGCTCCACACGAGTCATCATCAGGCAGGCCGGTTCCTGAGGCCCATATCATCCCTGGCCAACGCCATGTACGCAATGACTCCTCTTCTTCGCTTGGCTGCCGCCTCCGTGGTAGCGAGATAAAGCGCCTGGCCGCTTTCTCCTCGCTTGCCGCCACAGCGCCCAGTCTGGCTGGCCCCCACCATCCATTGAGGATATTCCAATGGAAGATAGATTGATCGGGTAGATATGCACGTGAATCAATAGCGAATAACGGTAAGGAGACAAGAGTTAGACGAGTTGGGACCGTCTGTGACGTAATAATTCTACTAACGTGCATGGTTTGTATTAGCCATCATTAATGATATTCACGTTTTAAGGGGTCCCCGCCACTTATATAGTCTCAAGCAGGGTTACATGTCGGTTAAATCAAGAGATAACCGAAAAAGTACAATATATTACTGTGAACGGTAAGCATCGAATATATCCTAGCAGATCTAAGTGAATATCTTTAGGATATCGCCTTGATGTCTTAAGCAGACACGCTGAAAGCGGCTGCAGTGCATTGTAGGTTCCGCCTTATGGGTCGGACCTCCTCGAGCGTTAACCTTATGTAGTCTCGCCGTGTGGCATCCGGGGTCGTGAACTCACAACTAGTCCCCTCAAGCGCCTCAGATCTCGCTTACAGCAACGCCGCATTTTAACTTATCCGAGCGGTAAACAAAGTTCAGCAGTCGCACTCATGGTTCAACCAATTTCAGAATGAGTCACCAAGCGGCAAGGGAATTACAGCCAACCAAAGCTTGACTGTCTGCCTTGAAGAACGCCAGCTTGGGCTTGCCGTAAGGACAAGGAGCTCAAGTTCAAAATCAAAAATTTCTTCGTAAAGGAACAAAATTGTGCTCCATTTAGAGTCCGACTCAACGCAAAAGGGAGATACTCTTTCTTCAACTTCGGGGAGGTACGAGTCCTCCAGATTAAAGAAAAACACACTCATCTGGCAGAGATAAAGTAGTGCCCACTTAGGCTCCTCGAGCCCCGACAAAGAGGTGACGTGGGGTCACGGTGTCAGGTCCGAAAGTAGAAGAAAGGCGTAAAACCAAATTTGTTAAAGGATCAAATTCACCACAGTGAGCCTCAAATAGCCGCACATTCACCGCAAGGTGAAGTATGCCCACCCAGAACCCCAGGCCCCAGTGCAGTGGTGACGGGTCACGCAGCCAGGGTTTAAAACAACAAAGATCTCAAGAAAGAAAGTCCCCGGTGCAGGAGAAACCAAATCATAATGATTACATAGTCCCCGAGCCATAAGCTTAAAAATCTTGATAAATCAAGAAGCGCTTAGTTACTCAAATCGTGGAGAAAAAAGCTAGAGTAATGGCTGACACAGTAGAAATATCGAGCCTTGATGGTATCAAGTGGAGAAGTGTCCACGAATATTCAAAAGTAAAGATCAAGTTGCGTCGCTGAAAAGTGGGCTTATGTGGACCGTAGTTGCGTTGGTAGAAGCCTCGGATAACGGCCCACCACACGCCGCTTTGGGGGAATTCAAGGCACAAATCAATATGGGTGTGGTTTTCCAAAACCCTTGAATGCTAAAAAAGTGAGTACCGTTTGCTTTATAATTCGGCCATCAGCATCCGCGCCCCACTCTTCGTTACTTGCTACTCGTTTTCCTCGTACCGCGGCCCTTGATCTGGCAAGATTCACATCACTGCCTCCCGCATGAGCCAGAAGAGTTTTGTGAAAATGGCCAGGCCCGATCTAGATCTCGAGGATGGCGCCGAAGAAGAAGGAAGGTGGTAGCTCGAAGAAGGCCGGTCAACGCGGGCGCAGCCATGACATGGAATGGGTACCATCAGCCATGGGGGAGGGCAAAGCTCAACGAGATGGAGGCAGTATTCTCCTTCGACTGCAAATGTCACCGATGGTTGTCGGCATCGACAGGCGAGCCTTATTCGATGCCACACACCGATGAACTTCGAGTATTTGAGGAGATTACTTCGTGGATTACCGGACTTTTCGGTAACATCCTTTCTTAAGTGGATCCTGCTGGAGTTCTGGGGTGTGAGCTTGTGTAATCTTCATCCAAACACCATTTTGCACATTTTTCATGTTTATCCATTTCGCGAGGCTCATCTTGGCATTCTTCCCCATTTCAATCTCTCTCTTCCCGACACCTTTTCCGCTCAAGAAGAAAGGAGGGGATTGTTCCTAAGTGTCGTGCGGTGTGTCGCAACTCCACGGCGGGATGGCGGCGCATCACATTATTGTGCCACTGAATACCTGTTCCAGAAGGGATGGAATGCCGGTGGTTCTACATGAAGCCAGTCATTCTCGCCATCCTGGTGCGATGTCGGCTCAGATTCTAGAGAATCAGAGGAGCTGGTCGGAAAAACCGACTAATGAGCAGATATGGAGAAAGTGTGAAGGTCCTCGAAATGACACTTGGGCATGAAGATGAACAGGAGTGGTGGTGGCGATGAAGCTTCAGTAGATGCGCGCGTCCCAAACTCCTATATGAGAGGGCCCATCCGGGACTTTGACTTCAAGGGAGATACTGACAAAGACCCGGGAGAGGTGGAGAGAGACTAACGAGGAGGCTATGCTACATCGGGTCAGCTGATCTGTTGCTCCAAACGTGCCACGCCAGTACGTGCAGCAGCCAAAAGCCTTCAACGTGCACGAACCCACCTCCTCGTGTAAAAAATCTTGATTGTTGTTCTGGTGCTTTTTATCTGTGGCCGGGCGTTTAACAAAGGAATGATTCGCATGGAAAGATCTATTTGCGCGAACGAAGGGCGACTTTCTCGGGCGCAACGAGAGCAATTGTCCAAAGGCGGACGCTTAGCCGCCACTCGCCGAGGAGGAGCCGCTGCCGCCTCGTCCGAATCCGGAAGGCCAAGGTGCTGGTCGAGGAGAGTCCCCGGTGCATCGGAGAAGGTTCGGGGAAAAGGACGTGCGCAGAGAGCCGACCCAAAGAAGAGGAGAACGGCGAATGTAACTCTCATAAGCCGGGCAGTATATCATTTGGAGGTGGTCGATCGCTCGGAAGCGAGAAAGGCGCATGATCCGGAGTCATCGGACGGACCCACGAGGTTCCAGTAAGCTCCTCCCAGGCACTAAAAGGCCATCGCTAAACACACGCGCGTGAGGTGAAATCGGAGGGAAGGGAAGGATCCTCGAGCGCTGCAGCGTGAGAGGACACCGACGTATGGAGCCTCAAGACCTCCAAACTTCGAACACGCCGGTTGACCCCAAAGTAGTGCTCGGGTGCTCGGGAAGGCAGCACCGTTCATAACCGCTCACCGGGAAGCCGATGTGTAAGTATGCTTGCCTTGGGATCGATAGCTATCCGATTTTTATAGTTGTGGTGACCGGCGAGCTGATCTAATGCAGAACGGGTAAAAGCGGAGGATCTAAACCTTCGGGCCTAGATCTGGCGAGCAACCGAGGGCTGTTCCTGGCATGGAGACATTGCGGGCAAGATTCCATCCCAAAGTCCCCTGGCGCCGTGCTGTTTCACGAAGGAGTTTGCCATCATTGCCGCCTGATGGAGTTTGAGGCGGAGAGCGGTGGCGACACGGCCAGGCAAGTTGACGGAGACACCAGAAGCACGGTGGGAGCCACCGAGTCTTGAGGCAGGAGGAGAGCTTTCGACGTTACATGCCGGAAGTCTGGGGCGCAGAGGCCTGGCAGAAGATCGGAGGAGCAGCGCCACGAAAGATGCCAAGGGGCATGGTTTATCGCTTGCTAAGGCCACCGAGCCCCTAGGGAGTGCCACCAGCCTTTGGAGGAAGAGGATGAGGTCGAGGAGATTGAGCGTGAAGAATCCAGGTACCTCAAACTGGGCCCGTCGCATCCTCCTCAAAAGAAGTCATGATGAAGTTGTGGTCGTGAAAGGAGGACACACCACCGTGGATGTGAAGAGGCTACTGGTCCAATTCTTTCCACTGCGCCCATGAAGCAAATTGAGGTTAGTATTTTGCCAACGGTGTTCGCCTTTTATGGCGTGGAGAATAAGTCCTTACAATCTTGGTGCTGGTGGTATAGCGGAACCGCTGCAACAATGGCAAAGTAGCTGATCAAGAGGATGGAGCCCATCGCCGAGAGAACTCAAGCGAAAGAGGCAATGAAATCTGGAGAGAAAAATATCCGACTAAACGCGAAAGAGATCTTGCTGAATCAAACGAGGACCTCGAGTACCAAAAAGGCGCTTTATCCCAGCAAATGAAGAGCATCTTCGAAAGAACAACCGAGCGCACCTCAGCGGTGAGAAGTCCTACCGTAAGAAAGGTATTACGGGTTTCGGTGGAGTTTGTTATGCATTGCCGAACGTCCTGATGATCACGTTTGTAGAGCAAGACGGAGCTTCGGCCAGCTGCATTAAGTTGTCGGTCAACTCAAGAGGAGAAGGAGAAAGGCGTCTGGCGAAAGCCAAGAAGTTTGGCGAGGATCTCAAAGGTGAGTAGTTCGTGGTCGAAGTTTGTTGCTGAAATGATTTCTTCGTGACGAATCCCTTGGTGTCTCAGAGAATACCGTCAAGGACCAGGCACGTTTTGACGATGCTAGAGCTAGAGGCGTGAACCGAGGGGAAAACTCGACATCGTGGGTATTTAAAGGTCAAGCCGGTGCTCGATCAGATCGACATGGAGGTAGCTCCTCACCGACGACAAAGCTACCACGTCCTGACGCCATCATCGACAAGTGCAAAGCGGAGTGGGAGAACTTCAAGAGCTTCAACCGAGACGCCATCGTCTCGCCGTGACCCATGCCCGGGCAAAGGGTCCGGTCCCACTACCCCCGCAACAATCTTTCGAGCGATAGGGGGTTGATTCGCCAGTAGGGACGGCGCACGAAGCAGAGAAACTGAAGGATGAGGTGGAGGACACGGCGAAGAGGCTGGGCCGGTGATGTCGATCTATTCGCGTGGTAGACGGTGATGGGCTGCTTAGTAACTCGAGTGGAGAGGAAACTCAGTGGGGACATCTAGAGAGGAGAGTTAGATGTGAGCAGGGCATAAGCAAATATTTATGTATTTGTATAAATGTTAGTATGTAGATGACATGTGCATGTTTATGCGTTTGCTAGCACTTTCGGTGAAAAATAGATGTATTGTTAACCCTAACGCATTTATACATGGTATAAGTAGCGTCCGAAAGCAGCTTAGTTCATTACATTGGGTTTTGGCCTTGGCTAGCCCATATTCCAAAACGCCGAGCACTGGAGCTCATGGTAATGCGGTAGGAGAACATGTGTGACCGAGGAACCACAACACCACCACCAATAACACAGATGGAGTTCCGTAGCACGTGTAGGAGAGACGGAGGTTGTGGTTTTCTAAAGAACACTGAACGGAACGTGTCTTGGTGCTTTCGATGGTTACGGCGTAAATATCTTAGAGATATTCTAGTATGGAGAAACGGGCTGGAGCATTTATAGAGATCACGATAATTATCGGATGGTTTATATTAAATATAAATACATCTTGATGCAGCTCACATTCTTCTAGCAAACCTTACTCGGCTAATCCCGGTCGTAACCCCACAATCCGCCTCCCTCTCCTCGTGATCCGCTGGCCGCTGTATGGGCGCCATCGCCCCCGGGATGTTACTACTGCTGTCAGCACAGGCGGGCTGTTGTTTGTGGTTTGCTGCTGGCGGTGCTGTGCTCGGGCCGAAGCTTGGTGATGAGATGCCAACGTCCCCTCAGATGAGATGGAGCCTCCACGACGCATTTGACGCACGAGCTCCAGCTTATGGAGTATGGACCCGGAAAGACACCCGAACCGCTTCGAGGCTCTGAGCTGGTTCATGCAGCGGCGACATCCACAGCCGGAGCAATCTGTGATTGTAGATGTGAATTTTGGTCGATGCTGATAGCTGAAAAGTAGTTTGAATAAGCTCAGCGTAACAGGGCGGTTGTGTTTTGTAAGCACCACATCCACAGCCGTGTAAGCATCCTCCTTCGTACAGGAAGCATACTAGCGTTAGAAAGCAATTTATGCAGGAATTTTTTCTATTGCAATTTATGCAGGAAATTAGACAGGAAGCAAATATTGAAAATTGGACAGGAAGAGATAACTAGATTCATAGATCATGTGTTGAGGCCGAGGCCCAGCGCAGCGAGGGAGGAGCTGGTGCGCCGCTCGATTGAAACGGAGGGTTGATATGCTTGACTGCAGCCCTGACTGCAGAGGATCTGATTCGAATGCAGAGGATCAAACTAATCATTGCACCTGTTTTTGGCCCCCTTGCATGCTACCTCACACAACAACAGATTTTGAGAGTTATTTATCACCTGAAAACCCCCTTTGGTTAGGGCTTCGCAACAACCAAAGGGGTGGGGACGCCATAGTTGCTTTGGGGGCAAAAAGCAACTTTCCTTCTAGTACGCTTCATGTAAAAAAAATCCTCTAATACAAAATTGACCACAACTCTCCCCCGCTTTCTCCGGCTCCGAAATGATAACTTCAAAGAAATTGCTTACCAGCCACCAATGAATGTATTGATTCGCTTTTTTCCACTTATTTTCCCTGTCATGAGGAAACAAAGGCTGCAACATCGTGAGGAAATGGGCGGACGGGTTCCACGTCGGTGGGCAACCACCGTGCTCCATCGACTCCAGCCGGAGTTGGTGGCGGCGCTTACACATTGTCCCATGCCACTCGCGCCCATCTTTCGGAAGCGTGAAATGTGTGATGCGCCCATCGCCCTGGTCAAGTGACACTCCATCGCCCTCACGCCGGCGACACTCTAAGGCCCATGGCCCCTAGGTCCGGCGGCAGTCCATTGCCTGGCAGGAGTTGGCCAATAACACCCAAGAGCCACAACCCCAGTTAACGGCGCTATGCCAGAGCACGCTAGAGAAGATGAGGGTGAGAGAAGAGATTGGCATTTGAGGCCATGAGTGACTTTGTGGGGTGCTGATAATATTTTTTTTCGAAGCCACAATCTGTTAACCAAACAATTTTTAGCTTTCTCACCCCACAAACCACAATGCTTATTCACGCACCCATAATGACAGTAGTTTTTTAGAAGCCAATGCTCAACCAAATTGCACTCCAAAGGCTAGCAAACTTAGTATAACTCAATTAG
Organism: Miscanthus lutarioriparius; assembly: GCA_904845875.1. Taxonomy (NCBI): domain Eukaryota; kingdom Viridiplantae; phylum Streptophyta; class Magnoliopsida; order Poales; family Poaceae; genus Miscanthus; species Miscanthus lutarioriparius. The sequence goes on along the minus strand of CAJGYO010000009.1, from coordinate 12,226,948 downwards.
GTAGGGTCCTTGTAGTGGAACTTATTTACTTAGATTTAAGTTCTCGCTTTGACATGGATATCCATAATTTCTAGATTTATTTATTTTAAGAACGCTATTCTTCAGTTGGTGGATAATGTACCCTCAAGATTTGTCTGTTCAATCTAGGTGAGTTCTTTTACATGTGCTTATGAAATAGAATATGTGTGCGCTTATAAGAGCATTTTCAAGAGTCCCTCTTAAACTAAGTCTCTAAATCATAATTTGAGCGCCATTAAAAAAATCGCTTCTATATCTTTCCACCAGCTTAATTAGCTTTCTATATCTTGTGTACACTTAGGAGTTAACCTGCTTAGCAAGAAACCTGAATAGTAAGATGGCTATATTTAGATATCTAATTAAAAGAGGTGTTGAATGGTGTTTTTTATCTAAAGTTTCTATTTCTATCCATTAGAAATGATATAAAGAGACTTTTTGAGCTGGTGTAAGAACACATAAACGTGCCTGTACGTGACCGTCTTTATATTTGGTTTGTGTGTGTGGTGGGGGGGGGGGGTGGGTGGGGGGGGCACGAGAAGACTAGCATTTTATACTGGGTTTATGAGAAAAAAAATCACACGAAGGTTACTCTTCCACGATTCGGCCTAACCGTCCGATCGATGGATACCTCACAAATGACGATGCATGATCACTGTGCATGCATATGCATGGACCATGGTCCTCCACGGCACGACATGAGGGACCACCAACCAACTAGTACTGACTGTTCAGTGGTTTTGTTTTTGCCCTTGGTTGCTCATCGCAGCAGTCAGCGCGAGCGACAGCGTTTGTCCTTGCATGTCCTCCCCGGTCCTCGCAGAGAATGCTGTTATGTTTTAATAGCTTAAGTTTAACAAATTATAGATAAAAAATCAATATTTATGTATATAAATATTATGAGATTAATTATAAAATGTATTTTCTAATAAATTAATTTTGGAGCTAAATGTGAATATCATTTACTAGAAACTTAGTCAAACGTGAACCACTTTTAATTGGCTTGTAACCATATAGTTATATTCTCTTTTTGACCAAGAGAGAGTATATAATATGATGTGCTAAACACAAAAGTAGGTATACGCCCTCCGCCCAAAAAGAAAAAACAATTTTAGATTTGATACTAGTTAAACTTTCTTAATTTGACCTATTTTATGGAAAAGAACATTAATCTTTATGTCTCCAAGTAGATTTAGTATAAAATATATTTCATAATTAATTTAGATGATAGTTATTCAATAAAAAATGTTAGTGCCTTTTCAGATAGAGGTGGTTAAAGTTAAATTTGTTTGTCTTCTTGGAAAGTGAAAATTGTATTTTTTTTCTATTTTTGGGGATGGAGGGAGTAGGAAATATTCCCATCCTAAAAAGAGAGTCATTTGAGTTTTGTGTAGATCAATTTTTTTAAGTTTTTTAGGTTTGTAGAAAATTTTAGAAATGTTTACATCTCCAAAAAGCTCATATTATGAAAATATATTCAATTATTAATCTAACGACATTTATTATGCACTATATATACTAATAATATTTTATATACATTTGATGAAAACTAAAAATATTTGACTTCTCATAAAATAATAATGAGACTTATTGGACGGAGGTAGTAACTCAGTAAGTCGATGAAGCCAAGATTATATTGTTGACCACTTGAGTTTATATAATGTTGAGTGTGAATCGAGGTTTTTAAAAAATGGGGAAACACTTATGATGCACGCAGCCTGATCCATTGTTGCAGCATGTCACCACTAGGATGCCACAGTGGATATCCAATTCAATCCACGTTCCGCTACAAGGGAAAAATCAGGATATGATGCATGATGAGTAGAATTATCTCAAGTATTTATTCGAGTTCCATATACCACAAGGAAATCTCTTGAGGTTTTCTTGAGAACACGAAAATAGATACTCCCTCCATTCCATTTTTAAATATTATTCTTACTTCATGAGAAGTTAAACATACTCAACTTTGATATAATATATACAAGAAAATATTAATATTTATGGTACATATTTAGCACATTAGTTAGATTGTTAAATCTATTTTCATAATAAATTTATTTGTATATACAAATGTTGCTAATATTTTCTATAAACCTAGTTAAAGTTATAAAAGTTTGACCATTAATACCATAGCTTTGGTTAATTAAAGAGAGGCCAAAGAGAGTAAACAAGATGACACATGTTAGATATATATAGAACAAATTGTTTTCATTTCCACATTTTATCAACCATCCTCCCTACTACTCACATTGATTAATTGCAATTTTATAGTTCAATGCATTACATAAGAATATAAATGAATTAAATGATTTTAGTCTATGCAAGCCAACATAAATCTTTTGGCATTATATATTGGGACCTGGGGTTTCACAACCGATGACGATTTACTATTCTCAATGACAGATTGATCTAAAGCAAAACCCAAATCCTAACATGGGCGATTTACTCATCGATTATATAGTCTAAGGGTGGCCATGAACCCTACTCACATCCATGAGTTCCAACACGTTACAAGGCCCAATACAACCCAAAGACTACGACGCAACACTCGATAGATTCGTGGATATGACTTGTTTCGATAATTTCCGCTGACCCCGATCGATTTTTATATGGGACTAGTGCCATTGGTTAACTTATGAAATTATCTTTCCATTCATAGTTGGATTGTCGAAAAAGGAGTTTGCATGTGTCCTCGGCGCTCGCTTTTACTACATGTTACTCCCCGCAGTCCGAGATGGACTCGAACTTGACATGGATTGGACCTCCAATTTGGCTTTGCGTGCCTTGCTTGCCTCCTAAGGGGGAGGACATCCTTGGGAATCCTTTGGCTGCTCTCCACATGTTTGGGGTGTTACGACTTGGGCGAGGGTCCCAAGGGAGATTAGCACGCCCACACGATGTCCTAGCACACTGGCGAAACAACAACAAAAATCTTGATGATTTAGAGGCCTTTTTCGATGTGATATTGATGTGGATCAAATCCATTTGAAAGCTTATCAAACAAGCTTTTCCATCAAGTGTTCATTGACCTCGACCACACTCAGGATGAAGAAGTTATGGCCTTTCCAATAAAGTACTATCGGGATATCGATGAACCGAGTGTTGCGCTTTGAAGATCTCGTACCCCAAGATGGGTCTTGAGCATGGTGCATCCACATCCCATCATCATCTACACTGGTCCTAAGCACTTTTGAAATATCAATATTAGGTACCAACCAATTTTTAGTTTTATCATTATCGAAACATTGGAACAAGCTCACCTTATGATCAATGGTCGTATCGCAAGGTTGCATGTCCTCATCACATATCAGCTTGAGATTGTAGTCTGCATGCCTTCATGTATTTCTTTTAAGTACTACCTCCATCCCCAAAATAATGCAATTTTAGCATAGTGTCATGTTTTAGCGCCTTAAGTTTGACCAATTATAGATAAAAAGTATCCATATTTATGATACCAAATAAATACCATCAGATTAATTACGAAATGTATTTTCATAATAAATTAATTTAAAGCCATAAATATGAATATTATTCACTAAAAACTTGTTCAAACATGATCCACTTTTCGTAGCACGCAACCCATAGTTGCATTCTTTTCGGGACGGAGGTAGTACATAGCAGCTTATTCCTTAATTGTCATAGACTAGGGATACATGGGCAATTTAAAACCGAGTATTAATCTATCTTAAAAATCCTAAAACATAGAGGGAGGGAGTATCGATCAGTGGACTAATAATTAGTTGTAGGTGATCAAACCGACGGGGCATGTTAAATTGGTATTAAAGTCAATTTGAAGCTATTTTATTATGAGAGAAAAATACTATAGATTCTAATGATGTTCTACCGATAAGTTCAAACAAACAGGCCCCCACGAGGCATTCCGTTACAACTTACCCGTACTCCGTACTAGAACCGTTAGGAAAACATGCTGGTTGATGTCCACAGCCTTTGTGCTAACACTGACGTGACGTGCTGTTGGAGCGCCAGCTACGCATCATAGGCAAGCAGAGTGGCTAGAGTATGCGCTGGCACAGAAGATCCTGTATGCGAGTATGATTATGGTACAGGCGTACAGCTCCTGACGGGATTTAATGCGGCTGTCGGCTACTTGCTCGCTGCCATAGTGGCATGCTATGCTCCAAGATCTATCCTTTGATACATGAAACCAAGCCCGGTAACCTGTACAAAATGTATTATTGTACCTAGTAGTAAACCAGGATAAGAAAGGGAAAAGATAACCATTATTAGAAAATTAGATATTCTTTCTAAATACAAAGTATATGTATTCTAACATTAACACAAACTACATATTTAAGCCAATGTATCTTATATGGATGGAGGAGTGTACCACAAAAAGTAGTCTTTGTGCGACATGGAGATACATGTTATATTCTCTAAATCAGTCGTTGGTGTGATAATGTTAGTACCAATAAACAGTTTTGTGATATACTCCCTCGCCCTCCATCTTAAATATAAGATACACTAATAAATTCTCCTTCACATGTCTTTTAGCAAGATTTTGATTTGTGCTAATTGACATGTATCTAAGAAACAAAATTAGTGATCAGAATATCGAATGACTTCTCAAAACTCAATATAATTTATAAACAGAATGAAGGAAATAGTCATTTCGATGTAGGCCAGTTAAATTTACATGCAAAATAGATATCATAAAATTTATTTTTATAGTCTATTTATTTACTATTATGATATTATTGTTCTTTACTATAAACGTATAAAGTTAGTCAAACTTATGATTCTCATAGGTAAGAATAGACTTACTCCCTCCGTCCCAATATAAGTGACATTTTGACTTTCGGACATCTTGTTTGACCATTCGCCTTATTTAAATTTTTGTGTAAACTATAAAATAAATAAATCATTATTAAAGTATATCTAATGATAATTAAGTCATAACAAAATAGATAATATTTACACAAAAATTTTGAATAAGACGAACGGTCAAAAAACGTTACTTATTTTGGGGACGGAGGAGTATTTCAAAACAAAGGAAATATAAAATAAAAGATGAGATACTACACATATACGGGCGGGGCATATACGGTGACAGAACAGACTTTTAACCTTTGATTGAGATGGCGACTTTTCTACACTTACGGGCCCGCATGTCAGGGCTTAACGCTGTGAGCCTGTGGACGGAGGCAGGCTTTCCCATCCCATGTCTCAGACTGACCACAGCGGCTGCTGCTGCTGATGTACCGGTACTAGCCGTGTCAAACGGGACAGTGATCAGGCTGAAGCACAGTGATGGTGGTTATCCCTACAATCATACTCTTGCTCATATTCTTGTCGAACACGTGTCTGCAGTAAGTTCCTCATGCACAATGTGCTGCTACTTATTCTGTTGAAAGCAACTTCATCATAAGTCTGCCCTAACTTCATATTGTCCTTGCCTAGCTAGACAATTTCTGTTCTGATACTTGCCTTTCACACCCTTTCCTTTTTAAGAAAAAAAAACTCTTTTGCCACACTTTTTCATTCCCTCCTTTTCTTTGCAGCATTTTCAGTCACTAATAGCTATCCTGTTCTTGGTTGTTGCATCTCTGAATGGTTCTTTGATAGGGCATGCATATAATGATTCCCATGTTTCTATTTGCAAAATACATTTTGTTCTTTTTCAGACTTGGTTTACATTACATAAATGCGTTTCAGGTGTACACGTCTGACTTAACATCACTTTTCTTATGGACCTGTCCAAGGTGCAAAGGCCACACAAAGGTCTGTGCTTCCTCTGCTTCTGAAAGTTGTTCTACGTGTTCCTTGGCGTTTAATCGTCTGTTTTTGTATTATTGATGCAGGGTTTTGAGGTGATAGAGATCATAGTAGATGTGGAGAACTGCTTACAGGTTAACTATCTTTATGTATTTCTATTTCAGCAACGCTTTTTTTTTTCTTGCACTCAGTGTTCTATGAAAACTTATGTTCGGTTGTTTGTTAATATATTGTGCAGGCATTTGTTGGAGTTGCGCCTGACCCTCGATCCATAATCATTGCATTTAGAGGCACTCAACAGCACAGGTACAGAAAATGCTCCATTATGAGTCGAGACTTGTAACGTATGGGCATTTGCTCTGAGTGCATCAACCTTTTATCCTAGTTATTGTAATCTTTTAATCAAATATCATAAGCTATTTATAAGCTTTCAATCTTCACTTCTCATTGATTTGATGTCTTGGAATTTAACTTGCACAGTGTCTCAAATTGGATCAAAGATCTTTTCTGGAAGCAGCTTGATGTGACATACCCAGGCATGCCGGATGCTATGGTAACTCCACTAGTCAAGTTGTTCTTGATGTTTAGAGTTCTCATTGAATTAGCAATAACTTGTGTTTGCTTGCTGCTTGTCTGCCTCATGTTCTAGGTACATCATGGGTTTTATACTGCATATTATAATACCACTATGCGATATGATATCCTGAAGTCTATTAAATGGGCAAGAAAAACATATGGAAATCTACCCATAAATGTTGTGGGACATTCCATGGGAGGGGCTTTAGCTTCGTTTGTGCCCTTGACCTATCTGTAAGTATTTTTAATGTACTTGGTTTATTGCATCAAATTTCAATATATGCTCTACTACCATCGCATGTATTGTTAATATATCAGATGGTTGGCTTCAATGTTACCTTTACCTTTTCTTTTACAGGTTACATTTGGATCAAAGGAGGTTGAGCTCATGACTTTTGGACAGCCTCGGATATACTTTGGTGAACTAGTCCCAAGAACAATCCGTGTGACCCATCAGAATGATATTGTGCCGCATTTACCACCGTATTATTATTACCTAGGTGAATGGACATACCACCACTTTGCTAGAGAGTGTGTATCCAATAGTCAAAAAAGAGTTTACAGAGATGCATACTTCTCCACGTTACCGTTAATCCATTTCTTCTGCATTTATTTATCTTCAGGTTTGGCTTCATGAGAGCATAGATGGAAATGTAGTTACCAGAAATGAGACGGTATGTGATGATTCTAGTGAGGACCCAACCTGTAGCAGGTATGTATCTGCCTATCTATTTTGGATATTTATTTTCTTGCATGTGTTGCTTATTGTTTGCCATTGCTTCAAAAGGTCGGTCTATGGGATGAGCGTAGCAGATCATCTTGAGTACTACGGTGTCACACTACATGCTGATTCAAGGGGAACCTGTCAATTTCACTACAGAAACTGGCTCTTTGCCGACTGCAATTTTCTTTGCCAACTGTTTTTTTTTTCGACACTCGGCAAAGAGGTCCCTTTGCCAACTCGGATTTTCCGCAATCGGCAAAGCAGATTTGCCGATCGCTCGGCTTTGCCGATCGCTGTGCAGCTTGGCAAAGAATTGCAATCGGCAAAGGCAGGCCATGGTTGACGCCATCCACATCGGTTATTTTTGCCGATTGCCACTCCGTCGCCAGTCGGCAAAGGCGCAGCTTTGTTAATCGCCATCCTCCCCGGCAAATGGGCAAATAATTTTATTTTTTTTTTGATTTTCGATCCCAGTTTTTTGTGTTGCCTTGATACAGTAAGTACATGATATATTCCAAGTTTGGGATCATTTTGATTTATTTTTCTATATTCCGTAGATTTTTCTGCTTTTGATTTTTTCCTGCACCCAGATTTGAACTGCAGTACATGAAATAATGGAATCCGGCGATTCGTAAAATGATATTCATGATGTTTGGAGCATGTTGAGGCTGTGCAAAAGCGGGCCTCGCGTGAAATTTCGACCGTGTTGGTGTCGGAACACGCCGAGCCACGCAACGTGAAAAGTGTTTTTAAATTTTATAAAATCAAACGGAGTCCGAAAATGACGTAAAACTTGACGACGTGTCTTGTCATCGCACGCCGGAGGTTGTGGTAAAAATTTGAGAAAGTTTTGAGCAAGTGGCGACGTCGGGTGTGGCAAAGCCTCTCCCAAACGACAACGACATAACTTTGACCCAAGCAATCATGAGTTCTATCAACCCGAGGGGGGCTAGAAGGTACCTTGAGATCGACATTGGTTCGCTCATGGGCATGGAAGTAGACAACGAAATCGATGAGGATGAGGGTGAGGAGGTGCAGGATGCCGTGGACTTAAGAATGCTTGAGCGATGGCGAGATGCAAAGGATGTGATGGAGTTGTCCAGAGGAGGTACATGATGATGAGACTATGGAGACGATGAGGATGATGATGAGCGGTGATGACTTAAGGGAGCTCGACAATATTGATAGCGATGACGACGATAGTGATAGAGATGACGACTCACGCCCGAGATATTGCCGTCATGGAGATAATTACGAGGCCATGTAATACTATATTGTTATTATTATGTTCCTTTACAAGTACTTGTCATTTATTTATGCTAACGCTTTTGTTCTTTGTCATTGCAGCACTCGGCAAAATGTCAAAGGACGGCTATGAATGCGTCAAGATCGAAGCAAAGACGCTTTTCGGCGTATGTGTCCCCTCACAGGAGACCCGGCCGACGACGACGAGGAGGAGGAGGTGGCAGCGCTGGTCGTCGTCCCAAGAGGGGTCCCAGCTTCAATGGACATCGCCAGCGATCAGAGGTCATTGTTCTCGCCCTCGCAAAGGGGGACGACGTCCGCGATTTGTTAAGCGGCATGGGCGACGACGACGACGACGACGATGACGACGACGACGGCATTTGCGACGCACGCAAGACACCTACACCAAAGCGAGACGGCTTCGACTTCGTCAGCGTGGCTAAGGGTGTACTCGCTGGCCCACGCAGCCTTCCTAGGGTGCGGCCGCAATTCCACCAAATACCGGTGATCACACCCGTGGGCCGACGTAAGTAACCATTATTGATTTCACTACTTGTTCATATGACATGTCAAAATCGAATCAAGACTAACAATTGTTCTTAATGACTCGTGCGCGCCTCGGAAGATTGTGAGTGGAGCAGTCAAGCACGCCATATCAATGGCATCCAGGCCTCCTCGATTAATGAGTACTACCTGGCCTTGTCAACGCTCAACGGCGAGATGAAGGTGCCCACCAAGTGGTCCCACTTCTACCTCGTCGAGGAGGGTGGCGAGACCATCGCGGCAAAGATAAAGAGGGAGTTTTGGGTGAGTCTTTCATTGCACCGCATTGCTAAATAGAAACGCATTCGCGTCGGACTTCTTGCAAAAAAGGAAATGCTACATGATGTGTACGTGTGCAGGACTTCTTCACGCGCGAGGAGGGTAAAGCGGCCAGCGGCGCGAGTGTGCGGAGGCGGTCCGCAAAGATCGCCTCAAGGACCTGTACCATGAGGCGCGATACAAGCCATCCGTGACTTCCACGCCAACGTGCTTGGAGAGAACATCAAGAAGCCCCAACCGCCAGAGAATGAACTCGAGGAGGCCGACCTCACCCAAGCGCACACGAAAGGTAATTAAGTATGACAACATTCGCTCGTGATTCCTTCAAGTGAAACATTACACTAATCTTCTCGCATGTCAAATACTTGATGTCATGCGTGTGTGTCCGTCGTGGTGCGACAACCATGGGAATGCCGGACGGAGATTGTGCGCATGTGGCGCACGGATGAGAAGGCGTACGCGAGGCGCCGCCGACCGTCGTGGCCGCCGCTGCAGAGATGCGAGGGTGTCACACCACCAAGGGAATCAGCCCCTCCCCGATTCATGACAAGATGGGTATGCATCCGTTCATGTCTTAATCCTTGCGCCAATTGTCAATACTTGTAACCATGTTTGTGTTTTCAATGCACGCAGCACGCACGGTGGGCAGGAAATCAACGAGTACACCGCGTACCTCCTCTCTCACAAGGGCAAGGCGACGGATCCGAACAACGCCTACAACCCGGAGGACGGGCCCGGCGCGCACACCAACCCCACCGCCTACGTAGAAGGCTACCGAGTACACCGTCGCGGCTCGCGAGCGCCACGGGAGACGCTCGACCCACCGCCGAGCCCTCGGACATGACACCTCCAGAGAGGTTGGGACGGGGAAGCAAAGACGGCCGCTACTACATGGCCCCACGCCCTCGACCCGTCCCCGTGTTCCCACGCTGACCTGTGTTCGATCCACGCCCACGAGCCCAGCCGACATCCCGTAGGCGCCCGGCGGCGGTCGCCGGGCCATGTAAGTGCCGTTTTCGTTCGCTGCTCACTGCTTTCGCACTGTACATACAATCAACACTGTGGATGTAATATTGCGAGCCCGTATGGAGGCCAAGATGGAGGAGAGGATCGCCACGTTACACGCGCAGATGATGGCGCAACAGATGGCTTACTCAAAGCAAAGCCTCGCAAAGAAGACTACAACACTCGATGCGTAACATGGCCAGCTTCTTCCGGCCCATGCAGACGCTTCGGGCGTCTACACCGCCTCCTCTTCCAATGTTCGCTTCCACCGCCTCCTCCCGTAGTTTTTTTCCATGCTCGCTCTCGGAGGGACCCCGGTGAGTATATTGACTCTTGCTTTAACTTCAGCGTCCGTCTTTAGAGATACTAATGACATCACTTGGCGTTTAACATGCGAGTGGCAATGGCGGCGGGTTCGAACCCGTCTCGGAGGTCCCGGCCATCGATGATGTCGTATCCACCACCGCACCCTATCCACCGTATCCACCTCCGCGTGGCCCTCCTCCGCGACGTGATTCGTGGCGGGCGCAGTGCGCGGAGGGTGGCAAAGACGCTGTAGCGCCTCGATTTGGTCCAAGGGGTTTCGTGGGCAAACCCCGGGGCTCTGGGGCGAGCGACGACGACGAGACCGGGACGGCAATGACGAGCTAGGTATTTGTCGATTCTCGTTATCATGTATCCACCGTATCGTCAAGTTGTTGTCATGTATTTCTTTTCTTCGTTATGGACCTAGACTTGTTATGTTGAACTTCAGTGTGATGGACGCCGACTTGTGGTGTTCGGACGTGTTGGACTTCATGTGATGGTTGTAATGCACTTGTGTGGTTGTTATTGTGACATATATGTGAGATATATGTGATGTTGTGCGTTATTGTGATATATGTGGTGATGTTGGCGACAAATGTGATGAAATTGTGATATAAATGGTGCTACCTATAAGCTTGGTGAAATTGGATTATAATTTATGATTTTGCGGGGTTTTGATGCGAGAAAACGTAAAAACAAAAGCAAAAAAAAAAAATTTTGTCGATTGCTTATAACGGCAAAAAGTCGGGCAAAACCCCAGATGAGTCTTTGCCGATCAAGATGGGAGGCGATCGGCAGAAGAGGTCAAACCTTTGCCGACCGCGCAACTCAAAGCGATCGGCAAAAGAACATTTCAAAAAAATATTTTCTTTCTTTGCCGATCGCCGAAATTTGGCGACGTTCGGCTAAACAATTTTTTAAAAAAATTCTTTGCCGATCGCCGAGGAACGGCCGATCGGCAAAGCTCGCCGTCAGTATCGACGGCGCGCACGTGGCTATGCCGATCGGCTGGCGTGGCGATTGGCAAAGGCTTTGCCGATTGTGTGCCACGTGGCGGTCGGCAAATCCGCCTTTGCCGACCCAGGCTTTGCCGAACGCTTTTTGCCGACCGCCACGTGAGCTGCGTTCGCAAAGCCTTTGCCGACTGGGTTTATGCCTTTGCCGACCGGGGCAAGCAGTCGGCAAAGAGGCGTTTTCCTGTAGTGTTTGTGATTGGTGCAGCCAACTCAGTATACAGCTACGTACGTGAAGTTGATGGATCCATCATCTTGTCAAGATATCCAGAAGAACCAGAAACTCTAGAATCTATGTGACTTTGTCTGCCACGAAATACACCCCTGTACAGTATTTTTATTTTCATTTTGTGTACAGCTCATGAAATACTGAGCGCTCCCAGAGCTCTCCAGAGGATAAGGAGAGGCTCACCTTTTAAATGTGCCCCCTTTTCTCAAGTGAGAATTGTACATGTAAGCTCCATAAGAATGTCCGCACAATTCAATTCGTGTATATAAATAATACCATATATTAATAAGTAATGCAAGTATTAGATGGTACTCCTTGTTTGGTCATTCCCTCATAGTGTTGCCACCTGAGATATTTCCAAAAAAAATTCACAGCATTGCACCTCACCTTTACCTTCATTTCAGGTATCCATTTGCTTTTGCAGATCAAAGAATGCAGCCCTTGCAAACCTTCATTGATTTATGTATGTGTGTGAAATGTAACAGGCTTTAATTGGATGATTTGATGGTACTCCTTATTTGGTATTTACTCACTACCTGACAATTTGTGTATTTTCTCTCAGCTTATGAAGTGAGAATTGTATATGTAATCTATAACATTGTATGCGCTTATGTGGTGGATATATTTGGTGGCACCCCTTGTTTGGCTACATGTTATAAAATTATATAGCATGGGACTCTTTGTAAGATATTTCCAGAATTTTTCCCTCTCCGTTGCACCTCACCTTTACATTTGTTTCAGATATGCTTTTGCAGATCAATGCACACACGTAGCCCTTCATAAACACGAGGAGCCAACAACTGATCAGGCTCAGGAAGGAATCTCAAGATGCAAAGTTCTAAGATAGTTAGCACTGCCAGGGTAGATCTTGAGGATAAGGATACATGTCTATCCACATTCTCCATTGTCATCTTCTTGTCCTGGGGGGTTTGCATCATACATGAGAATATCAGAAGAACCATTGCAGCATATCAACGACGACTGTTCCATAGCATCAGTTACACAGCATGGCCTTCCTGATATGCAATGCAAGGCTGTGCAGCACTGTGGCAAGGCAACTGATAAAGATGATGCTGTGGTGAAAAAGCTTCAGAAAACAAAATACAGCAAGTTGAGCAGAATTATGACAAGTGTCTTGACTAATGATTTACTCACCAAGTATGGTGTAACTATTCAAAAGGAACGACACATAGCAAATGGGGCAGATTCTGCCACTGCCGATAAGGTAAGAAGAGAGAGAGTGACTTTGTGTGAGGGATTGAATGAGACCGTAGGTTCTCTGTCTGAAGATGCTATTCTGAACCTGAAGAACAGGATTCAGGAGCCTGATCCTTCCAATACAGAGTGCCTGCTCTTAGCCAGAGGAATCAGATCCTGCTGTCATATTGTCATGTGACGAAGCGTCGCCGTGTTGTCGTCGGCACCTTTTCTTTCTGTATGGACTTTTTTTTTTCGAAAACCTTTCTGTATGGACTTGTTTACAGTCAGAGTCAGCAGTCTCAACTCTCAGTTCTCAGTTTACCTGCAGGGACAACATTCAGACAACGAGACTTTCACAGAACGGAAGAGCATTTAACAATGACTAGATATAAGATACAAGGAAATAGCTTATTCCACCAGAGTTTTTTTTAGTTATTACAAGTTTCAGAATTCAGACTACGAACAACAGTATAAGAAAATTGACTGCTTTTCAGCATGTCAACCATATATTACTAGTATTGCTCTCAAAAAAAACATATATCACTAGTATCATCTTTAATGTGTGTACTTGGTCAGTATGTGAAAATACAAGTGCAAGTGTTATTTTTTTCGCGAACGTGAAAGTGCAAGTGTTAATATTCTTCGAGATTGTTTTGCTTATAAACTATGACCGAAGAAAATCTCCATATATATATCTATACAACTCTATCCTCATGAGTCATGACTTCTGAAAAGATCCTTATGGTTTTTCAGATTTCTTGATATAATATTGCAAATTTTGTATGTGCTCGACTCGTGAGTCATGAGGAGAGAGAGAGAGAGAGAGAGATTCCAATGTTCCCAGGGCCCTCATGCTTGAACACACACATGGATTCTTATAACCTTCAATGGATCATAAGAATCATTTTTCAGTTATTATATATAGAAGAACCAAATCTAGATATATATGTTCCATTTGCACATATTTTAATATAACATGTGCAGAAAATGCTATCAGTTAGTTGTCAAGAATAGAATCTTCTGTCTTCTATCTATAACATACGGAGTATAATCCAATGCAAGTAGGTACTAGTACGTACCAACAATCCAACACCTTTTTCCAGCCTATAAAAGGCAAGCCGTCCCATGGCCAGTAGAGCATGAAATCACACCACCTTCGAAATCATCTCAGCACCCAAGGAGAGGGGACCTAGAAGCCTCTAGAACCTTCTGGTCCGGACAAGCTAGGCAAACAAGCAGCAGAGGATGGCAATGGACCACGTGGCGAGGCTGGCGTCGAGAGGCGCTTGGTGGTGGTGTTCACGGCGAGCAACTGCAGCATGGGCGACGTCGTGACGTCGCTGCTGAGCAGCCTGGGCGTGAACGCGGCGGTGCACGATCTGGACAGGGACCCCCGGGGCCTGGAGATGCAGCGGGAGCTGGCCAGGAGGCTCGGCGCCGACGCCGGGCGAGGCACCCCCACCGTGCCAGCGGTGTTCGTGGGCGGCAACCTCGTCGGCGGGACAAACAGGGTCATGGCGCTGCACCTCTCCGGCGAGCTCGTGCCCATGCTCAGGAACGCCGGCGCGATCTGGTTGTAGGAGTTGAGAACGTCGATCCGCGGACCGCGCGCATGCAAGCATGGCTGGTGAGCTTTTTCCATCAGGTGTGTGTACATGTGAATAAAAAGGACGTACGGTAAGAACAAAAAAAATGGGAAAGGATCGATGTAGAAGAGTGTGTGACGAATGCCAGGTTTTTTGTGTCCTGTGCTTGGAATGGAATAAATAAAAATGCCACCTTCGTTTTCACTGAAAACACGTTTTTTGTGTCCTGTGTTCTGTGTTCTGAAGGAGGATTTGTTGAGGGCTCTTGTGCTTATCTCCGGGCGCAACACAAAGATAATAGAATCGAGGCTTGTGGTGTACCTCATGATTGAGCCGGCTCATAGGAAAGCGCTCACATCGGAGATGATCTTCAAGGATCTTTGAGCATATGGAGGGTGGTGATCATGGGCACGCCTCAACGGGAACATAGGTGGCTGGCATGCCAAGCCATCAAACCTCGAGGCAAAATCTTGTGTCATATTTGTTCCCATGGTTATGCACCCTCCATCTAGCCATCAATCAATCCTTAGAGTCACATAGGGTGCCAAAGGGTTCATCATGAGCTGGTGCGAGTACACCATCAAGGTGAGGACCCAGCAGTTGAAGCTGGTGCCGAGGGAAGAGGAGGTCGGGAGGGGAGCATCAGGGGAGGGCGGAGGAGACTAGATTGTTGACATTAACGGTTTGGACCCACTATAACCAAGGGAAAAATAGTCACTTTCAAAAAGAAATATGACAACCACCTAAGTAATGACGATGTGAGAGAGGTAGTTGTGCTAACAGCAGTGATCTGGAAAAGAACCAAAAGCTAAAGCAATACTAGAAATGTTATGGGATATCATGGTAACATTGGGGGGCATAGAGGAATTCTCTTTACAAATACAGAAGGTGTGTGTTTTCTTATGGAAAACATGTTTATAAATATTTCACAAATGCATAATATTTATGTAAGTGCCATGCGAGATCAAATCTAGTGATACATTTTCATTTGTCAATCAAGATTCTGAAGGTCATTGTACATGTGAGTGGGCAGTGGTAGCAACAATAGTGATATTAACTGTAACAATTACTCGAAAACAGATGGAGTCACGTAACCTCTGATACATTTTCTTCTTTCATTTGGATTTAGATTTAACAAATCCCTATACGCTCTTAAATTAATATTAGTTGTTAATACAATAGGTAAAATTATATTAAATTTGGATTTACCTCGCTAGGAAGCTCCTGAGTGAATTTATTGAGTTAACACAGCCTTTGCAAAAGCATTTCAAGAGGCGGTTGTCTTTAAGGCAACTGCTCGAGGGACGTTTGACTTGAAATGCATTTCCAGTGGCAATTACACTTCAGCGATTTGGCGTTTTAGTGTGCCGACCTGTGCTGAGCAAATTGTACAACTCAAGATTGTATCCTAAACTCCGAGTAATTAATAAAGCTCTCTCTTCTTTGCAAAAAAAGATGGCTGTTACAAGCCATCTCTACAAAGTCTACATCTTCACAATCTATCGCAATATTAAAAATCATTTGCCTAACAGTGATATGCAGTTATGGTTGTGCTGCATGGCACGAACAAAAACATTCTATTAGCCATCATTGAGACGTACTATTAGCTCGTTGACCCAACTCCTTAGGGTTTATTCATTCGGTTAATCCTCAATCTAAGGGGATTGAGAAATCTTACTTCCTACAAGTTAAAGGTCTCCCTTTCGCCTCCTTCAATCCCTTTCGATCCTCTCCAATTAGGGATTCACCGAACACGTGTTTTTGGAGGGTTGACGAATAACAAGACACTACGGGAGAGGCAAAATTCCCCGAGTGTCGCTGGCTTCCCCGAGTGCAAAATTCACCGCAACGCGCGCCCCTGCAGGCCCCGCAGGCCCCGCCGGCACGCCCCTGTCCCTGCGCGTCGGGGCCCGTCCTGCCGGCACGCCCCCTCCCCGGCCCCTGCGGCCGGCCCCGAGGCAAGCCGCCTGGCGCTCCCAGCCCTGGCCCTGGCCCCGTCCAGCCTTTCCGTCCGTCTGTCCGTGCCTTTCCTTCTGCCCCGTCCAGCCTTTCCTTCTGCCGCTGGTCAGGGAGCAGAGAAGGAGGAGGTAGGTGGAGGAAGGAGGAGGAAGGAGGAAGAAGAAGGAGGAGGAAGGGGAAGAGGAGGAAGAAGGAGAAGAAGAAGGGGAAGGGGAGGAGAAGGAGGAAGAAGGAGGAGGAGGAGGCCGGCGAGGAGAGGAGTAGGAGGCCGAGGAGGAGAAGGGGAGGAGGTGCCTCCGTCGCCACGTCCCGTCCCGTTGTTGGCGTCTTCTTCTCCGCGTGCACGTCCCGCCAACGCCCAAGGTATACGAACCGTCCCGTTCTGGTTGTCGGCCATCGCGCCGTTTATGTGTTGACGGCCTTCGTGCCGGAATTGTGGATGTGTGGGCCATCGTGCCCGAAATGTGGACGTCGGCCATCGTGCCGACGGTTTTTCTTGCAGGTTATCGAAACCTCCCCGTCCAGGCACCGTGTTCCTCGCCTCTTTATACTATTTTGTTTCTGCTTGCAAGCACCGAGGACGTCCTCATTCTGCTTATTATTGATGCTTGGCCGATGAGGACCTGCTTGTCTGGCAACAGTACCGTGGCTCTAAATAAACTGAGAGCGTGCTGTCTGACTTGCGACTAAAAGTTACTAGTTGCTGGGTTGTGGCTCAAAGGATCTGTAAAGTGACGTTTATATACAAATATATGATGAGGCAGGAATGTAAGAACTGTGTGTGTTTGTAACATGCATTTTTGTGATGCTTTTTTTACCATTGTTTTGCATCAGTGGAGTTGTTTTCATACATACGGATGTTCTGGTAGAGGACTGCTTGTTTTTATCTTCATTAGCATATTGTACAAAAGCAACCGTAGATTAACATTTTTTTTATAGTTGGACAAGGCTTGCCTTGCCTTGATTGGCATATATTATATAGAAGAGCAAGCATAGACCAGCATTTTGTATTGCTAGCTGGCCTGGATTATAGTTCAATGGCCGGGTGGTGGTTAATATATTATAGTACAAGACTTGTTTAAGTCGAGTATTCTATGGGGTGCATAACTTATTTTACACCGGTAATTGTTGCTCTCGGTAGCTACACACCATGCATCTGTTGGCTGCTTAGAAATTTAGTTCGTCATCGGAGGAGCTGGTACTAATGGAATCCAAGGTACGCCTGCTTCACGATTCTGTAAAGAGAATTAGTAAGTTTAGACTTAACATATAAAGTCAGTGAGATAAATGTTGGGCAAATTTTGCTAGCGGACACCATTTTTTGCTTGAAATTGCAGGTGAGCACCGCTAGTACTATTACAAGCGTGTATTTAGCTCCTCGATTACACCGCATATTAATAGAATAAGATTTCCGGTTGTTTGGGAGAGAGAAAGATGTTCGCCTGCAGTTTTGCCCCTCCTTCTGCCAGAACCTTTTGGGAAGGTTGCACAATAGGTAAAAGCATTGCTTCAAAGATAGATCCATATAGCTATAACTTAACATCAAAGATGCAACAACATGATTTGGCACAGAGATATCCTTTGAAATATGTTCTTTCCATATATCACTGTCTTTCACTTTCATTTATTGGTCAAAATTCATGCCCCGCAAAGTGAATCCTAGAGATTGAGCTGCTAAAGCCACACCAGCACACTTCTGAGCAATCTCCTGTCCTATACCTCTCAACTTTTCTTTGTCATCTCTAGCTTCAAAACCACTTGTTTGTTTAATTATATCCCAGCACATATTGTTCGTCAAGGGTAATATCTTGTATGGTTGAAGGTTTGTACATATTCTCTCTGCAACACTCTCACTTCGTGTTGTTACTAAAATAATTATATTGCTATCATCATGATATAGCATATCCTTCAAGTCCATCAACAGGAACTGATTATCCTCCCAAAGGTCATCTAAAACAATTATAATCTTCTTACCAGGAAGTAGCTTTGTGAGGGAACTATGTACCACATGTCTTTCATTAGCCTGATTCTCTTTTTCAGATAGTTGTGAAATAATAGGCTCATGAATTTTATTCAAGTCAAATCTTTGTGACACATGGACCCATGCTTTAGAGTAACATTTGAACTTTGGATCATTATGAATCAATCTTGCAAAAGTTGTCTTGCCAATGCCTCCAATACCATGTATGGGAAGGATGGAAATCTTTTTTGATGAGCTCTCAAGTAAAGAAGTTATTATTTTTCCCTTTTTCTTGTTCCCTCCCCACTATAAGTTCTTCTACTACATCTGTTGATGTTTCTCGTGCATCAATAAGGTCTAGCTTAGTGTAACTTGGGCTTGACAATAGATCAGTATTCTGGTGCTGAACTGTGATATCCTTTGATTCCTTTCTCATCTCTATACTGTTATTCTGCACTGTCATTTCAGAAAAACTTATGCTGCATCCTTTCTCGGCAAGCTGCAAAATTTCAATTAGTTTGAAGTTAGAGGAACAGGAATCAAATCCTAGAGTACAGCAAGCAGTGTTAAACTAGTATGCAAAGTTTAGCTTTTCTGTCTGTGCACACAAAGTAAGTGATAAACCAATTTCCATATAACATAAACCACTTCGTAAAAGAAATAGTGCAGTGCATTGTTTGTTCTCCCAACATGCAGAAGAGCTTCATCTTTAATGCGTTGTTGATAGTTCAAATTTACACAATAAATCGTTTTATGTTAGTATAGTTCTTTCAACAAATAATTTAGCATCTAAAAATTTGTAGCTTACAGTTGTAGAGAAAAGATAACCTACACATACAGTTGAGCTTTCTCCTTATCTATCAATATGGTTCAAACAATGAATATCAGTTCTAGAGGCTCAAGAAACTTTATTAGGCTCTTGAATCATGTAGTGATCAACACTTTTTGAAAGAAATTACTAATATGCTAGGAGAACAAAACAAAGTGAACTGATTACATCATTGGACATATAGTAAGACTATGTCCCTGACATAGATACCCAGTATATATGCCTTTACAAATGATATTAATTACCTTGTCAACACCAATTTCAATCTCATTAAGCTTCTCGGTGATCTTCACTATGTCAGGCCTTTTCTGACTTTCTTTGTCCAAACATTTCAATGCTATCTGAGTGCATGCCTCAACTTGGCTGTAGTATGCTTCAAGCAGGGAATCACTACTACTGCAACTTTCCTGCAACTTGTTCGTCCAGATCTCTCGGACCTGATAAATCAAATTGTCAAGCAGGTAGATACTATTTCAATGTAAATATGACGTAGATTTAGATAAAAAGTGGTCCTGATTTTAAGACGTATCATTTCTCACTTGATCAATGAACTCATTTGAAGACATGTCCGAACATTCAGGGTAGCCCAAAGGCCCTGACACTATCCTTATCATTACAACACCCAAGCTGAATATGTCAAACTTTCCTGAGATTTCACCTCCGTGGATGTATTCTGGTGGCTGGTAACCACTCTGCGTTGTGTCGCATGCAATGAATTTGTAATGCACATAGTTTGTTGGGTTATAAAGGGATGCGTTCAGTAGAGGAATTCAACTTACAGTGTTCCATAAGGATTGTGGGTGGTCCGTGCTATGTCTTGACCAAAGATCTTGGACAAACCAAAATCTGCAATCTTCGGAACCATATCCTTATCTAGCAATATGTTGTCAGGTTTGAGGTCAAAATGGTAAATAGGTTCTTCTAAATCCTTATGCATATACTTTAGACCCTCACAAATCCCCTTGATTATTTTGAACCGCATGTGCCAGTCAAGCTTAAGTTCACAACACTCATCTATAGTAGTAAACAAAAAAAATAATCAAATGCAATATATAAGACAATATTTTTTGTAGGCATACTGAAAGATGGTTATCGAAACCTTACATTTTTATCTTGTCACTCACGTGCAATCTCCTCTCTTTTTTGCAGCATCAATCGGGGGCGGCGTCGAACCATGTCGAAGGGTCGCCGGCATCGCACGTCGGGCCATCCCCACCTATACCGTCGCCGGGATCGCACGCTGGGGCGTCCCACCCCTCACAGTCGCCGTGAGCCGCCTTCGGAGTCGTTTTTATGTATTGAACTTGTGAACTTGGAATAGTGTGTACTTTTGAACGTGTGGTTTGTAATATATTGTGGATTTCGGACAAATTTGGTCGTTTGTGATATATAAATGTGGTTTGTGACATATTGGTGTTGATTTGTGGTTTGTGATATATATATATATGCTTTGTTGTTTACATGGAAAAGCAAAAAACAAAAAAAAAGAATTTTAGAGGTGGCTTCCCCGAGTGCTTGTGCTGTGGCACTCGGGAAAGAGGGATTTTAAAAAAAACAAATTTCTTTGCCGAGTGCCTGAGCTGCGGTACTCGGCAAAGAGTATTAAAAAAATTCAAAAATCTTTCCCGAGTATTGCACTCGGGGAAGAAAATCAAAAAAAGAAAAGAAAAGAAAACAGCGTCGGCCGTCGGCCAATGGCGTCAAGTCTTCCCCGAGTGGCAGCACGACACTCGGCAAAGCCTTCCCTGAGTGCACGATTTTAAACACTCGGGGAAGACGCCTTTCCCGTGCGAGGATTAGCCGGAGGCTCTTCCCCGAGTGTTGCACTCGGGGAAGGCTTCCCCGAGTGCAACTGGCACTGGCACTCGGGAAGCCAGCAGTTCCTGTAGTGACATTGATGCAGATGCCCTGCAGCACCCATGCATCAACAATATCTCTCTATCCAAGATACACATGCACCGGCCCTAGCTAATCCATGAAACCCGAGAATGCGATATACCAGAGCGCCGCGCCGTGGTCTGATCGTGGCGTCGCAGTTTTTTTCCTTTTTTATTAAAAGAAAAAAAAACATCGTCGCATCGCATCTTGAGACACGGAGATATCCGGATGGCCGACCGAGAAGCGGACCGATTCCGATAAGGATCGAAGCAAAGAAAGCACAAACAGCCTACGCAGCAGGTCAGCAGCAAACGGGCAATTGGATATATGCATGCTTTATGTTATGCGTGCATGTGTGCCACGAAACTACAACAGTAACCGACCCAATAGTCTTTTATTTCCTGCGAATCACACAGCACGTCATCTCATGTGACTTTCGAAAGGCTGATTCAGCAGATTTCAAAATTGGTGATCCAGGAATAAATCCTGGAATACATATCTAAAGTCACTAAATCCTGGAATAAATCCTGGAATATACATCCAACCCTACTAAATCCTGAAATAAATCTAGACAATGCGAGCACCCATGTCAAGAAAAGGACTTGAACCCTGGGTAAAAAATGCGAGCACACGCGTCAAGACAGAAACTTGAATCCACTACCACAAAGAACCCAAGTTGAGCTAAATTCGCTACCTAATTGTATTTTTGGAACTAGGTGATTTTCTTTTCTGAAACACATCGCACTAGAAACACTCACTCCTACCTCATGCCTTTGAATACAAACACGTTGGATCCATACTCCTATGTAGCCCTGGGCATTCGGTACAACCGAACCGAACCGAATTCTCGGTTCCTCGGTTCTTCGGTTCCCAGGAAAGTCGGTACCGATCGGTTCTTCCAAAAAATCGGTACCGACGAAGTTCGGCTTCGGTTAGTTCGGTTCGGTTCCGGTTCCGAACCGAACTAACCGACCAACTCCGGCTTCCAAAAAATCAGCGACTCGGGAGGGCGCGCCGGACTCTGGGCGGGGATGCGGCGCCGCGGGAGGTCGGCCGTCGCAGGGGGGCGCCAGGACTCCGGGTCTCCGGGAGGCTGGAGTTCGGTTCCTCGGGTAGTTCGGTTAACCGAGGGGAGGAACCGAATTAACCGAACAAATTTCGGTTCTTAGGAAATGGGAACCCAACAGGGAACCAAGATTTCGGTTCTCGATAAATTCAGTTCAGTTCCTCGGTTCTTCGGTTTGGTTCTCGGTTCTCGGTAAAATTTGCCCAGGGCTACTCCTATGAACCACATCATATTCCTATGAGCATCTCCGAAACATTAAGCTAACATATCTCGAGTTTGACGAAGTTATCACTTGCGTCTCACTACCGACAGGCACATCACCCACTACTTACTAAAAGAAAAGTGCTCATAAATCCTAAAAAATGTGAGCAATTATACTAAGTCGAGAACCTCAAACAATGTGGGAAAGCCCCAAGGAACCTAATCAACTAAACTGTGAGTAATTTAATATCCTTCCCTTCTAGGATTTGTTTTCTAGTCTTATTACAACGAGGTCTCCCAAGATTTGGGGATGTGATATTTATCTGTGTCTTGTGTATCATGTTTGTGGGATACCATGTATATCTTCTAGACTCCATGTACATTTCGGCCCACCCTGTGTTCAAGGAGTCTGTTATGTCCTCCATGATGATCTTAAAATAGCGCTATTTGTAGAGACCACATCTAGAAAAACAAGGAGGCAAAAAAGTCCACGAGTGGTACTTAAACTTGTGTGGTTGTATCATTACGGTCCAATCGGGTCTTGATATGCATTTCGTGCTGATGCGGCTTTGCCAAACTTAGAGGCTATGACGGAGAGGGTGAGCAGCCTTGTGGTAGGGTGCAACGGTCTTGGCCAGTAAGGATGTAGCAGAGGGAGGTTAGATGAAGACCTAACGTTATTATAGTTAGATAAATATAAACTTTATATGACAATTGTACATCTCACCAAATTCTAAAACTTTCTAGTTGACAAGTTTTTCGTTTGAGATCATTCAAAAGGCCAAACATGCGTAAAGAGGCCATGTGCATAGAGACTCATCCCAAGTTGAATGGAACCAATTTTTAGAGACAGATAGCTCAAGTCCACCGCCTCATGCCTCCAAAAATATATTTGTAGAGACGGTTGTTCAGCCACCCATTTTCACATGCCTTTGGTTAGAGCCTCAAGAAATCGACTTTTCAGTTATATGTAACAAAAATGTTTATATACTAGTGAGTTTTAACCTTGTCGGTGTTTCGGACCGGGGGGTCCTCAACCAACTAGTAAAAGTGAACTGCGTGCCCCTAATCCCGGATGGTGATGCAAAGAGATACAAGGTTTATACTGGTTCAGGCAATTGGTGCCCTACGTCCAGTCTGAGAGATCGGTCTTGTATTCCTTGCACCAAAGTGCTTGTAGTAGGGGGTTACAAGCTGGGTGAGAGAGGGAGCTAGTCCTAGGTCTCGGCGTGGGACGGTGCGAGGTGCTTGAGACGCTGCTCTCGAGCAGCCCAGGAGCGTGGGTGTTACAGGATGTGTCTAGGGCGAGTTTGGGAGCGCGGTTCTATCGTACGTTCTTCTTCTTTCTCCCCCCGAGCTATCCCTGGCCGCTTCCTTTTATAACCGCAAGGAAGGAGCCAGGAGTACATGAGTGAGCTACACGTGGAGCCTACTGCAGTTTAGTCCTGTAGCAGCATGGCATTGGGAATGGAGATCAGTACTTGTCTGGCGCGCCTTGCTGGTCAGGTTTGAAGTGGTTGAGGTCGTGGGAGTCCTTGTCGACGTCTAGTCAGTATGACTTCCATGGCCAGAGACATGCCGTGCTTTGGTGGACTCTTGGCCTGGTGGAGTGCCGAGGCCTGGCGGGTTGTAGCTAACCGCGCCGAGACCTGATTTGCCGAGGCCCTGGCGGGTGTTTGTAGCTGACCGCGCCGAGGCCTGATTTGCCGAGGCCCTGGCGGGAGCAGTTGGGCCTATGCGCTGATTCCGAGGCTATAATGACCTGGTTTAGGTGGAAAAGTGCAGGGCATGGTAAAAAAGGAGATTTGACCGTTGTCCCATCGCCCTGTTCTTTGTACCCGCCGGTCGGCGACGAAGCGGGTGCATTCAAAGCGCATTAAATGGATGGGACAGCCTGCCAGGGGGATGGTTGAGGCGGAGGCGACGAGGATGCGGGATGAGCCCGGCCTCAGCCGGGGCGGAGAAAGAACAGTCCGTCCGAGGCCCTGCCGGACGAGGCGGAGAACGAGCAGCTGGGCTCTCCTGCTGTTGCTGAGACTACAGGGACCTGGACTTGACCTTCCACGCCGCTTTGTCCTTGGCGCAGGAGTTAGGTAGCACAAGGCAAGATGAGTGTCCAGAGGGGAGCATGTTGATGAGCACCCCTTGCTGCGCCCGGTCCCCGTCTCTGTCGGCCGCTTCTCTCGCCAAGACTGCACCCGCTGTGGGCGGACGCTTGCAGGGGAGAAGGGGCACATTGACCCGGACGTGATGTTTTGTCAGAGGAGTTCGGTCGGGACGGAGGTAACGAGGTTGTTTGCCGAGCCCAGCCTCGAGCGAATCGGAGAATTGGCATCCCGTCCGAGGCCTTTCGGGGCGGGGCCTCGGCGAGAGGGTCTCGGCGAGAGGGCCTCTGCGGGCGGGAGCTTTTGGCCTTTCAAGATGAGGCTTTCGGCGCAAGGCCTCAAGCTGAATCGGAGAAATCACTGAGACCTTGCGGTAGTCTTTTCGGCTTTGATTTTTGCAAGGTTTAAGCAATATTTTTGGTTCTTGCTTAGGGTACCCCTTCTTGCGGTATCCGACAGTAGCCCCCGAGCCTCGGGAGGAGTGAGGGCACTCTCCTGAGGTTTTGTCGAGACTTGGCTCGCAACAGCTCCTGTTTGGGATTGTGTTTTTGTACTGAGGCTCTTGTGGGTGTAAGCGTGAAAGCACCCGGCCGGGTGTAGCCCCCGAGGCCCTAGAGGAGTGATTTGACTCCTCCAGGGGCTTTTCTTACGTCGTGCGATGGATTTTTATTGCGCTAGCCGAGCCTATGAATGCGAGTTCGGGTCATTTGAGCCCTCGTTTAGTTATAGGAAGAACCCCGAGCCTCCACTCTGAGCAAGAGAACGACCAGGAGTTTCACTGCTTTTTTTGCATTGCCCTCACGCATCCGTTTTGTTCGGAAGGAGGGGTGGAGGGTGCCATGCTACCCTCGGTGGGCACGAGCAAAGTGACACCTCCGGCGAAGTATGTTATCGAGTAAGTCCGAGTGGAGGCCCGAACCCCTGTTCGTTAGGGGTCGGCTAGCGGTCCGAGACGCACGCCAATAGTACCCGAGGTTTCTCTAGTGGGTTGCCGTGATGGTCTATTTATACAACTCTATCCATCTAGTCCTAGTACAACGCACATACTATAACAAGAACTAGATAAACACAGCAGGATCGACTTACGTGTTCTATCCTCGCATGTGGCTACAAGTCTGGCGGCAGTGTGAGTTCGACGCCTGCCTCTGCAACGGCTACAAGGCCAGACCACAAGCAGAGGCCTTTTAAGGCGCCGCTTTTCTCTTCTTGTGTGTTCACACAAGGAAGCAGTAGATTATCTAACAGTCACGAACCCAGATCGGATTCTCTCACAAATCGAAATTACAGCAATAATCAAAGTAGCTAGTAACTTCTAGAAGGTTCGGATACAGCTTTGAGGTAAATGGGAGAGGAAGGAAGGAAGGAAAGGTAATTTGAAGTCGAGACTCGCCGAAAGCAGATGCTCGCCGGGTTCATGGTCCGGTTTTCACGCACCACCGGAATCCTCAAATTTGCCGAGTATTTTTATATTTGTCGAGTGTACTCCCTCGGGCACTGGCGTGAACAAGTTCTTTGCCGAAAGTGCCATGATAAAAACACTCGCAAAAAAAAACACTCTCAGAATAGGCGTTTTGCCGAGTGTCAAAAAAATACTTTAAAAGAGGTTGTTTGCCGAGTGTTAAAAACAAATACTAAGCAAAGAAATAATATATTTTTTGGAAAAGAAAAGAAGAAAAAATAAAAAAAAATTGCTTGATCGCTTCAGATCTAAAACACTCGGCAAAAAAGAGAAAAAAATGAAAAAAAACTTTTGCTGAAAGTGCCCCATCTGGAACACTCGGCAAACAAAAAAAAATCCTTACTTAACCGCGCCCCTAGCACCCCACGCCTCCCGTCCCCACCCTTCTCTCTCTCCTCCTTCACCCAATACCCCCTCTCCTCCCCGACGGCACCGCCTCCCTCCCTACCTTCTTCTTCCCCGACGCTGCCCCTCCTCCCGCTTCTGGCGCCGCCTCCCCACCGGCGAGATCCGGCGCCGGTGCTGCCCCCCTCCCTCCCGGGCGGCCAGCCCTCCCTCCTTCCCTTCTTCTTCGCTGCCGGCTGGCCCCCTCCTCCTCCCCTTCTTCCCCACCGGATCCGACCCTCTCCTCCTCCCCCTTCTTCCCCACGGATCCCGCCCCTCCCTCCTCCTCCCTTCTTCCACGCCATGGATCCCGGCCCTCCTTCTTCCCTGGTTCCCCCCCTCCCTACCTTCTTCCCCTGCCCCCTCCTTTCCCCGCGCCCCCCCCCGCCGAATCCGACGCCTCTCCTCGGATCCGCGCCTTTCCTTTCCCAGCGTGGCGTGGCGCTGGATCCGGCTCGTGGTGGCGGCGGTGGGCCAACAACGCTAAAATATCCTACATCAAGAACGACGCCGTCTCCCCTGTGTCTCGCTCATCTTCTCCGCTCCGTCCCGGCCGCCAAGAACGCCTCCACCGACAACCTCCTGGCTGGCTTCGTCCCCGGTGACCGCTCTCTCCTCGGCCATAGAGAAGGTCGTGACCGACGACTCCATCCCCCGCAGCCAGGTGATTTCTCTTCTCTTTCAGTTTCCTCCTATCCTCTGCCATGTCGACTGATGCTTGCTTGTTCACTTATTCCCTAGATTCCCAAGGTTAAAATTTGTTCTTTGGGTGTGCAGGACCACGGATCCGCTTCCCCTCATTCTTTTCCCCATGATCTGCTCAATGTCTAGCTTCCAAGTGCTCCTGTTGTGGTAAGAGAAAATGAATAGATCCCCTCGTTTCCTCTCTCACTAGAAGTCAACATTGCATACTTGTCAATGATATCACGACAGTTAATTTGAGCATACTTGTTACTGCCAATAATGTTTTGGAAAAGCTATGCTGCGATGATTATTTGATTCCTTTTCAACTAAGGGATGGGAATTATATTGTGATTCTTATTTACTTTCTTATTTGCTGAGGCTTTGGGAATTATGCTATGATGAATTACATTTTCCCTATAAATGAGGCTTTGTGTATATGCAGTGGGCTGAGGCTTTCTTATTTGCTGAGATTCATTTGTTCTTTTCTTTGGCTGCTATTTTTGGCTCAGATTTTAGAACTGTTGCTATGTGTAGTCACTGCAGTGACCTTTCTTGGCAAAACTATGGATCATTTCATTGGATGAACAAAATATTATGTTGTTGGAGGACATACGATGTTAAACTGCATGAATATAACATGGAGTGCATTCTTTTTAGTGACGGCCTTCCTTAGTTTCAAGGTGAATGAAATATGCTGAGAAAAAAATTATTTTTTTCTTTGAAAAATAGGTTTGCCGAGTGTAATTCTCAAAAACACCAGGCAAACAATAATGGTATGCTGAGAAAAAAAATTATTTTTTTTCTTTGAAAAATAGGTTTGCCGAGTGTAATTTCCAAAAACACTCAGCAAACAATAATCCTATGCTGAGTGTATTTTGAAAAAACACTCGGCAAACGCCGAGTGCGCGATAAAAAACACTCGGCAAATAGCTGTTCGCCGACATTGTAGATGTCGTGTGCTGTTTGTCGAGTGTTCTTGGGTCTTTGGCGAGTGCCTGTGGCACACGACAAAGTCACTGTTTCCGGTAGTGGCGCCTCGTGCTGTTGCTGCTCCACGGTATGTATAGTATCTGCTCTCCTTGGTTTGGCACAAACTCAGTGATTCAGCCCACGTCGTGCTTGGCCCATGTTCCCGTCCGGTCCACACTATAGCCCAATTGCAAGCCACAATTGGAAGTGAAACCAATGCAGACTAGAGTTGTGAATGGTGCACTTGTCCAGCACATTCAGTAGCATCCAATTCCACAGATACACTGTTGTTTCTACATGCATAGAATCATCTACAGCAGGCCAGCAGCATGCATGTGTTTTCAGGCTGAAGATAGATGACGACGATGCTCAACAGCAGCTAGCATCGCATCAGGGACGGGAGACAGTTCAGAGATACGATCGAGTGGATGGATGGACATGGATCTTTTGCTGCGCCGGCAGGCTGCGCGCGCGGCATCGTATCTCATCTCTGAATCAATCAATTACGACTTCTTTAGCTAGGTCTATCCGATCGACAAGTAGCCTGCCTAGCTGCGTGCGTGGAGGAGATTCTTCCGACGATAAGGATCGAGAGCACGATGAGGTGGACAGTGCAGATATATTCATCAACTTTCATGGCCGCCGGTGTAGTCGTCGCGCGCAGCGGTCTTCAGTTTTTCGGGCTTCAGCATCGCCGGCCATCAAAGTTTCAGAGTTGAACCAGAGTGGGCTGAAAATGAAACGAATGGCAATATTGACTGTGTTGACCTTTTGTTTTTGTTTGTTGAACGGAAACAAATGATGAGGTAGGGGCCGATTAATTGGCCTTTTCGTGAAAAAAGGTTTACCTGTACAAATTTTTTTTGATGACTCATCGGAAATATCACATGGTAGGAATTAATAAAAACATTTTTGGGAAAAACTCAATCAAAGAGGAAAAAAGAGTAAAATATGGTATTTCTATAGGTTGTAGCTCATTGGGAAGGTCCCCCCTAAAGCTCACAGATCTCAAACTCCACCTCACATCTTATCTTATCTTATCTCATACTCTTATAAAGTAAACCCCACTAGCAATTTTTCTTGACATGCAAGGTGTCCACCTTAGCAATCCACTGCCACTTGCAATTAAAGTTCACTAGCATACTCAATTATTATATCCACGTCAGCGAGATGCATCATCCACTAACATACATTTAGTTATCTACATCAGCGTGCCACACTATCCACTAACATTAGTTGATAATATTTCTCTTTTCTAAGAATCATATGAATAGTTAAATTGCATTCCAAATCAGTACTTCCCGCAGCAATGCGCGGTGTGTTCTTGTAGTTCTTTCTCCAAATTTTTAGACGGAAGGAGTACAAATTAATGAGGTGAACACCTAATATTCTACATTTAAAAGATTATTAAGCACTTGGAGTTTAAATAAAAGTTAGGTAAGCTTAAAATACTAAAAATATTACAAACCAATAAATTGATTTCAATTAGAAATAAAAAAGAATAAGAAATACAATAATAATACTCCCTCCATCCCAAAATATTTAACGATTTAGGTTTGAACACGAAAATTAAAGATGAGCGAAAAAAGATGTGGTGCAAAGAAAACAAGGAGATAGATAGAGAGAAATAGAGATAGAGATGGAGATGTATTAGCAAAAGAAAAATGTGTATTGAAAAAGAGAAAGACGTATTGGGAAGTGAGAATGTCAAATATTTTAGGACAGAATTTAAATCATATAAGGGCAAGTACATTTGTGGTGTCTCATAGTCGGTCTATATATAGTGCCACATAATTTTAGGATGACTTAATAGACAATATATATAATGGTTGTCTTTTAAGTTGTCTCATAATAACTCATAATTAATTAATTTATGCATAAAATAAAATTAAAGTTATGAGGTGTATGACAACAACAACTCATACAATAACACAATAATTGTCTCATAGTCCTAGATTTTAGCATATGAGGTGGTTGTTTCGCGAAACAACGACCTCTTTCTTTCTTCCCTCTCTCTTTCCTCAACATCAACAAAAATTCTACGTGGCACTGCATGAGACGAAGTATGAGACCGCTGACATGTAGCAATATACTTGCCCTAAGGTCAAGTGTTTTGGGACAAATGGAGTACACCCTTGGCCCACAGAAGAATACAATTCTAGCATAATACTAAGGGCCTGATTGGTTCGCTTCCAAAATTTGCCATACCAAAGTTTTGGTAAGCCATGATTTTGGTTAGCATTTGGTTTATTACCAAAACCTGCCAAACCCTCATATTTAACTTGGCAAATTTATGGCAAATTTTTTTGCCCACTTTTGGTTTGTCAAATCTTTGGCATGACAAATTTTGGAAGTTAACCAAGCAAACCCTAAATTGAAGTATATTGAGCTTGACTAACTATAAATAAAAACTTTAATATTTATAATACCAAATAAGTATCCTTAAAATTTTCATGAGGTATATTTTGTACTATACTTATTTGGTTTCATAAATATAAATTTATCTTTATTTTGGTCAAACCTTAGATAACCAAGAATCACCTAGAATAGCGTCCTTCTTTTACACAGGTATACATAAAAAAAAAGTACATGTTATTAGAAATGTCATTGGCCAAACAATATAAACCCTTGATTTAATAATACAATTACCATATAAGTCTTGGACTTTTTTAAACACAAAAGTGTGAATAGTGTCTGGGTCAACGGTTCTTTTGTTTTTTGAGTTTGTTGATAACAACTAACTAAAACAAAAAGATAATCGTTATAGGGTCGAAGGAACTTCGGTTTCTGCCCACAGCCAGTTTCAGCTAGCTTTAGCCCAATCGGGTGAGGATGCAGTGAAGCTGGGTGGCAGCGTGCGCCAGGTGCACCCGTGGGCCATGTTGCATCCCACCACTGGGCCATCTTGGGCCAAAGGTTCCGTGCTACTACGATGTTGGACTCCATCCAAACATGATAGGACATCGCAACGTGTTCGTATCATTCATTTTAATTTTTTCTCTGCTAAAAAATCATTTTAATTTTTTCCCTTCTTTACTAATCCCTCCCTCCGGTCAAACAAACTTGGATTCTTTTACTTTTCTGAGCCAGAATTAAAAAAAAGCTTTTACGATGTATAGCTTTCAAAACATAAACATCTTATACATAGATTTGCCATGAGAATTACCAGATATCTGTCTCTCGTGACTTCGGCTTGTTCACACACCCAATCCATGCACAGAAGCTTGGGAGATGTATCCCTCTATTCCAAACTCTAACTAAAAATGCACGTTATATCTAGGTATATAATAAAAATGTATATTTAGAAAAGTTAGAACGATTTATAACTAAGAACGGAGCAATATCTACTTAGAATGCTTAAGAAGCCATGATGGTACGCTGCACCAAAAATGTACGTTCCTTCCCTGATGAATATGTGGCGGGGCATTCAACGTGTCGACAATTTTTGCCATCTCCTTTTGTTATATATGTAATATTCAAGATCAACACATAATTTTTTCACACAAGTTTAGAATTATTGATTTCACTTAACCTAAAACATAGCTTAAATAACCGATCTATCAGAATCTTGTCTGCTATCTGCACTTAAAACAATCAAAATATCCAATCACCCCAAATCACTGTTGTCAAAAAAAATCACCCCAAATCACAGTCGCTCCCACGACTTCAGACTGCAGTCGGCGCGTCTGAGCCGTCCGTTGGAGATCCAACTGCAGCTCCACCGGAGTCATCAGGCAGGCCGGTTCCAGAGGCCCATATCAGCCCACAACTCCTCCTCTTTCCCTTCGCTGCCGTCGTCTGTGTGTCGCCACAGCTTCTCTCCACGTCGTCGCCACAGCGCTCCAGCCCGCTGGCCCCCACCATCCGCCTCCCTCTCCTCATACCCGCGTCACGGAAGGCGTCATCGTCCCCAGATGCTACTACTCGTTGCCGGCACAGGCGCGGCTGTTGTCCGTGGGGTTTGCTGCTGGGCGGTGCTGTGCTCGGGCCGAGCTTGGTGGCCGAGCTTGCTGTGCTCTTATAGTGGAACTTATTTACTTAGATTTAAGTTCTCGTTTTGACATGGATATCCATAATTTCTAGATTTATTGATTTTAAGAACGCTATTCTTTAGTGGTGGACGATGTACCCTCAAGATTTGTCGGTTCAATCTAGCTGAGTTCTTTACATGTGCTTATTAAATAGAATATGTGTGTGTGTTTATAAGAGCATTTTCAAGAGTCCCTCTTAAACTAACTCTCTAAATCATAATTTGGAGCGCCATTAAAATAAAAATCGCTCTCTATATCTTTTCACAAGCGACTAACTTCTCTATATCTTGTGTACACTCTAGGAAGTTAACCTGTTTAGCGAAAAATCTGAATAAAAGATGGCTATATTTAGATACCTAATTAAAGAGCTGTTGAATGGTGTTTTTTATCTAAAGTTTCTATTTCTATCAATTAGGAATGATATAAAAAGACTTTTAGAGCTGGTGTAAGAACACGTAAACGTGCCTGTACGTGACCGTCTTTATATTTGGGGTGGGGGGAACCACACGAGAAGACTAGCATTTTATACTGGGTTTCTGAGAAAAATAACACGAAGGCTACCTTCCACGATTCGGCCTAACCGTCCGATCGATGGATACCTCACAAATGACGATTCATGATCACTGTGCATGCATATGCATGGAGCATGGTCCTCCACGACACGACATGAGGGACCACCAACCACTGACTGTTCAGTGGTTATGTTTTTGCCCTTGCGTTGCTTACCGCAGCAGTCAGCGCGAGCGACAGCGTTTATCCTTGTATGTCCTCCCCGGTCCTCGCAGCATCTTTTGTGAACAGGCTACTGTTTCTTTCCGAGAATGCTGTTATGTTTTAATAGCTTAAGTTTAACAAATTATGGATAAAAAAATCAATATTTATGTATATAAATATTATGAGATTAATTACAAAATGTATTTTCATAATAAATTGATTTTGGAGCTAAATGTGAATATCATTTACTAGAAACTTAGTCAAACGTGAACCACTTTAACTGGCTTGTAACCCATAGTTGTATTCTTTTTGGACCAGGAGAGAGTATATAATATGATGTGCTAAACACAAAAGTAGGTATACGCCCTCCGCTCAAAAGAAAAACAATTTTAGATTTGATACTAGTTAAACTTTCTTAATTTGACCTATTTTATGGAAAAGAACATTAATATTTATGTCTCCAAGTAGATTTAGTATGAAAATATATTTCGTGATTAATTTAGATGATAGTTATTCAATAAAAAATGTTAGTGCCTTTTCGTATAGAGGTGGTTAAAGTTCAATTTGTTTGACTTCTTGGAAAGTGAAAATTGTATTTTTTTCTATTTTTTGGGGGATGGAGGGAGTAGGAAATATTCCCCATCCTAAAAGAGAGTCATTTGGAGTTTTGTGTAGATCAATTTTTTTAAGTTTTTTAGGTTTGTAGAAAATTTTAGAAATGTTTGCATCTCCAAAAAAAGCTCATATTATGAAAATATATTCAATTATTAATCTAACGACACTTATTATGCACTATATATACTAATAATATTTTATATACATTTGATGAAAACTAAAAATATTTGACTTCTCATAAAATAATAATGAGACTTATTGGACGGAGGTAGTAACTCAGTAAGTCGATGAAGCCAAGATTATATTGTTGACCACTTGAGTTTATATAGTGTTGAGTGAATCGAGGTTTTTTTTAAAAAAAATGGGGGGAAACACTTATGATGCACGCAGCCTGATCCATTGTTGCAGCATGTCACCACTAGGATGCCACAGTGGATATCCAATTCAATCTACGTTCCGCTACAAGGGAAAATCAGGATATGATGCATGATGAGTAGAATTCGTCTCAAGCTAAGTATTTATTCGAGTTCCATATACCACAAGGAAATCTCTTGAGGTTTTTCTTGAGAACACGAAAATAGATACTCCCTCCATCCCATTTTAAATATTATTCTTACTTCATGAGAAGTTAAACATACTCAACTTTGATATAATATATACAAGAAAATATTAATGTTTATGGTACATATTTAGCACATTAGATAGATTGTTAAATCTATTTTCATAATAAATTTATTTGTATATACAAATATTGCTAATATTTTCTATAAACCTAGTTAAAGTTACAAAAGTTTGACCATTAATACCATAGCGACACTAAAGAGAGGCCAAAGAGAGTAAACAAGATGACACATGTTAGATACATATAGAACAAATTGTTTTCATTTCCACATTTTATCAACCATCCTCCCTACTACTAACATTGATTAATTGCAATTTTATAGTTCAATGCATTACATAAGAATATAAATTAATTAAATGATTTTAGTCTATGCAAGCCAACATAAATCTTTTGGCATTATATATTGGGCGACTGTGGGGTTTCACAACCGATGACGACGACTATTCTCAATGACAGATTGATCTAAAGCAAAACCCAAATCCTAACGTGGGCGACGACTACTGATTATATAGTCTAAGGGGTGGCCAAGGAACCCTACTCACATCCATGAGTTCCAACACGTTACAAGGCCCAATACAACCCAAAGACTACGACGCAACACTCTGATAGATCCAGGATACAGACTTGTTTCGATAATTTCCGTTGACCCCGACCGATTTTTTATATGGGACTAGTGCCATTGGTTAACTTATGAAATTATCTTTCCATTCATAGTTGGATTGTCGAAAAAAGGAGTTTGCATGTGTCCTCAGCGTTCGTTTTACTACAAGTTGCTCCTGCAGTCCGAGATGGACTCGAACTTGACATGGATTAGACCTCCAATTTGGCTTGCGTGCCCTTGCTTGCCTCCTAAGGGGGAGGACATCCTTAGGAATCCTTTGGCTGCTCTCCACATGTTTGGGGGTGTGCTTTGACTTGGGCCAGGGTCCCAGGGGAGATTAGCACGTCCACACGATGTCTTAGCACCTGGCAGAAACAACAACAAAAAGTCTTGATGATTTGGAGGCCTTTCCGACGTGATATTGATGTGGGATCAAATCCATTTGAAAGCTTATCAAACAAGCTTTCCATCAAGTGTTCATTAACCTCAATCGCACTCAGGATGAAGAAGTTATGGCCTTTCCAATAAAGTACTATTGGGCTGTCGATGAACCGAGTGTTGCGCTTTGAAGATCTCGTACCCCAAGATGGGTCTTGAGCATGGTGCATCCACATCCCATCATCATCTACACTGATCCTAAGCAGTTTTGAAATATCATATTAGGTACCAACCAATTTTTAGTTTTATCATTATCGAAACATTGGAACAAGCTCACCTTACGATCAATGGTCATATCGCAAGGTTGCATGTCCTCGTCACATATATCAGCTTGAGATTGTAGTCTGCATGTCTTCATGTATTTCTTTTAAGTACTACCTCCATTCCCAAAAGAATGCAATTTTAGCACAGTGTCATATTTTAGTACCTTAAGTTTGACCAATTATAGATAAGAAAGTATCCATATTTATGATACCAAATAAATACCATCAGATTAATTATGAAATGTATTTTCATAATAAATTAATTTAAAGCCATAAATATGAATATTATTCACTAAAAACTTGTTCCAACATGAACCACTTTTCGTGGCCGCAACCCATAGTTGCATTCTTTTCAGGACAGAGGTAGTACATAGCAGCTTATTCCTTAATTGTCATATACTAGGGATACATGGACAATTTAAAATCGAGTACTAATCTATCTTAAAAATCCTAAAACATAGAGGGGAGGGAGTACCGATCAGTGGACTAGTAATTAGTTGTAGGTGATCAAACTGACCATGACTCCATGAGGCATTCCGTTACAACTTACCCGTACTCCGTACTAGAACCGTTAGGAAAACATGCTGGTTGTTGTCCACGGCCTTTGTGCTAACACTGACGTGACGTGCTGTTGGAGCGCCAGCTACGCATCATAGGCAAGCAGAGTGGCTAGAGTATGCGCTGGCACAGAAGATCCTGTATGCGAGTATGATTATGGTACAGGCGTACAGCTCCTGAGGGGATTTAATGCGGCTGTCGGCTACTTGCTCGCTGCCATAGTGGCATGCTATGCTCCAAGATCTATCCTTTGATACATGAAACCAAGCCCGGTAACCGTACAAAAATGTATTATTGTACCTAGTAGTAAACCAGGATAAGAAAGGGAAAAAGATAACCATTATTAGAAAATTAGATATTCTTTCTAAATACAAAGTATATGTATTCTAACATTAACACAAACTACATATTTAAGCCAATGTATCTTATATGGATGGAGGGAGTGTACCACAAAAAGTAGTCTTTTGTGCGACATGGAGATACATGTTATATTCTCTAAATCAGTCGTTGGTGTGACAATGTTAGTACCAATAAACAGTTTTGTGATATACTCCCTCGCCCCTCCATCTTAAATATAAGATACACTAATAAATTCTCCTTCACATGTCTTTTAGCAAGATTTTGATTTGTGCTAATTGACATGTATCTAAGAAACAAAATTAGTGATCAGAATATCGAATGACTTCTCAAAACTCAATATAATTTATGAACAGAATGAAGGAAATAGTCATTTCGATGTAGGCCAGTTAAATTTACATGCAAAATAGATATAATAAAATTTATTTTTATAATCTATTTATTTACTATTATGATATTATTGTTCTTTACTATAAACGTATAAAGTTAGTCAAACTTATGATTCTCATAGGGTAAGAATAGACTTACTCCCTCCGTCCCAATATAAGTGATATTTTTGACTTTCGGACATCTTGTTTGACCATTCGTCTTATTTAAAATTTTTGTGTAAACTATAAAATAAATAAATCATTATTAAAGTATATCTAATGGTAATTAAGTCATAACAAAATAGATAATATTTACACAAAAATTTTGAATAAGACGAACGGTCAAAAACGTTACTTATTTTGGGACGGAGGGAGTATTTCAAAACAAAGGAAATATAAAATAAAAGATGAGATACTACACATATACGGCGGGGCATATACGGTGACAGAACAGACTTTTAACCTTTGATTGAGATGGCGACTTTTCTACACTTACCGGGCCCGCATGTCAGGCTTAACGCTGTGACTAGGGATGAAAACGGATCAGATACGAACGGATATCACTCATATTATATTTGTTTTCATATTTCTGTTCGGATTCGGATTCGGACACGGATAGCGTTCGGATACATATACGAATACGGATTGACTCGGTTACGGATACGAATAATGAGTATCGAATACGGTATGAATCGGATTCGGAGAAGGTCGGATACAAATATCTATTCGGATATTGAGTAAAAGCAGCATATATATATATATATCATACGTGCGCAAACCATTACACCACTCTATGAGTCCATAATCCATCTAGATTAAGCCGAAAGACTAAAGAGTAAAGCAACAAATAAGATAAAGATACAGATACATCATACATCAAACATCATATAAGCACTAATCTTCGCGGCATGAGTAGAAATAGCCAAGCACATTGCTTCATGGGTCTCATGGAGTCATGGTCATGGATTCAAGATCTACAATCCTTATATAGGCCATTTTTTCATTTTGAGAAAGTTTGAACAAAATGTAGTTCAAATTTCACAAGTGTGTGACATAGTTTTAGAAAAGTCTGTATGAGATTTAAGAATTTGTGACTAGTGTTTGATAAAACTTTCTAAAATGGGAAAATGAGCTATGTAACAATTGTATATCTTGCTGAGATGATCAAACTTGGTATTCAGAGTTTTTTCATCTGAGGTCATTTAGTGTCTCATTTGAGCAAGTTTGACCAAGTCAAATTTGGTAAAATGAAAAAACAACACTTTGACTCTAGTATTATGAACTCTAAATGACTTCAAATTGAAAAGTTTTGAATACCAAGTTTGTTCAACTCATCAAGATCTACAATTGTTGTTTTGGTCAACTTTCCATTTGAGATAGTTTGGATGGTTAAAATTTGTGATTTTTAAATTTTGAATAAATATCCGGATAATATCCGTTTTTAAATATCCGGATATATCCGATAATTATCCGGATTATCCGATATCCGCCGGATATCGATGATATTACATCCGTATTTGATATCCGCCTAAGATATCCGTTTTAGTATCCGTATCCGAAAAAAAAACCGGATATCCGAGTAACTATCCAGATAAGTGTTCATATTTGTTCGGTCGAACGGACGGTCGAATAAATATCCATACCGTTTTCATCCATAGCTGTGACGGAGGCAGGCTTTCCCATCCCATGTCTCAGACTGACCACAGCGGCTGCTGCTGCTGATGTACCGGTACTAGCCGTGTCAAACGGGACAGTGATCAGGCTGAAGCACAGTGATGGTGGTTATCCCTACAATCATACTCTTGCTCATATTCTTGTCGAATACGTGTCTGCAGTAAGTTCCTCATGCACAATGTGCTGCTACTTATTCTGTTGAAAGCAACTTCATCATAAGTCTGCCCTAACTTCATATTGTCCTTGCCTAGCTAGACAATTTCTGTTCTGATACTTGCCTTTCACACCCTTTCCTTTTTAAGAAAAAAAAAACTCTTTGCCACACTTTTTCATTCCCTCCCTTTTCTATGCAGCATTTTCAGTCACTAATAGCTATCCTGTTCTTGGTTGTTGCATCTCTGAATGGTTCTTTGATAGGGCATGCATATAATGATTCCCATGTTTCTATTTGCAAAATACATTTTTGTTCTTTTTCAGACTTGGTTTACATTACATAAATGCGTTTCAGGTGTACACGTCTGACTTAACATCACTTTTCTTATGGACCTGTCCAAGGTGCAAAGGCCACACAAAGGTCTGTGCTTCCTCTGCTTCTGAAAGTTGTTCTACGTGTTCCTTGGCGTTTAATCGTCTGTTTTTGTATTATTGATGCAGGGTTTTGAGGTGATAGAGATCATAGTAGATGTGGAGAACTGCTTACAGGTTAACTATCTTTATGTATTTCTATTTCAGCAACGCTTTTTTTTCTTGCACTCAGTGTTCTATGAAAACTTATGTTCGGTTGTTTGTTAATATATTGTGCAGGCATTTGTTGGAGTTGCGCCTGACCCTCGATCCATAATCATTGCATTTAGAGGCACTCAACAGCACAGGTACAGAAAATGCTCCATTATGAGTCGAGACTTGTAACGTATGGGCATTTGCTCTGAGTGCATCAACCTTTTATCCTAGTTATTGTAATCTTTTAATCAAATATCATAAGCTATTTATAAGCTTTCAATCTTCACTTCTCATTGATTTGATGTCTTGGAATTTAACTTGCACAGTGTCTCAAATTGGATCAAAGATCTTTTCTGGAAGCAGCTTGATGTGACATACCCAGGCATGCCGGATGCTATGGTAACTCCACTAGTCAAGTTGTTCTTGATGTTTAGAGTTCTCATTGAATTAGCAATAACTTGTGTTTGCTTGCTGCTTGTCTGCCTCATGTTCTAGGTACATCATGGGTTTTATACTGCATAT
Source organism: Miscanthus lutarioriparius (assembly GCA_904845875.1). Lineage (NCBI taxonomy): Eukaryota > Viridiplantae > Streptophyta > Magnoliopsida > Poales > Poaceae > Miscanthus > Miscanthus lutarioriparius. The sequence goes on along the minus strand of CAJGYO010000009.1, from coordinate 12,187,517 downwards.
TATAATACCACTATGCGATATGATATCCTGAAGTCTATTAAATGGGCAAGAAAAACATATGGAAATCTACCCATAAATGTTGTGGGACATTCCATGGGAGGGGCTTTAGCTTCGTTTTGTGCCCTTGACCTATCTGTAAGTATTTTTAATGTACTTGGTTTATTGCATCAAATTTCAATATATGCTCTACTACCATCGCATGTATTGTTAATATATCAGATGGTTGGCTTCAATGTTACCTTTACCTTTTCTTTTACAGGTTACATTTGGATCAAAGGAGGTTGAGCTCATGACTTTTGGACAGCCTCGGATATACTTTGGTGAACTAGTCCCAAGAACAATCCGTGTGACCCATCAGAATGATATTGTGCCGCATTTACCACCGTATTATTATTACCTAGGTGAATGGACATACCACCACTTTGCTAGAGAGGTGTGTATCCAATAGTCAAAAAGAGTTTACAGAGATGCATACTTCTCCACGTTACCGTTAATCCATTTCTTCTGCATTTATTTATCTTCAGGTTTGGCTTCATGAGAGCATAGATGGAAATGTAGTTACCAGAAATGAGACGGTATGTGATGATTCTGGTGAGGACCCAACCTGTAGCAGGTATGTATCTGCCTATCTATTTTGGATATTTATTTTCTTGCATGTGTTGCTTATTGTTTGCCATTGCTTCAAAAGGTCGGTCTATGGGATGAGCGTAGCAGATCATCTTGAGTACTACGGTGTCACACTACATGCTGATTCAAGGGGAACCTGTCAATTTGTGATTGGTGCAGCCAACTCAGTATACAGCTACGTTCGTGAAGTTGATGGATCCATCATCTTGTCAAGATATCCAGAAGAACCAGAAACTCTAGAATCTATGTGACTTTGTCTGCCACGAAATACACCCCTGTACAGTATTTTGATTTTCATTTTGTGTACAGCTCATGAAATACTGAGCGCTCCCAGAGCTCTCCAGAGGATAAGGAGAGGCTCACCTTTTAAATGTGCCCCCTTTTCTCAAGTGAGAATTGTACATGTAAGCTCCATAAGAATGTCCGCACAATTCAATTCGTGTATATAAATAATACCATATATTAATAAGTAATGCAAGTATTAGATGGTACTCCTTGTTTGGTCATTCCCTCATAGTGTTGCCACCTGAGATATTTCCAAAAAAAAAATTCACAGCATTGCACCTCACCTTTACCTTCATTTCAGGTATCCATTTGCTTTTGCAGATCAAAGAATGCAGCCCCTTGCAAACCTTCATTGATTTATGTATGTGTGTGAAATGTAACAGGCTTTAATTGGATGATTTGATGGTACTCCTTATTTGGTATTTACTCACTACCTGACAATTTGTGTATTTTCTCTCAGCTTATGAAGTGAGAATTGTATATGTAATCTATAACATTGTATGCGCTTATGTGGTGGATATATTTGGTGGCACCCCTTGGTTGGCTACATGTTATAAAATTATATAGCATGGGACTCTTTGTAAGATATTTCCAGAATTTTTCCCTCTCCGTTGCACCTCACCTTTACATTTGTTTCAGATATGCTTTTGCAGATCAATGAACACGTAGCCCTTCGCAAACACGAGGAGCCAACAACTGATCAGGCTCAGGAAGGAATCTCAAGATGCAAAGTTCTAAGATAGTTAGCACTGCCAGGGTAGATCTTGAGGATAAGGATACATGTCTATCCACATTCTCCATTGTCATCTTCTTGTCCTGGGGGGTTTGCATCATACATGAGAATATCAGAAGAACCATTGCAGCATATCAACGACGACTGTTCCATAGCATCAGTTACACAGCATGGCCTTCCTGATATGCAATGCAAGGCTGTGCAGCACTGTGGCAAGGCAACTGATAAAGATGATGCTGTGGTGAAAAAGCTTCAGAAAACAAAATACAGCAAGTTGAGCAGAATTATGACAAGTGTCTTGACTAATGATTTACTCACCAAGTATGGTGTAACTATTCAAAAGGAACGACACATAGCAAATGGGGCAGATTCTGCCACTGCCGATAAGGTAAGAAGAGAGAGAGTGACTTTGTGTGAGGGATTGAATGAGACCGTAGGTTCTCTGTCTGAAGATGCTGTTCTGAACCTGAAGATCAGGATTCAGGAGCCTGATCCTTCCAATACAGAGTGCCTGCTCTTAGCCAGAGGAATCAGATCCTGCTGTCATATTGTCATGTGACGAAGCGTCGCCGTGTTGTTGTCGGCACCTTTTCTTTCTGTATGGACTTTTTTTTTCGAAAACCTTTCTGTATGGACTTGTTTACAGTCAGAGTCAGCAGTCTCAACTCTCAGTTCTCAGTTTACCTGCAGGGACAACATTCAGACAACGAGACTTTCACAGAACGGAAGAGCATTTAACAATGACTAGATATAAGATACAAGGAAATAGCTTATTCCACCAGAGTTTTTTTTAGTTATTACAAGTTTCAGAATTCAGACTACGAACAACAGTATAAGAAAATTGACTGCTTTTCAGCATGTCAACCATATATTACTAGTATTGCTCTGAAAAAAAACATATATCACTAGTATCATCTTTAATGTGTGTACTTGGTCAGTATGTGAAAATACAAGTGCAAGTGTTATTTTTTTCGCGAACGTGAAAGTGCAAGTGTTAATATTCTTCGAGATTGTTTTGCTTATAAACTATGACCGAAGAAAATCTCCATATATATATCTATACAGCTCTATCCTCATGAGTCATGACTTCTGAAAAGATCCTTATGGTTTTTCAGATTTCTTGATATAATATTGCAAATTTTGTATGTGCTCGACTCGTGAGTCATGAGGAGAGAGAGAGAGAGAGATTCCAATGTTCCCAGGGCCCTCATGCTTGAACACACACATGGATTCTTATAACCTTCAATGGATCATAAGAATCATTTTTCAGTTATTATATATAGAAGAACCAAATCTAGATATATATGTTCCATTTGCACATATTTTAATATAACATGTGCAGAAAATGCTATCAGTTAGTTGTCAAGAATAGAATCTTCTGTCTTCTATCTATAACATACGGAGTATAATCCAATGCAAGTAGGTACTAGTACGTACCAACAATCCAACACCTTTTTCCAGCCTATAAAAGGCAAGCCGTCCCATGGCCAGTAGAGCATGAAATCACACCACCTTCGAAATCATCTCAGCACCCAAGGAGAGGGGACCTAGAAGCCTCTAGAACCTTCTGGTCCGGACAAGCTAGGCAAACAAGCAGCAGAGGATGGCAATGGACCACGTGGCGAGGCTGGCGTCGGAGCGCGCGGTGGTGGTGTTCACGGCGAGCAACTGCAGCATGGGCGACGTCGTGACGTCGCTTCTGAGCAGCCTGGGCGTGAACGCGGCGGTGCACGATCTGGACAGGGACCCCCGGGGCCTGGAGATGCAGCGGGAGCTGGCCAGGAGGCTCGGCGCCGACGCCGGGCGCGGCACCCCCACCGTGCCAGCGGTGTTCGTGGGCGGCAACCTCGTCGGCGGGACAAACAGGGTCATGGCGCTGCACCTCTCCGGCGAGCTCGTGCCCATGCTCAGGAACGCCGGCGCGATCTGGTTGTAGGAGTTGAGAACGTCGATCCGCGGACCGCGCGCATGCAAGCATGGCTGGTGAGCTTTTTCCATCAGGTGTGTGTACATGTGAATAAAAAGGACGTACGGTAAGAACAAAAAAAATGGGAAAGGATCGATGTAGAAGAGTGTGACGAATGCCAGGTTTTTTGTGTCCTGTGCTTGGAATGGAATAAATAAAAATGCCACCTTCGTTTTCACTGAAAACACGTTTTTTGTGTCCTGTGTTCTGAAGGAGGATTTGTTGAGGGCTCTTGTGCTTATCTCCGCGCGCAACACAAAGATAATAGAATCGAGGCTTGTGGTGTACCTCATGATTGAGCCGGCTCATAGGAAAGCGCTCACATCGGAGATGATCTTCAAGGATCTTTGAGCATATGGAGGGTGGTGATCATGGGCACGCCTCAACGGGAACATAGGTGGCTGGCATGCCAAGCCATCAAACCTCGAGGCAAAATCTTGTGTCATATTTGTTCCCATGGTTATGCACCCTCCATCTAGCCATCAATCAATCCTTAGAGTCACATAGGGTGCCAAAGGGTTCATCGCGGAGCTGGTGCCGGTACACCATCAAGGTGAGGACCCAGCAGTTGAAGCTGGTGCCGAGGGAAGAGGAGGTCGGGAGGGGAGCATCAGGGGAGGGGCGGAGGAGACTAGATTGTTGACATTAACGGTTTGGACCCACTATAACCAAGGGAAAAATAGTCACTTTCAAAAAAGAAATATGACAACCACCTAAGTAATGACGATGTGGAGAGAGGTAGTTGTGCTAACAGCAGTGATACGGAAAAGAACCAAAAAGCTAAAGCAATACTAGAAATGTTATGGGATATCATGGTAACATTGGGGGGGGCATAGAGGGAATTCTCTTTACAAATACAGAAGGTGTGTGTTTTCTTATGGAAAACATGTTTATAAATATTTCACAAATGCATAATATTTATGTAAGTGCCATGCGAGATCAAATCTAGTGATACATTTTCATTTGTCAATCAAGATTCTGAAGGTCATTGTACATGTGAGTGGGCAGTGGTAGCAACAATAGTGATATTAACTGTAACAATTACTCGAAAACAGATGGAGCCACGTAACCTCTGATACATTTTCTTCTTTCATTTGGATTTAGATTTAACAAATCCCTATACGCTCTTAAATTAATATTAGTTGTTAATACAATAGGTAAAATTATATTAAATTTGGATTTACCTCGCTAGGAAGCTCCTGAGTGAATTTACCTGTAGGTTATAAGTTTTATTGAGTTAACACAGCCTTTGCAAAAGCATTTCAAGAGGCGGTTGTCTTTAAGGCAACTGCTCGAGGGACGTTTGACTTGAAATGCATTTCCAGTGGCAATTACACTTCAGCGATTTGGCGTTTTAGTGTGCCGACCTGTGCTGAGCAAATTGTACAACTCAAGATTGTATCCTAAACTCCGAGTAATTAATAAAGCTCTCTCTTCTTTGCAAAAAAAGATGGCTGTTACAAGCCATCTCTACAAAGTCTACATCTTCACAATCTATCGCAATATTAAAAATCATTTGCCTAACAGTGATATGCAGTTATGGTTGTGCTGCATGGCACGAACAAAAACATTCTATTAGCCATCATTGAGACGTACTATTAGCTCGTTGACCCAACTCCTTAGGGTTTATTCATTCGGTTAATCCTCAATCTAAGGGGATTGAGAAATCTTACTTCCTACAAGTTAAAGGTCTCCCTTTCGCCTCCTTCAATCCCTTTCGATCCTCTCCAATTAGGGATTCACCGAACACGTGTTTTTGGAGGGTTGACGAATAACAAGACACTACGGGAGAGGCAAAATTCCCCGAGTGTCGCTGGCTTCCCCGAGTGCAAAAAATCGGGCACTCGGGAAAGAGAATCTTCCCCGAGTGTTGCACTCGGGGAAGAATTGCACTTGGGGAAGAGAGGCTTTTCCGAGTGCCGCAGAGATCCTGGCACTCAGTAAAGAGCAGCACTCGGCAAAGGCCCTCTTCCCCGAGTGCAACACTCGGGGAAGATCGGCACTCGACAAAGAAACATGTTACTTGACGGTCCACCCCGCCCACGCCGTTAAAACTATAAAAACAAAAATTCTTCCCCGAGTGCCCTGTCCTGGCACTCGGGAAAGGGCCTCTTCCCCGAGTGCCAGGGAAGGCACTCGGGGAAGAATTTTTGTTTTTTTTTTGTTTTTTCTGCCTCATTTTTTTGTGAGGCCTTCCCACATTATTTAAAACTCCCTGTTCAAATTTGGGACAATTTTGACTTTTTTTTGTTATATTTCATTAGTTTTTTTTTGTTTCGTTGAATTCTTTTTGCATACTTCGAATTTGAACTGCAGGTGCATGAAATAATAGAATTTGGTGATTCAAAAAATTATATTAATGATATTTGGTGTATGTTGAGGCCTTATCCAGGAACTCGCATGAAATTTCGAGCATCTTGTTAGCGTTTTAGCGAACAACTTGCGAGAAAAGTGTATTTAAATTATATAAAATCTTGAAGTCAGAAAACCAGAAACTTATGCAGGCGTTGTGTTATCGCATAGAGCTATGATAAAAATTGAGAAGGTTTTGATGTTGCGGCGTCAAATGCCTAAAACCCGGACATCTCGCATGCCTCTACAAGTGATCACATCATGAGATGTCCAGGTTTTAGGTGATAACTTGCTCAAAACCTTCTCAATTTTTATCATAGTCTCTACATGCGTATAACACGACGCCCGAGACAAGTTTTGTGATTTTCGGACTTCGTTCGATTTTATATAATTTAAATACACTTTTCCCGCAAGTTGTTCGTCATATTACGCCAACAAGATGCTCGAAATTTCATGCGAGTTCCTCGGATAAGGCCTCAACATACACCAAATATCATTAATATAATTTTTAATCACCAAATTCCATTATTTCATGCACTGCAGCTCAAATTCAAGTATGCAAAAAAAGTTCAACAAAACGAAAAAACTAACGTAAATATAACAAAAAAAGTCAAAATTGTCCCAAATTTGAACAGGAGTTTTAAATAATGTGGGAAGGCCTCACAAAAAAAAGGCGAAAAAACAAAAAAAAAAATTTCTTCCCCGAGTGCCTTCGGGAAGAGGTTTTCCCCGAAAGTGCCGGGACGGGCACTGGGAAGACTTAAAAAAGGCTCAAGAGGCCTTATCTAAACCTAACTGCCACCCACCCGGTCACCCCACACCCCCAAGCCGCCCGCCTACCAGCTACCACAAGTCGCTTACCTGCTGCCGCTGCAGCTAGCCCATTAACGCAAGCGCCCAGAGTCCCCAGTGCAGCCTGGCTGGCCAAGGCTGCCCCTCAAGGCTGCGGGCCTGGTCCTGCCTGGCGGCGCCCCCTCCCGCCCCGCGGCCGGCCCCGAGGCAAGCCGCTGGGCTCCCACCCCGTCCAGCCTTTTCCGTCTGCTCTGTCTGTGTTTTCCTTCTGCCCTGTCCAGCCTTTTCCTTCGCCACTGGTCGGGGAGCAGAAGGAGGAGGTAGGTGGAGGAAGGAGGAGGAAGGAGGAAGAAGAAGGAGGAGGAAGGGAAGAGGAGGAAGAAGGAGAAGAAGAAGGGGAAGGGAGGAGAAGGAGGAAGAAGGAGGAGGAGGAGGCGGCGAGGAGAGGAGTAGGAGGCCGAGGAGGAGAAGGGGAGGAGGTGCCTCCGCCGCCACGCCCCCCGCCCCGTTGTTGGCGTCTTCTTCTCCGGCGTGCACCCCCCAACGCCTAAGGTATACGAACCGTCCTGTTCTGGTTGTCGGCCATCGCGCCGTTTATGTGTTGACGGCCTTCGTGCGGAATTGTGGATGTGTGGGCCATCGTGCCCCAAATGTGGACGTCGACCATCGTGCCGACAGTTTTTCTTGCAGGTTATCGAAACCTCCCGTGTTCCTCGCCTCTTTATACTATTTTGTTTCTGCTTGCAAGCACCGAGGACGTCCTCATTCTGCTTATTATTGATGCTTGGCCGATGAGGACCTGCTTGTCTGCCAATAGTACCGTGGCTCTAAATAAACTGAGAGCGTGCTGTCTGACTTGCGACTAAAAGTTACTAGTTGCTGGGTTGTGGCTCAAAGGATCTGTAAAGTGACGTTTATATACAAATATATGATGAGGCAGGAATGTAAGAACTGTGTGTGTTTGTAACATGCATTTTTGTGATGCTTTTTTTACCATTGTTTTGCATCAGTGGAGTTGTTTTCATACATACGGATGTTCTGGTAGAGGACTGCTTGTTTTATCTTCATTAGCATATTGTACAAAAGCAACCGTAGATTAACATTTTTTTATAGTTGGACAAGGCTTGCCTTGCCTTGATTGGCATATATTATATAGAAGAGCAAGCATAGACCAGCATTTTGTATTGCTAGCTGGCCTGGATTATAGTTCAATGGCCGGGTGGTGGTTAATATATTATAGTACAAGACTTGTTTAAGTCGAGTATTCTATGGGGTGCATAACTTATTTTACACCGGTAATTGTTGCTCTCGGTAGCTACACACCATGCATCTGTTGGCTGCTTAGAAATTTAGTTCGTCATCGGAGGAGCTGGTACTAATGGAATCCAAGGTACGCCTGCTTCACGATTCTGTAAAGAGAATTAGTAAGTTTAGACTTAACATATAAAGTCAGTGAGATAAATGTTGGGCAAATTTTGCTAGCGGACACCATTTTTTGCTTGAAATTGCAGGTGAGCACCGCTAGTACTATTACAAGCGGTGTATTTAGCTCCTCGACACCGCACGCAATAGAATAAGATTTCCGGTTGTTTGGGAGAGAGAAAGATGTTCGGCCTGCAGTTTTTGCCCCTCCTTCTGCCAGAACCTTTTGGGAAGGTTGCACAATAGGTAAAGCATTGCTTCAAAGATAGATCCATATAGCTATAACTTAACATCAAAGATGCAACAACATGATTTGGCACAGAGATATCCTTTGAAATATGTTCTTTCCATATATCACTGTCTTTCACTTTCATTTATTGGTCAAAATTCATGCCCCGCAAAGTGAATCCTAGAGATTGAGCTGCTAAAGCCACACCAGCACACTTCTGAGCAATCTCCTGTCCTATACCTCTCAACTTTTCTTTGTCATCTCTAGCTTCAAAACCACTTGTTTGTTTAATTATATCCCAGCACATATTGTTCGTCAAGGGTAATATCTTGTATGGTTGAAGGTTTGTACATATTCTCTCTGCAACACTCTCACTTCGTGTTGTTACTAAAATAATTATATTGCTATCATCATGATATAGCATATCCTTCAAGTCCATCAACAGGAACTGATTATCCTCCCAAAGGTCATCTAAAACAATTATAATCTTCTTACCAGGAAGTAGCTTTGTGAGGGAACTATGTACCACATGTCTTTCATTAGCCTGATTCTCTTTTTCAGATAGTTGTGAAATAATAGGCTCATGAATTTTATTCAAGTCAAATCTTTGTGACACATGGACCCATGCTTTAGAGTAACATTTGAACTTTGGATCATTATGAATCAATCTTGCAAAAGTTGTCTTGCCAATGCCTCCAATACCATGTATGGGAAGGATGGAAATCTTTTTTGATGAGCTCTCAAGTAAAGAAGTTATTATTTTCCCTTTTTCTTGTTCCCTCCCCACTATGAGTTCTTCTACTACATCTGTTGATGTTTCTCGTGCATCAATAAGTTCTAGCTTAGTGCAACTTGGGCTTGACAATAGATCAGATTCAGTGTTGAACTGTGATATCCTTTGATTCCTTTCTCATCTCTATCTTTGTTATTCTCGCTTGTCATTTCAGAAAAACTTATGCTGCATCCTTTCTCAAAGCAAGCTGCAAAATTTCAATTAGTTTGAAGTTAGAGGAACAGGAATCAAATCCTAGAGTACAGCAAGCAAAGTGTTAAACTAGTATGCAAAGTTTAGCTTTTACGTCTGTGCACACAAAGTAAGTGATAAACCAATTTCCATATAACAGAAACCACTTCGTAAAAGAAATAGTGCAGTGCATTGTTTGTTCTCCCAACATGCAGAAGAGCTTCATCTTTAATGCGTTGTTGATAGTTCAAATTTACACAATAAATCGTTTTATGTTAGTATAGTTCTTTCAACAAATAATTTAGCATCTAAAAATTTGTAGCTTACAGTTGTAGAGAAAAGATAACCTACACATACAGTTGAGCTTTCTCCTTATCTATCAATATGGTTCAAACAATGAATATCAGTTCTAGAGGCTCAAGAAACTTTATTAGGCTCTTGAATCATGTAGTGATCAACACTTTTGAAAGAAATTACTAATATGCTAGGAGAACAAAACAAAGTGAACTGATTACATCATTGGACATATAGTAAGACTATGTCCCTGACATAGATACCCAGTATATATGCCTTTACAAATGATATTAATTACCTTGTCAACACCAATTTCAATCTCATTAAGCTTCTCGGTGATCTTCACTATGTCAGGCCTTTTCTGACTTTCTTTGTCCAAACATTTCAATGCTATCTGAGTGCATGCCTCAACTTGGCTGTAGTATGCTTCAAGCAGGGAATCACTACTACTGCAACTTTTCCGCAACTTGTTCGTCCAGATCTCTCGGACCTGATAAATCAAATTGTCAAGCAGGTAGATACTATTTCAATGTAAATATGACGTAGATTTAGATAAAAGTGGTCCTGATTTTAAGACGTATCATTTCTCACTTGATCAATGAACTCATTTGAAGACATGTCCGAACATTAGGGGTAGCCCAAAGGCCCCGACACTATCCTTATCATTACAACACCCAAGCTGAATATGTCAAACTTTCCGAGATTTCACCTCCGTGGATGTATTTCGGTGGTCGGTAACCAACTGCGTTGTGTCGCATGCAATGAATTTGTAATGCACATAGTTTGTTGGGTTATAAAAGGGATGCGTTCAAGAGAGGAATTCAACTTAAGGTGTTCCATAAGGATTGTGGGTGGTCCGTGCTATGTCTTGACCAAAGATCTTGGACAAACCAAAATCTGCAATCTTTGGAACCATATCCTTATCTAGCAATATGTTGTCAGGTTTGAGGTCAAAATGGTAAATAGGTTCTTCTAAATCCTTATGCATATACTTTAGACCCTCACAAATCCCCTTGATTATTTTGAACCGCATGTGCCAGTCAAGCTTAAGTTCACAACACTCATCTATAGTAGTAAACAAAAACAATAATCAAATGCAATATATAAGACAATATTTTTTGTAGGCATACTGAAAGATGGTTATCGAAACCTTACATTTTTATCTTGTCACTCACGTGCAATCTCCTCTCTTTTTTGCAGCATCAATCGGGGGCGGCGTCGAACCATGTCGAAGGGTCGCCGGCATCGCACGTCGGGCCATCCCCACCTGGACCGTCGCCGGGATCGCACGCTGGGGCGTCCCACCCCTCACAGTCGCCGTGAGCCGCCTTCGGAGTCGTTTTTATGTATTGAACTTGTGAACTTGGAATAGTGTGTACTTTTGAACGTGTGTTTTGTAATATATTGTGGATTTCGGACAAATTTGGTCGTTTGTGATATATAAATGTGGTTTGTGACATATTGGTGTTGATTTGTGGTTTGTGATATATATATATATATATATATATGCTTTGTTGTTTACATGGAAAAGCAAAAAACAAAAAAAAAGAATTTTCGAGGTGGCTTCCCCGAGTGCTTGTGCTGTGGCACTCGGGAAAGAGGGATTTAAAAAAACAAATTTCTTTGCCGAGGGCCTGAGCTGCGGTACTCGGCAAAGAGTATTAAAAAAAATTCAAAAATCTTTCCCGAGTGTTGCACTCGGGGAAGAAAATCAAAAAAAGAAAAGAAAAGAAAACAGCGTCGGCCGTCGGCCAATGGCGTCAAGTCTTCCCCGAGTGCCAGCACGGCACTCGGCAAAGCCTTCCCTGAGTGCACGATTTTCGACACTCAGGGAAGACGCCTTTCCCGTGCGAGGATTAGCCGGAGGCTCTTCCCCGAGTGTCCCCGAGTGCAACTGGCACTTGGGGAAGCCAGCAGTTCCTGTAGTGACATTGATGCAGATGCCCTGCAGCACCCATGCATCAACAATATCTCTCTATCCAAGATACACATGCACCGGCCCTAGCTAATCCATGAAACCCGAGAATGCGATATACCAGAGCGCCGCGCCGTGGTCTGATCGTGGCGTCGCAGTTTTTTTCCTTTTTTATTAAAAGAAAAAAAAAACATCGTCGCATCGCATCTTGAGACACGGAGATATCCGGATGGCCGACCGAGAAGCGGACCGATTCCGATAAGGATCGAAGCAAAGAAAGCACAAACAGCCTACGCAGCAGGTCAGCAGCAAACGGGCAATTGGATATATGCATGCTTTATGTTATGCGTGCATGTGTGCCACGAAACTACAACAGTAACCGACCCAATAGTCTTTTATTTCCTGCGAATCACACAGCACGTCATCTCATGTGACTTTCGAAAGGCTGATTCAGCAGATTTCAAAATTGGTGATCCAGGAATAAATCCTGGAATACATATCTAAAGTCACTAAATCCTGGAATAAATCCTGGAATATACATCCAACCCTACTAAATCCTGAAATAAATCTAGACAATGCGAGCACCCATGTCAAGAAAAGGACTTGAACCCTGGGTAAAAAATGCGAGCACAGCGTCACAAGACAGAAACTTGAATCCACTACCACAAAGAACCCAAGTTGAGCTAAATTCGCTACCTAATTGTATTTTTGGAACTAGGTGATTTTCTTTTCTGAAACACATCGCACTAGAAACACTCACTCCTACCTCATGCCTTTGAATACAAACACTTACAAACACGTTGGATCCATACTCCTATGTAGCCCTGGGCATTCAGTACAACCGAACCGAACCGAATTCTCGGTTCCTCGGTTCTTCGGTTCCCAGGAAAGTCGGTACCGATCGGTTCTTCCAAAAAATCGGTACCGACGAAGTTCGGCTTCGGTTAGTTCCGTTCGGTTCCGGTTCGGTTCGAACCGAACTAACCGACCAACTCCGGCTTCCAAAAAATCAGCGACTCGGGAGGGCGCGCCGGACTTTGGGCGGGGATGCGGCGCCGCGGGAGGTCGGCCGTCGCAGGGGGGCGCCGGGACTCCGGGTCTCCGGGAGGCTGGAGTTCGGTTCCTCGGGTAGTTCGGTTAACCGAGGGGAGGAACCGAATTAACCGAACAAATTTCGGTTGTTAGGAAATGGGAACCGAACAGGGAACCAAGATTTCGGTTCTCGATAAATTCAGTTCAGTTCCTTGGTTCTTCGGTTTGGTTCTCGGTTCTCGGTAAAATTTGCCCAGGGCTACTCCTATGAACCACATCATATTCCTATGAGCATCTCCGAAACATTAAGCTAACATATCTCGAGTTTGATGAAGTTATCACTTGCGTCTCACTACCGATGTGCACATCACCCACTACTTACTAAAAGAAAAGTGCTCATAAATCCTAAAAAATGTGAGCAATTATACTAAGTCGAGAACCTCAAACAATGTGGGAAAGCCCCAAGGAACCTAATCAACTAAACTGTGAGTAATTTAATATCCTTCCCTTCTAGGATTTGTTTTCTAGTCTTATTACAACGAGGTCTCCCAAGATTTGGGGATGTGATATTTATCTGTGTCTTGTGTATCATGTTTGTGGGATACCATGTATATCTTCTAGACTCCATGTACATTTCGGCCCACCCTGTGTTCAAGGAGTCTGTTATGTCCTCCATGATGATCTTAAAATAGCGCTATTTGTAGAGACCACATCTAGAAAAACAAGGAGGCAAAAAAGTCCACGAGCGGTACTTAAACTTGTGTGGTTGTATCATTACGGTCCAATCGGGCCTTGATATGCATTTCGTGCTGATGCGGCTTTGCCAAACTTAGAGGCTATGACGGAGAGGGTGAGCAGCCTTGTGGTAGGGTGCAACGGTCTTGGCCAGTAAGGATGTAGCAGAGGGAGGTTAGATGAAGACCTAACGTTATTATAGTTAGATAAATATAAACTTTATATGACAATTGTACATCTCACCAAATTCTAAAACTTTCTAGTTGACAAGTTTTTCGTTTGAGATCATTCAAAAGGCCAAACATGCGTAAAGAGGCCATGTGCATAGAGACTCATCCCAAGTTGAATGGAACCAATTTTTAGAGACAGATAGCTCAAGTCCACCACCTCATGCCTCCAAAAATATATTTGTAGAGACGGTTGTTCAGCCACCCATTTTCACATGCCTTTGGTTAGAGCCTCAAGAAATCGACTTTTTAGTTATATGTAACAAAAATGTTTATATACTAGTGAGTTTTAACCTTGTCGGTGTTTGGGACCGGGGGTCCTCAACCAACTAGTAAAAGTGAACTGCGTGCCCCTAATCCCGGATGGTGATGCAAAGAGATACAAGGTTTATACTGGTTCAGGCAATTGGTGCCCTACGTCCAGTCTGAGAGATCGGTCTTGTATTCCTTGCACCAAAGTGCTTGTAGTAGGGGGTTACAAGCTGGGTGAGAGAGGGAGCTAGTCCTAGGTCTCGGCGTGGGACGGTGTGAGGTGCTTGAGACGCTGCTCTCAAGCAGCCCAGGAGCGTGGGTGTTACAGGATGTGTCTAGGGCGAGTTTGGGAGCGCGGTTCTATCGTACGTTCTTCTTCTTTCTCCCCCCGAGCTATCCCTGGCCGCTTCCTTTTATAACCGCAAGGAAGGAGCCAGGAGTACATGAGTGAGCTACACATGGAGCCTACTGCAGTTTAGTCCTGTAGCAGCATGGCGTTGGGAATGGAGATCAGTACTTGTCTGGCGCGCCTTGCTGGTCAGGTTTGAAGTGGTTGAGGTCGTGGGAGTCCTTGTCAACGTCTAGTCAGTATGACTTCCACGGCCGGAGACATGTCGTGCTTTGGTGGACTCTTGGCCTGGTGGAGTGCTGAGGCCTGGCGGGTTGTAGCTAACCGCGCCGAGGCCTGATTTGCCGAGGCCCTGGCGGGTGTTTGTAGCTGACCACGCCGAGGTCTGATTTGCCGAGGCCCTGGCGGGAGCAGTTGGGCCTATGCGCTGATTCCGAGGCTATAATGACCTGGTTTAGGTGGAAAAGTGCAGGGCATGGTAAAAAGGAGATTTGACCGTTGTCCCATCGCTCCTGTTGCTGTACCTTGCCGGTCGTGGCTGACGTAGCGGGTGCATTCAGGCGCATTAAATGGATGGGACAGCCTGCTAGGGGGATGGTTGAGGCGGAGGCGACGAGGATGCGGGACGAGCCCGGCCTCGGTCGAGGTGGAGAAAGAACAGTACGTCCGAGGCCCTACCGGGGGGTCTCGGACGAGGCGGAGAACGAGCAGCTGGGCTCTCCTGCTGTTGCTGAGACTACAGGGACCTGGACTTGACCTTCCACGCCGCTTTGTCCTTGGCGCAGGAGTTAGGTAGCACAAGGCAGTACGAGTCTCAGTAGGGAGCACAGTGATGAGCACCCGCCGCCGCACCGGTCCCCCGTCTCCTTGGTCGCTTCGCCTTCAAGACCTGCAGCGTGCAAGGTGTGGGACGTTTATGCGGAAGTAGTTAGGCGATTGACCCGGATGTGATGTTTTGTCGAGGAGTTCGGTCGGGGACGGAGGTAACGAGGTTGTTTGCCGAGCCCACCTCGAGCGAATCGGAGAATTGGCATCCCGTTCGAGGCCTTTGGGCGGGGCCTCGGCGAGAGGGTCTCGGTGAGAGGGCCTCAAGGCGGTGGGAGCTTTTGGCCTTTCGATGAGGGGCTTGGCGCAAGGCCTCGGGCTAATCGGAGAAATCACTTTGAGACCTTGCGGTAGTCTTTCGGCTTTGATTTTTACAAGGTTTAAGCAATATTTTGGTTCTTGCTTAGGGTACCCCTTCTTGCGGTATCCGGACAAGAGCTCCCCGAGCCTCGGGAGGAGTGAGGGCACTCTCCTAAGGTTTTGTCGAGACTTGGCTCGCAACAGCTCCTGTTTGGGATTGTGTTTTGTACTCGAGGCCTCGGTGGGTGTGTGAGCGAAGACCCTTGTAGTAGTTCTCGAGGCCCTAGAGGAGTGATTTGACTCCTCCAGGGGCTTTTCTTACGTCGTGCGACGGATTTTTATTGCGCTAGCCGAGCCTATGAATGCGAGTTCGGGTCGCTGAGCCTCGGTTTAGTTATAGGAAGAACCCCCGAGCCTCCACTCGGAGCAAGAGGACGACCAGGAGTTTCGCTGTCTTTTTTGCATTGCCCTCACGCATCCGTTTTGTTCGGAAGGAGGGGTGGAGGGTGCCATGCTACCCTCGGTGGGCACGAGCAGTGACACCTCCGGCGAGCTGTTATCGAGTAAGTCCGAGTGGAGGCCCGAACCCCGTTCGTTAGGGGTCGGCTAGCGGTCCAGAGACGCACGCCAATAGTACCAGAGGGTTTCTCTAGTGGGTTGCCGTGACAGTCTATTTATACAACTCTATCCATCTAGTCCTAGTACAACGCACATACTGTAACAGTAACTAGATAACACAGCAGGACTGACTTCTGTGTCTATCCCTGCATGTGGCTACAGTGCGGCAGGTGAGCCGTTCGACGCCTGCCTCTGCAACGGCTACAGTACCACAGCAGGAGGCCTTTTCGGCGCCGCCTTCTCTTGCTGTGTGTTCACACAAGGAAGCAGTAGATTATCTAACAGTCACGAACCCAGATCGGATTCTCTCACAAATCGAAATTACAGCAATAATCAAAGTAGCTAGTAACTTCTAGAAGGTTCTGGATACAGCTTTGAGGTAAATGGGAGAGGAAGGAAGGAAGGAAAGGTAATTCGAGTCAGAGACTCGCCTCGAGCAGATGCTCGCCGCCGGGTTCATGGTCTGGTTTCTCTACGCACTACCGGAATCCTCAAATTTGCCGAGTATTTTTATATTTGCTGAGTGTACTCCCTCGGGCACTCGGCGAATAAGTTCTTTGCCGAGTGCCATGATAAAAACACTCGGCAAAAAAAACACTCGGTAAATAGGGCGTTTTGCCGAGTGTCAAAAAAAATACTCGGCAAAGAGGTTGTTTGCCGAGTGTTAAAAAACAAACACTCGGCAAAGAAATAATATATTTTTTTGGAAAAGAAAAAGAAGAAAAAAATAAAAAAAAATTGTTGAGTGCTCAGATCTAAAACACTCGGCAAAAAAGGAGAAAAAAATGAAAAAAAAACTTTGCCGAGTGCCCCATCTGGAACACTCGGCAAACAAAAAAAATCCTTACTTAACCGCGTCCCTAGCACCCCACGCCTCCTGGCCCCCCCACCCCTTCTCTCTCCTCCCTTCACCCAGCGCCCCCTCTCCTCCCGCGGCGCCTCCCTCCCCTACCTTCTTCCCTGACGCGGCCCCTCCCCTCCCGCTTCCTGGCGCCGCCTCCCCACCGGCGAGATCCGGCGGCCGGTGCTGCCCCTCCCTCCTCACGCCGGCCAGCCCTCCCTCCTCCCCTTCTTCTTCCACGCCTATGGCTGGCCCCTCCCTCCTCCCCTTCTTCCCCACGGATCCGACCCCTCTCCTCCTCCCCTTCTTCTTCCCCCGGATCCGCCCCTCCCTCCCTCCTCCCTTCTTCCACGCCATGGATCCCGCCCTCCTTCTTCCCTGGTTCCCCCCTCCCCTACCTTCTTCCCGGCGCGCCCCTCCTTTCCCTGGCCCCCCCTCTCCGAATCCGACGCCTCTCCTCGGATCGGCGCCTCCTCCTCCCGTGGCGCGTGCGGCGTATGCGGATCTGGGCTCGTGGTGGCGGCGGTGGGCCAAGAACGCTAAAATATCCTACATCAAGAACGCCGCCGCCTCCCTGTGTCTCGCTCATCTTCTCCGCTCCGCCCCGGCCACCAAGAACGCCTCCACCGACAACCTCCTGGTTGGCTTCCGTCCCCAGTGACCGCTCTCTCCTCGGCCATAGAGAAGGTCGTGACCGACGACTCCATCCCCCGCAGCCGTGTGATTTTCTTCTCTTTCGTTTCCTCCTATCCTCCGCCATGTCGACTGATGCTTGCTTGTTCACTTATTCCCTAGATTCCCAAGGTTAAAATTTATTCTTTGGGTGTGCAGGACCACGGATCCGCTTCCCCTCATTCTTTTCCCCATGATCTGCTCAATGTCTGGCTTCCAAGTGCTCCTGTTGTGGTAAAAGAAAATGAATAGATCCCCTCGTTTCCTCTCTCACTAGAAGTCAACATTGCATACTTGTCAATGATATCACGACAGTTAATTTGAGCATACTTGTTACTGCCAATAATGTTTTGGAAACGCTATGCTGCGATGATTATTTGATTCCTTTTCAACTAAGGGATGGGAATTATATTGTGATTCTTATTTACTTTCTTATTTGCTGAGGCTTTGGGAATTATGCTATGATGAATTACATTTTCCCTATAAATGAGGCTTTGTGCATATGCAGTGGGCTGAGGCTTTCTTATTTGCTGAGATTCATTTGTTCTTTTCTTTGGCTGCTATTTTTGGCTCAGATTTTAGAACTGTTGCTATGTGTAGTCACTGCAGTGACCTTTCTTGGCAAAACTATGGATCATTTCATTGGATGAACAAAATATTATGTTGTTGGAGGACATACGATGTTAAACTGCGTGAATATAACATGGAGTGCATTCTTTTTAGTGACGGCCTTCCTTAGTTTCAAGGTGAATGAAATATGCTGAGAAAAAAATTATTTTTTTCTTTGACAAATAGGTTTGCCGAGTGTAATTCTCAAAAACACCTGACAAACAATAATGGTATGCTATTATTTTTTTTCTTTAAAAAATAGGTTTGCCGAGTGTAATTTCCAAAAACACTCAGCAAACAATAATCCTATGCTGAGTGTATTTTGAAAAAACACTCGGCAAACGCCGAGTGCGCGATAAAAAACACTCGGCAAATAGCTGTTCGCCGACATTGTAGATGTCGTGTGCAGTTTGTCGAGTGTTCTTGGGTCTTTGACGAGTGCCTGTGGCACACGACAAAGTCACTGTTTCCGGTAGTGGCGCCTCGTGCTGTTGCTGCTCCACGGTATGTATAGTATCTGCTCTCCTTGGTTTGGCACAAACTCAGTGATTCAGCCCACGTCGTGCTTGGCCCATGTTCCCGTCCGGTCCACACTATAGCCCAATTGCAAGCCACAATTGGAAGTGAAACCAATGCAGACTAGAGTTGTGAATGGTGCACTTGTCCAGCACATTCAGTAGCATCCAATTCCACAGATACACTGTTGTTTCTACATGCATAGAATCATCTACAGCAGGCCAGCAGCATGCATGTGTTTTCAGGCTGAAGATAGATGACGACGATGCTCAACAGCAGCTAGCATCGCATCAGGGACGGGAGACAGTTCAGAGATACGATCGAGTGGATGGATGGACATGGATCTTTTGCTGCGCCGGCAGGCCGCGCGCGGCATCGTATCTCATCTCTGAATCAATCAATTACGACTTCTTTAGCTAGGTCTATCCGATCGACAAGTAGCCTGCCTAGCTGCGTGCGTGGAGGAGATTCTTCCGACGATAAGGATCGAGAGCACGATGAGGTGGACAGTGCAGATATATTCATCAACTTTCATGGCCGCCGGTGTAGTCGTCGCGCGCAGCGGTCTTCAGTTTTTCGGGCTTCAGCATCGCCGGCCATCAAAGTTTCAGAGTTGAACCAGAGTGGGCTGAAAATGAAACGAATGGCAATATTGACTGTGTTGACCTTTTGTTTTTGTTTGTTGAACGGAAACAAATGATGAGGTAGGGGCCGATTAATTGGCCTTTTCGTGAAAAAAGGTTTACCTGTACATTTTTTTTTTTGATGACTCATCGGAAATATCACATGGTAGGAATTAATAAAAACATTTTTGGGAAAAACTCAATGAAAGGCCTGTTCGCTTGTCTTATAATCCGTACTTTTTAGCTTATTTTTTCAGCCGAAACAGTATTTTTCTCTCGCAACAAATCAACCAAAACAATGTTTCGGCTTGTTTTTTTCAGCGAAGCGAACGGGGCCAAAGTGAAAAAAAAAGTAAAATATGGTATTTCTATACGTTGTAGCTCATTGGGAAGCTCCCCCTAAAGCTCACAGATCTCAAACTCCACCTCACGTCTTATCTTATCTTATCTCATACTTTTATAAAGTAAAACTGCACTAGCAATTTTTCTTGACATGCAAAGTGTCCACCTCAGCAATCCACTGTCACTTGCAATTAAAGTTTACTAGCACACTCAATTATTATATCCACATTAGCAAGATACATCATCCACTAACATATATTTAGGGCCTCTTTGGTACAGATTTCAGGGGCTTCGGCTCCTCTGACAAGTACTGTAGCCGGCCTGTAGCTGCACTGTTACCGGAATCCATTCATCCCTCTCCCTTCTTCCCCTCTCACTAACACCACCGCAGCACCGGAGCCAGAAATTCGAGCTTCACTGGCTCCGGCTCCCGCGTGCTACAAAAAATCTTCCCTCTCTCTTTCTTCCACGTCAACAAAATTTCTACGTGGCACTGCATGAGACGAAGTATGAGACCGCTGACATGTAGCAATATACTTGCCCTAAGGTCAAGTATTTTGGGACATGTTATTAGAAATGTCATTGGACAAACAATATAAACCCTTGATTTAATAATACAATTACCATATAAGTCTTGGACTTTTTTAAACACAAAAGAGTGAATAGTGTCTGGGCCAACAGTTCTTTTGTTTTTTGAGTTTGTTGATAACAACTAACTAAAACAAAAAGGTAATCATTATATAGCCTGTTCGCTCGGTCGTATTTGGCTTAAAAGCCATGGCTTATCAGCCAACGAATAATATTTTTCTCTCACATCAAACCAGCCAACAGTACTTTCAATCATAGCTTATAAGCCAAACCAGCCCAAATGAACAGGGCTAAGGGTCGAAGGAACTTTGGTTTCGGCCCACAGCCACTTTCAGCTAGCTTTAGCCCAATCGGGTGAGGATGCAGTGAAGCTGGGTGGCAGCGTGCGCCAGGTGCACCTGTGGGCCATGTTGCATCCCACCACTGGGCCATCTTGGGCCAAAGGTTCCGTGCTACTACGATGTTGGACTCCATCCAAACATGATAGGACATCCCAACGTGTTCGTATCATTCATTTTAATTTTTTCTCTGCTAAAAAATCATTTTAATTTTTTCCCTTCTTTACTAATCCCTCCCTCCGGTCAAACAAACTTGGATTCTTTTACTTTTCTGAGCCAGAATTAAAAAAAATCTTTTACGATGTATAGCTTTCAAAACATAAACATCTTATACATAGATTTGCCATGAGAATTACCAGATATCTGTCTCTCGTGACTTCGGCTTGTTCACACACCCAATCCATGCACAGAAGCTTGGGAGATGTATCCCTCTATTCCAAACTCTAACTAAAAATGCACGTTATATCTAGGTATATAATAAAAAAATGTACATTTAGAAAAGTTAGAACGATTTATAACTAAGAACGGAGCAATATCTACTTAGAATGCTTAAGAAGCCATGATGGTACGCTGCACCAAAAATGTACGTTCCTTCCCTGATGAATATGTGGCGGGGCATTCAACGTGTCGACAATTTTTGCCATCTCCTTTTGTTATATATGTAATATTCAAGATCAACACATAATTTTTTCACACAAGTTTAGAATTATTGATTTCACTTAACCTAAAACATAGCTTAAATAACCGATCTATCAGAATCTTGTCTGCTATCTGCACTTAAAACAATCAAAATATCCAATCACCCCAAATCACTGTTGTCAAAAAAAATCACCCCAAATCACAGTCGCTCCCACGACTTCAGACTGCAGTCGGCGCGTCTGAGCCGTCCGTTGGAGATCCAACTGCAGCTCCACCGGAGTCATCAGGCAGGCCGGTTCCAGAGGCCCATATCAGCCCACAACTCCTCCTCTTTCCCTTCGCTGCCGTCATCTGTGTGTCGCCACAGCTTCTCTCCACGTCGTCGCCACAGCGCTCCAGCCCGCTGGCCCCCACCATCCGCCTCCCTCTCCTCATACCCGCGTCACGGAAGGCGTCATCGTCCCCAGATGCTACTACTCGTTGCCGGCACAGGCGCGGCTGTTGTCGGTTCTTTAGTGGTGGACGATATACCCTCAAGATTTATTGATTTTAAGAACGCTATTCTTTAGTGGTGGACGATATACCCTCAAGATTTGTCGGTTCAATCTAGCTGAGTTCTTTACATGTGCTTATTAAATAGAATATGTGTGTGTGTTTATAAGAGCATTTTCAAGAGTCCCTCTTAAACTAACTCTCTAAATCATAATTTGGAGCGCCATTAAAATAAAAATCGCTCTCTATATCTTTCCACAAGCGACTAACTTCTCTATATCTTGTGTACACTCTAGGAAGTTAACCTGTTTAGCGAAAAATCTGAATAAAAGATGGCTATATTTAGATACCTAATTAAAGAGCTGTTGAATGGTGTTTTTTATCTAAAGTTTCTATTTCTATCAATTAGGAATGATATAAAAAGACTTTTGGAGCTGGTGTAAGAACACGTAAACGTGCCTGTACGTGACCGTCTTTATATTTGGGGTGGGGGGAACCACACGAGAAGACTAGCATTTTATACTGGGTTTCTGAGAAAAATAACACGAAGGCTACCTTCCACGATTCGGCCTAACCGTCCGATCGATGGATACCTCACAAATGACGATTCATGATCACTGTGCATGCATATGCATGGAGCATGGTCCTCCACGACACGACATGAGGGACCACCAACCACTGACTGTTCAGTGGTTATGTTTTTGCCCTTGCGTTGCTTACCGCAGCAGTCAGCGCGAGCGACAGCGTTTATCCTTGTATGTCCTCCCCGGTCCTCGCAGCATCTTTTGTGAACAGGCTACTGTTTCTTTCCGAGAATGCTGTTATGTTTTAATAGCTTAAGTTTAACAAATTATGGATAAAAAAATCAATATTTATGTATATAAATATTATGAGATTAATTACAAAATGTATTTTCATAATAAATTGATTTTGGAGCTAAATGTGAATATCATTTACTAGAAACTTAGTCAAACGTGAACCACTTTAACTGGCTTGTAACTCATAGTTGTATTCTTTTTGGACCAGGAGAGAGTATATAATATGATGTGCTAAACACAAAAGTAGGTATACGCCCTCCGCTCAAAAGAAAAACAATTTTAGATTTGATACTAGTTAAACTTTCTTAATTTGACCTATTTTATGGAAAAGAACATTAATATTTATGTCTCCAAGTAGATTTAGTATGAAAATATATTTCGTGATTAATTTAGATGATAGTTATTCAATAAAAAATGTTAGTGCCTTTCGTATAGAGGTGGTTAAAGTTCAATTTGTTTGACTTCTTGGAAAGTGAAAATTGTATTTTTTTCTATTTTTTGGGGGATGGAGGGAGTAGGAAATATTCCCCATCCTAAAAGAGAGTCATTTGGAGTTTTGTGTAGATCAATTTTTTTAAGTTTTTTAGGTTTGTAGAAAATTTTAGAAATGTTTGCATCTCCAAAAAAAGCTCATATTATGAAAATATATTCAATTATTAATCTAACGACACTTATTATGCACTATATATACTAATAATATTTTATATACATTTGATGAAAACTAAAAATATTTGACTTCTCATAAAATAATAATGAGACTTATTGGACGGAGGTAGTAACTCAGTAAGTCGATGAAGCCAAGATTATATTGTTGACCACTTGAGTTTATATAGTGTTGAGTGAATCGAGGTTTTTTTTAAAAAAAATGGGGGGGGAAACACTTATGATGCACGCAGCCTGATCCATTGTTGCAGCATGTCACCACTAGGATGCCACAGTGGATATCCAATTCAATCTACGTTCCGCTACAAGGGAAAATCAGGATATGATGCATGATGAGTAGAATTCGTCTCAAGCTAAGTATTTATTCGAGTTCCATATACCACAAGGAAATCTCTTGAGGTTTTTCTTGAGAACACGAAAATAGATACTCCCTCCATCCCATTTTAAATATTATTCTTACTTCATGAGAAGTTAAACATACTCAACTTTGATATAATATATACAAGAAAATATTAATGTTTATGGTACATATTTAGCACATTAGATAGATTGTTAAATCTATTTTCATAATAAATTTATTTGTATATACAAATATTGCTAATATTTTCTATAAACCTAGTTAAAGTTACAAAAGTTTGACCATTAATACCATAGCGACACTAAAGAGAGGCCAAAGAGAGTAAACAAGATGACACATGTTAGATACATATAGAACAAATTGTTTTCATTTCCACATTTTATCAACCATCCTCCCTACTACTAACATTGATTAATTGCAATTTTATAGTTCAATGCATTACATAAGAATATAAATTAATTAAATGATTTTAGTCTATGCAAGCCAACATAAATCTTTTGGCATTATATATTGGGCGACTGTGGGGTTTCACAACCGATGACGACGACTATTCTCAATGACAGATTGATCTAAAGCAAAACCCAAATCCTAACGTGGGCGACGACTACTGATTATATAGTCTAAGGGGTGGCCAAGGAACCCTACTCACATCCATGAGTTCCAACACGTTACAAGGCCCAATACAACCCAAAGACTACGACGCAACACTCTGATAGATCCAGGATACAGACTTGTTTCGATAATTTCCGTTGACCCCGACCGATTTTTTATATGGGACTAGTGCCATTGGTTAACTTATGAAATTATCTTTCCATTCATAGTTGGATTGTCGAAAAAAGGAGTTTGCATGTGTCCTCAGCGTTCGTTTTACTACAAGTTGCTCCTGCAGTCCGAGATGGACTCGAACTTGACATGGATTAGACCTCCAATTTGGCTTGCGTGCCCTTGCTTGCCTCCTAAGGGGGAGGACATCCTTGGGAATCCTTTGGCTTCTCTCCACATGTTTGGGGGGTGTTCTGACTTGGGCCAGGGTCCCAAGGGAGATTAGCGCGTCCACACGATGTCCTAGCACCTGGCAGAAACAACAACAAAAAGTCTTGATGATTTAGAGGCCTTTTCGATGTGATATTGAGGTGGGATCAAATCCATTTGAAAGCTTATCAAACAAGCTTTTCCATCAAGTGTTCATTGACCTTGACCACACTCAGGATGAAGAAGTTACGGCCTTTCCAATAAAGTACTATCGGGATGTCGATGAACCGAGTGTTGCGCTTTGAAGATCTCGTACCCCAAGATGGGTCTTGAGCATGGTGCATCCACATCCCATCATCATCTACACTGGGCCTAAGCACTTTTGAAATATCAATATTAGGTACCAACCAATTTTTAGTTTTATCATTATCGAAACATTGGAACAAGCTCACCTTACGATCAATGGTCGTATCGCAAGGTTGCATGTCCTCATCACATATCAGCTTGAGATTGTAGTCTGCATGCCTTCATGTATTTCTTTTAAGTACTACCTCCGTCCCCAAAATAATGCAATTTTAGCATAGTGTCATGTTTTAGTACCTTAAGTTTGACCAATTATAGATAAAAAGTGTCCATATTTATGATACCAAATAAATACCATCAGATTAATTACGAAATGTATTTTTATAATAAATTAATTTAAAGCCATAAATGTGAATATTATTCACTAAAAACTTGTTCAAACATGATCCACTTTTCGTAGCACGCAACCCATAGTTGCATTCTTTTCGGAACGGAGGTAGTACATAGCAGCTTATTCCTTAATTGTCATAGACTAGAGATACATGGACAATTTAAAACCGAGTACTAATCTATCTTAAAAATCCTAAAACATAGAGGGGAGGGAGTACCGATCAGTGGACTAATAATTAGTTGTAGGTGATCAAACTGACGGGGTATGTTCGACTGGTATTAAAGCCGGCTAAAGCTATTTTATTATGAGAGAAAAATACTATAGATTCTAGCTGATAAGCCGGCTGATAAGTTTAAACAAACATGCCCCCACGAGGCATTCCGTTACAACTTACCCGTACTCCGTACTAGAACCGTTAGGAAAACATGCTGGTTGTTGTCCACGGCCTTTGTGCTAACACTGACGTGACGTGCTGTTGGAGCGCCAGCTACGCATCATAGGCAAGCAGAGTGGCTAGAGTATGCGCTGGCACAGAAGATCCTGTATGCGAGTATGATTATGGTACAGGCGTACAGCTCCTGAGGGGATTTAATGCGGCTGTCGGCTACTTGCTCGCTGCCATAGTGGCATGCTATGCTCCAAGATCTATCCTTTGATACATGAAACCAAGCCCGGTAACCGTACAAAAATGTATTATTGTACCTAGTAGTAAACCAGGATAAGAAAGGGAAAAAGATAACCATTATTAGAAAATTAGATATTCTTTCTAAATACAAAGTATATGTATTCTAACATTAACACAAACTACATATTTAAGCCAATGTATCTTATATGGATGGAGGGAGTGTACCACAAAAAGTAGTCTTTTGTGCGACATGGAGATACATGTTATATTCTCTAAATCAGTCGTTGGTGTGACAATGTTAGTACCAATAAACAGTTTTGTGATATACTCCCTCGCCCCTCCATCTTAAATATAAGATACACTAATAAATTCTCCTTCACATGTCTTTTAGCAAGATTTTGATTTGTGCTAATTGACATGTATCTAAGAAACAAAATTAGTGATCAGAATATCGAATGACTTCTCAAAACTCAATATAATTTATAAACAGAATGAAGGAAATAGTCATTTCGATGTAGGCCAGTTAAATTTACATGCAAAATAGATATCATAAAATTTATTTTTATAATCTATTTATTTACTATTATGATATTATTGTTCTTTACTATAAACGTATAAAGTTAGTCAAACTTATGATTCTCATAGGGTAAGAATAGACTTACTCCCTCCGTCCCAATATAAGTGACATTTTTTACTTTCGGACATCTTGTTTGACTATTCGTCTTATTTAAAATTTTTGTGTAAATTATAAAATAAATAAATCATTATTAAAGTATATTTAACGATAATTAAGTCATAACAAAATAGATAATATTTACACAAAATTTTTGAATAAGACGAACGGTCAAAAACGTTACTTATTTTGGGACGGAGGGAGTATTTCAAAACAAAGGAAATATAAAATAAAAGATGAGATACTACACATATACGGCCAGGCATATACGGTGACAGAACAGACTTTTAACCTTTGATTGAGATGGCGACTTTTCTACACTTACCGGGCCCGCATGTCAGGCTTAACGCTGTGATGGAGGCAGGCTTTCCCATCCCATGTCTCAGACTGACCACAGCGGCTGCTGCTGCTGATGTACCGGTACTAGCCGTGTCAAACGGGACAGTGATCAGGCTGAAGCACAGTGATGGTGGTTATCCCTACAATCATATTCTTGTCGAATACGCGTCTGCAGTAAGTTCCTCATGCACAATGTGCTGCTACTTATTCTGTTGAAAGCAACTTCATCATAAGTCTGCCCTAACTTCATATTGTCCTTGCCTAGCTAGACAATTTCTGTTCTGATACTTGCCTTTCACACCCTTTCCTTTTTAAGAAAAAAAAAACTCTTTGCCACACTTTTTCATTCCCTCCCTTTTCTATGCAGCATTTTCAGTCACTAATAGCTATCCTGTTCTTGGTTGTTGCATCTCTGAATGGTTCTTTGATAGGGCATGCATATAATGATTCCCATGTTTCTATTTGCAAAATACATTTTTGTTCTTTTTCAGACTTGGTTTACATTACATAAATGCGTTTCAGGTGTACACGTCTGACTTAACATCACTTTTCTTATGGACCTGTCCAAGGTGCAAAGGCCACACAAAGGTCTGTGCTTCCTCTGCTTCTGAAAGTTGTTCTACATGTTCCTTGGCGTTTAATCGTCTGTTTTTGTATTATTGGTGCAGGGTTTTGAGGTGATAGAGATCATAGTAGATGTGGAGAACTGCTTACAGGTTAACTATCTTTATGTATTTCTATTTCAGCAACGCTTTTTTTTCTTGCACTCAGTGTTCTATGAAAACTTATGTTCGGTTGTTTGTTAAAAAATTGTGCAGGCATTTGTTGGAGTTGCGCCTGACCCTCGATCCATAATCATTGCATTTAGAGGCACTCAACCGGAGCACAGGTACAGAAAATGATCCATTATGAGTCGAGACTTGTAACGTATGGGCATTTGCTCTGAGTGCATCAACCTTTTATCCTAGTTATTGTAATCTTTTAATCAAATATCATAAGCTATTTATAAGCTTTCAATCTTCACTTCTCATTGATTTGATGTCTTGGAATTTAACTTGCACAGTGTCTCAAATTGGATCAAAGATCTTTTCTGGAAGCAGCTTGATGTGACATACCCAGGCATGCCGGATGCTATGGTAACTCCACTAGTCAAGTTGTTCTTGATGTTTAGAGTTCTCATTGAATTAGCAATAACTTGTGTTTGCTTGCTGCTTGTCTGCCTCATGTTCTAGGTACATCATGGGTTTTATACTGCATATTATAATACCACTATGCGATATGAGATCCTGAAGTCTATTAAATGGGCAAGAAAAACATATGGAAATCTACCCATAAATGTTGTGGGACATTCCATGGGAGGGGCTTTAGCTTCGTTTTGTGCCCTTGACCTATCTGTAAGTATTTTTAATGTACTTGGTTTATTGCATCAAATTTCAATATATGCTCTACTACCATCGCATGTATTGTTAATATATCAGATGGTTGGCTTCAATGTTACCTTTACCTTTTCTTTTACAGGTTACATTTGGATCAAAGGAGGTTGAGCTCATGACTTTTGGGCAGCCTCGGATAGGCAATCCTGCTTTTGCTGTATACTTTGGTGAACAAGTCCCAAGAACAATCCGTGTGACCCATCAGAATGATATTGTGCCGCATTTACCACCGTATTATTATTACCTAGGTGAATGGACATACCACCACTTTGCTAGAGAGGTGTGTATCCAATAGTCAAAAAGAGTTTACAGAGATGCATACTTCTCCACGTTACCGTTAATCCATTTCTTCTGCATTTATTTATCTTCAGGTTTGGCTTCATGAGAGCATAGATGGAAATGTAGTTACCAGAAATGAGACGGTATGTGATGATTCTGGTGAGGACCCAACCTGTAGCAGGTATGTATCTGCCTATCTATTTTGGATATTTATTTTCTTGCATGTGTTGCTTATTGTTTGCCATTGCTTCAAAAGGTCGGTCTATGGGATGAGCGTAGCAGATCATCTTGAGTACTACGGTGTCACACTACATGCTGATTCAAGGGGAACCTGTCAATTTGTGATTGGTACAGCCAACTCAGTATACAGCTGAAACATCCTCAATTTTCCTTGAAAGGAAAATCCACAGAATGAATTTTAATATGATAAAACCAAGAACTGATTCCATCATATTATCATATTTCAATCGATGTCACAGTCATACATCGTAAGATTACAAGAATACAAGATATTACATCACTGGGGAACACACCTATTACAGAGTTATTCTAGCGGAAGACTATCGAGTGAAGGCTCCTCCTTCATGGGTCATCATCAGAGTTGGCGTAGTGCAGCGTAGATTCCATCTCCGAACCAAACTTGAGCGTAGGCACGAGATCTTCTAATCCTTCTATAGTCAGCATCTCTGGGAAGAAGGAAATCTGCACGCCGCCAGATGTGTGCAGGCCATAGTCAGCACCGATGAGCTTTAGTGGAAAAGATAAACAAGGGATCTGGCGATCCTAATATTTGGCTGTGGTTTGCATCCTTAGCGCATGAGAAGTAAATAACATTAGTAATATAATAATAATAATATCCAATTTTTAACACATTCACCACCACACCATCCATATCCATCCGCCAACCATCCATCCCAAACCATCTCCACACCACCACACCACATCTCATCTCACACACTCAGGTCGACAGGCCAACTCCCTCTCGGCCTTGTCTCAACGGCCCGCAGCCCCCAAGGCTCACGACCGGAAAAATACCCCAACCCTGGAGGGAGAAAAGGACTCATCTCCTATCTAGTTTAAGCGAAACTCAGGAAAGGTCCATAGCTGACAAGTCGGCATATGTATCGATCGATCAACCATACACTCTACAGAGGTTTCACATACCCACAAGATAGCCATCCTCGACGGTGCCCCGTCTAGGCAGATTCCGACCGCTTGCTAGCCTACAACGATGCCACCCTACCTCTCAGCCCTGGAACATCCCAAGTCTAGTCTGGGATGGCTGATACTGTGAGTCGTAGACAGAGCCGGGGCCCACCGGATGTCAAGAGCCGGTCCACAAGGCCTCCTGAAGTCTCAGAAGGGTGTGGGGGGGAAACCGCGCACCCCGTACCTCCTTGCACACGTTCGCCTAGCAGTAGTGGCATCGCTCTACTAAGTAGTCCGACCATCCCGCACCATATAGGGCGAGTGGGATGTAAAGGATTCCCGGTGAATCTGAGTACTAGTAAGTTCTTAGGGGTGACCAAGCCACAATGTCTTCATCAGGGTTTCCATTTACCATGCCACCATAGCACCTCCACCCCGGGCTCCACCTCTCCGAGGTTCACACCCAAGGCCACCTCCAATTACCATTTACCCGCCACAGGTATTCCATATCCAAGTGCCCAGGTAGCACCACAGGGCAAGACTCGCCCCAGGCTCGTCGTTATTCCAGCTCAGTCGACACAACCCTCACTCTCCACACACCCAAGACACACGCAGCACGCTCACACACCACCAAGTCCGGCACCCATAGCCAAACCATTTCCAAGGGGTAAACCACCAGCATCACATCCCCGATATAATGCGAAGTGGAGTTAATAATAAGTATAGTGGTGTAATATGCAAGCAAGCAGGCAAGTAAGCATATATAAGCGAGCGAATGCGCAAAGCAGGGTGACGTGATAGAGTGGGTTGCATCAGGGTAATAATGGCTCAGGTAGTAGCATGCATCAAAGTTCTAGCAAAGGAATAATTTATAAAGCGCTAGCAGTTCTAGATATTATGCAATGTCTAATAGGATTCTCTAAAAGAGGGTGCTGCCATGACACCTGCGATGTAGAGGTAGTAGTGGTACAATTCTCCATTCGTTGGCATTCCATTAGCGGGGTCTCCTCCTCCTGTGTTGATTCCATTCCGCAGTCCTTGTCGTCGTCCACGTTCTCTTGGTCCGATCGTCAGCTACTCCGCGAAGCGACACGCAAGGCAAGAGAGCACTCAACACTAGAAAAGACGATGAGACACAGGAAATCCAATAACGCCATCGAGACAATAAGAGATACACGGCTTAGCCCTCTCGGCGGTTGTCCGATTTCCTTGGGCCAAAGAAACAAGAGTGGTGGTTTGCTATGCACAAGCTTAAGTCATGGCCAAGCCAGAACGGCTGTAGGATAATTGGTTTAAGCCACCAAGGCTTATCCATAGCATCACCACGGCTCATGGTCTTTTGATTTGGGCGTCATGGAGTTGACGGGAATCGGAGGACGGGCTCAACGAAGGAAGAACGACGGGGTTCGGCTCTTATAGTCTTATCCCGTAAGTCACTATTGGATACAAGAAGCAGACAAGAACGAATAACACTATTGTGACTTGGCTCCAATGTACTTCGGCTCGCCCGCTATGGTAGAAAGCGGTAGCGCAAAGAGATTGGACATCAACGGTTCCCCTCGATCCACACGACATAACAACATCGGGAGCCGAGAAGAGAGTCGCTCAACACGGCAAAAGATGCGGGGGTTAGCTAGGCACATCCATGTCATGTTCTCAGACACATCTTCGGGAAAGATGGTTTTAGACGGTCGATCGGGTCGACACGCATGGGTTCGAGGTACGACATAGACCATAGCTTCGCTGACCCAAAGGGAATAGTCCGGTCTTTGATCCAATCGTCATGGGCAAGACGGAATCGAACAGAGCGGGCTAGCGGTGCAACAAGAGCAAGGACAACAAGGGACAAGGTCTACTTCTCCCAACACTCGCGCCATGACGAAAGACGGGGCATTGGAAGGAAGCGACAAACACCAAGTGCGCAAACCACTCGTAGGGTACCCGACTTATGTGCACTGGCACTAAGACATCTCTCTAATTCATAGCGGTGCGGTTGTCACCGCGGGAATCAAAGAAATGCGATGGTCATACAAGGTACAAGCATACGGGGGTTTGAGCACGAAGAGGCAAGTAAAAGCAAAAGAGTGGCGTAGCTCCATGGTCATGGCGAGGCGAACTCGCGTCCACAAGCTATAGCAACAAGTTCACACCCATCGTTCCACGATTGTTATCTCCAGGTCATCTCCCAGAGGACTTGGTCATGGAGGGCTCAAGGCGTGCGGGTGATATCCGCATCGATGTTAGTATCGACATTGAATCCGTCACGACCATGTTCTAGGGCCAAAGGCAGGAGCTAACACTCGTGGTACTATGAAGTCAACTAAAAAGCGACAGGTCGAGTTACACTCGTCATCACGGTCATGGCGAGACGGATCCCGTGATCGTAACGTCCGGACGAGGTACGATTCTTCAGCCGGCTCGAAGGCTCGGCACATAGGCAACAACACCAACAACCAGCGATAAGAACCAAACACGACCGAAAGATGCAACAACTCGACAAAACTACGGAGTAGCACATTCCATAGCTGGGTGATAGGTGAATTCCAGTAAGACAGTCATGGACAGATAGGTTGTAAGAATAGGGCCCAACAAGATAGATATGCGTATACGGAAAGATGCGAGATGGGGCTTTCCATGGTCTCGATAAGACATACGACTAGGGTTCATGGTCCAGAGGGTACGGCTTGCAGTAGACGGGGTCATGGTGGTCTCGGCAAGCGAGGCCCTATGGTCTCGGCCAGCGAGGCCCTGTGGTCTCGGCCAGCGAGGCCATGTGGTCTCGGCAACGGTGGTCTCAGCAACGGTGGTCTCGGCAACGGTGGTCTCGGCAACAGTGGTCTCGGCAACGGTGGTCTTGGCAACGGTGGTCTCGGCAACGGTGGTCTTGGCAACAGTGGTCTTGGCAATGGTGGTCTCGGCAACGGTGGTCTTGGCAACGGTTGTCTCGGCAACGGTGCTAGGTCATGCGGTGTATACCAGGGCTTTGTCCGTGAGTTGTGCAATGTGACTACCTCAACAGGCCTTTAGTGCGGGTCTCGGTAGATCTCGACGGCATGTTCTCGTGACTCAGGGTAGCTGGAACAGTGGTGAAACACGGACACAGGGTTCCACGGAACCGTCAGGGCAACCAAAGAAAGGAAACCTGCAGTCCATGATGCGGCGATCAATGCCACGTGGTCCAATTACGGCTTCGGGGCTCACGATGAGGTTATAGTAACTCTTCGCCGCAGCATGGCTAAGAGCGTCGAGTCAGTGGCTTGGTCATAGATCATGGCCGAGGGGTGCTTGGAACCATATGGTGGCATTCCAGGGCATCGTACATGTCTTGCGCGAACGGTGTGAGCGCAAGCAAAGAGTGGGCTCTTCAATTTTGAGGGGTCAAAAGTACTTAAGGGTTGGTCCACATCGTAGGGCTCGATTTTAGAAAAATTATGAAACTGGTTTCATAATTTTTCGACAACGTATGAATTTTCTATGAATTTTAGAGATTAAATCCATTCCTGAAAAAGAAAAAGGGGGGGCAAGGTTTCTACTGGGCCACCACTGGGCTGTTGCCGGGCTTGGCTTACGCGAAGAGGAAAGGCAGGCCGGCCTGTTTGTCGGCCCAAACTGCAAGGAAGAGAGAGAGGGCCAGCACAGGGCCACTGGGCCGATGTTGCAGCTGCTGCAGTCGGCCCAAGAGAGAAGAGAGGGAGCTGGTGTTGGGCATTGGGCCGGCTGGCCTTGGTGCTTTCCCGCAAGCCGCTCAGCAAGGCGGGGTCTGGGGCTGGGGCTGCTTGCGACGCGCGCGTCCGCGGCCAGGCAGAGGTGCGCGGCGACAGGGCAACGTGCGTGTGCGTCCAAGCGATGGCCATGGTCGCGAGTGTGGCTGCAAGGTCTGGGGTCATGGAAGTGTAGGGGTCGGCTGAGCTCACAATGGTGAGGCCGCGATGGCGGTGCCATGCCATGGACGTGAGGGCGAGGTGGTGTGTGCGCAGGTGTGGTCATGGCCACGACGAGGTTCGCCGACGGCGTGGCGCCGAGGCAAGGCAGGGCCTTGTCAGGCGATGGCAGTGGCTAGTGTGGGTGCCAGCGCGGTGTGCTAGCGACATGGGCAAGTGGTGTGCGGTGCTCCTGGCAGTGTGATGGCCATGGGCGGCAAGGTAAGTGCGGCAAGTCAGCCGGGCATGCAGACATGCCATCGAGGGGCCAAGAGGGTGGAGCTTGGCCAAGGATGGGCTCACCGGTGCATGGTCGTACCTTGGTCGTGCAGCACTACCTGCAGGAAGGGCTCGGTGCGGGCAAATCGCGTCAAGGTGGTGGCGTTTCCGATCGTGGCCGCGACGTCGTGGTGTGGCTGTCCGGGCTTGGTGGACGGAGGTGGCGCCGGTAGCTCTTGGCTGCGGTTCAGGGCGAGGTCGAGGCCCAAGTTGGTGGCGGTCCGACGCAAGGACATTCCGTGGCGGCCACGATCTCCGAGGGCTCGGCGTCACTGCAGGTTTCAGAACTCGGCGCAAAGGCCGGTCAGGCATGGTCACTGAAATGCGTTGAAAGGTGGGGTCTTGGGTTTAGAGAAGGCTCACCGTCCGCTTGTGAAGGCCGTGATGGAGATGAGGTGGATGGTGGCTCAACGTGGTGTCGACGTCGGGGCTTGACGTGGATCCGTGGCTGCGAGGTCTCCGTGCGACGTGGCTTGGCGAGGCCGTGGAGTTTCCGTGGTCGCACGGCTCGGGGACGCGTCCGGCGTTGCAGGCTTGATGGCGAGGTCGCTCGGTGATTGTGCTCGCAGCGCGGTGGCAAAGAACGGCAGGGCTCGGTGCAGACCCAGAGCTCTGCGGCGGTGCCATGGCCCCATGGCGTCTCGGCCATGGCGTCCTTGGACGGGGGAGAAGGCAGAGAGGAAGGAGGGGCTCTGTGGCGGTGGACAGGAGGGAGATGGCAAGGGAGAGCGCGGCTGAGGGGTTCTTATAGCCCGCAAGCTAGGGTTCCACGAGGGGTCACCGGCGTACGCGCCGCTTGATGGGACGGTCGGTGCACGTGGCGGTCATCCGGAGGCTGGAGCAGGTAGCGGCTCGGAAGGTTCGTGAAGAGGAGCGTCAGGACTTGGTCACGGCGGTCCGGGGCGCGGTCAAGGTGACGCGCGGGTGGGTGGTCAGGTCCAGACGGCTGGGATGCGGGGCGCGGCATTGGGTGCTCCTTGCCCGGTGCGCGCCGGTGCTCTGTTTTGTCCGAAAAGCAGAGGAAGGGGGGCGACGAAGGGGATGACAGGTGGGTTCGGCTGGTCCACCTGCCAGCGACGTCGTGAGAGGGGGGGTGAGATAGGCAGTCGCAAGGGGGTAACTGGGCCGCTTGGCCGTGCGCGCGCGAGCGGGCTGAAGAGGAGAAGCTGGGCCAGGCTGGGCTGCTGCGCCGGTTGGGCCAAGCAGGCCACGCGCGCGCGAGCGGGCCAGAAGCAGGGGGGCTAGGTTGGGCTGGTTCGGTTGGTTGGACCGATCAGGCCAATATGGCCTTCACCTTTCTTTCCCAATTCCTTTACTCTTTTCCATTTCATATATTGCTTGATTAATTCCATAATTGAGTGTTTGTAAAACTTAATTAGCTTAGGTGTGGACCCACTTGGGTAATATCCAAGGGCCACTAGGGTCTATTATGGGTCTCGGAATCCAATGCCAAGGGTTGGCATCAATGGGCATTGATTTACAAGGAATGTCGATTGAGTTTATGAATTAGATCAAGGGATTCGAATGAGGTTCAAAAGCAAGAAGATGAATTGAGAGAGAGGAGAAGGGATTCATAAGATATTCTAGAAGGGATCAAAAGAATTTGCTACGGACTTGTGCTCTCCAACACAAAACACTAAACCAACAAAAGAACTCCAGCAAACTCCTACAAGTAATTCTATATATATGCAACAATTTATTTATAAATTATTCTTAGTTCGACCTAGCATCTACATGCTTCACTCAATTGCAAGAAAATTTTTAAAAAAGTTCGTATTTTTGGCTTTTCCAAAAACCCAGTTTGTTACAACAGCTACGTTCGTGAAGTTGATGGATCCATCGTCTTGTCAAGATATCCAGAAGAACCAGAAACTCTAGAATCTATGTGACTTTGTCTGCCACGAAATACACCCCTGTACAGTATTTTTATTTTCATTTTGTGTACAGCTCATGAAATACTGAGCGCTCCCAGAGCTCTCCAGAGGATAAGGAGAGGCTCACCTTTTAAATGTGCCCCCTTTGCTCAAGTGAGAATTGTACATGTAAGCTCCATAAGAATGTCCGCACAATTCAATTCGTGTATATAAATAATACCATATATTAATAAGTAATGCAAGTATTAGATGGTACTCCTTGTTTGGTCATTCCCTCATAGTGTTGCCACCTGAGATATTTCCAAAAAAAAATTCACAGCATTGCACCTCACCTTTACCTTCATTTCAGGTATCCATTTGCTTTTGCAGATCAAAGAATGCAGCCCCTTGCAAACCTTCATTGATTTATGTATGTGTGTGAAATGTAACAGGCTTTAATTGGATGATTTGATGGTACTCCTTATTTGGTATTTACTCACTACCTGACAATTTGTGTATTTTCTCTCAGCTTATGAAGTGAGAATTGTATATGTAATCTATAACATTGTATGCGCTTATGTGGTGGATATATTTGGTGGCACCCCTTGTTTGGCTACATGTTATAAAAGTATATAACATGGGACTCTTTGTAAGATATTTCCAGAATTTTTCCCTCTCCGTTGCACCTCACCTTTACATTTGTTTCAGATATGCTTTTGCAGATCAATGCACACGTAGCCCTTCGCAAACACGAGGAGCCAACAACTGATCAGGCTCAGGAAGGAATCTCAAGATGCAAAGTTCTAAGATAGTTAGCACTGCCAGGGTAGATCTTGAGGATAAGGATACATGTCTATCCACATTCAACATTGTCATCTTCTTGTCCTGGGGGGTTTGCATCATACATGAGAATATCAGAAGAACCATTGCAGCATATCAACGACGACTGTTCCATAGCATCAGTTACACAGCATGGCCTTCCTGATATGCAATGCAAGGCTGTGCAGCACTGTGGCAAGGCAAATGCCAGCATATCTGATAAAGATGATGCTGTGGTGAAAAAGCTTCAGAAAACAAAATACAGCAAGTTGAGCAGAATTATGACAAGTGTCTTGACTAATGATTTACTCACCAAGTATGGTGTAACTATTCAAAAGGAACGACACATAGCAAATGGGGCAGATTCTGCCACTGCCGATAAGGTAAGAAGAGAGAGAGTGACTTTGTGTGAGGGATTGAATGAGACCGTAGGTTCTCTGTCTGAAGATGCTATTCTGAACCTGAAGATCAGGATTCAGGAGCCTGATCCCTCCAATACAGAGTGCCTGCTCTTAGCCAGAGGAATCAGATCCTGCTGTCATATTGTCATGTGACGAAGCGTCGCCGTGTTGTTGTCGTCA
Source organism: Miscanthus lutarioriparius (assembly GCA_904845875.1). NCBI lineage: Eukaryota > Viridiplantae > Streptophyta > Magnoliopsida > Poales > Poaceae > Miscanthus > Miscanthus lutarioriparius. The sequence continues at coordinate 12,150,485 of CAJGYO010000009.1, read as the reverse complement.
CCTTTTCTTTCTGTATGGACTTTTTTTTTCGAAAACCTTTCTGTATGGACTTGTTTACAGTCAGAGTCAGCAGTCTCAACTCTCAGTTCTCAGTTTACCTGCAGGGACAACATTCAGACAACGAGACTTTCACAGAACGGAAGAGCATTTAACAATGACTAGATATAAGATACAAGGAAATAGCTTATTCCACCAGAGTTTTTTTTTTAGTTATTACAAGTTTCAGAATTCAGACTACGAACAACAGTATAAGAAAATTGACTGCTTTTCAGCATGTCAACCATATATTACTAGTATTGCTCTGAAAAAAAAACATATATCACTAGTATCATCTTTAATGTGTGTACTTGGTTAGTATGTGAAAATACAAGTGCAAGTGTTATTTTTTTCGCGAACGTGAAAGTGCAAGTGTTAATATTCTTCGAGATTGTTTTGCTTATAAACTATGACCGAAGAAAATCTCCATATATATATCTATACAGCTCTATCCTCATGAGTCATGACTTCTGAAAAGATCCTTATGGTTTTTCAGATTTCTTGATATAATATTGCAAATTTTGTATGTGCTCGACTCGTGAGTCATGAGGAGAGAGAGAGAGAGAGAGAGAGAGAGAGAGAGAGATTCCAATGTTCCCAGGGCCCTCATGCTTGAACACACACATGGATTCTTATAACCTTCAATGGATCATAAGAATCATTTTTCAGTTATTATATATAGAAGAACCAAATCTAGATATATATGTTCCATTTGCACATATTTTAATATAACATGTGCAGCAAATGCTATCAGTTAGTTGTCAAGAATAGAATCTTCTGTCTTCTATCTATAACATACGGAGTATAATCCAATGCAAGTAGGTACTAGTACGTACCAACAATCCAACACCTTTTTCCAGCCTATAAAAGGCAAGCCGTCCCATGGCCAGTAGAGCATGAAATCACACCACCTTCGAAATCATCTCAGCACCCAAGGAGAGGGGACCTAGAAGCCTCTAGAACCTTCTGGTCCGGACAAGCTAGGCAAACAAAAAGCAGAGGATGGCAATGGACCACGTGGCGAGGCTGGCGTCGGAGCGCGCGGTGGTGGTGTTCACGGCGAGCAACTGCAGCATGGGCGACGTCGTGACGTCGCTGCTGAGCAGCCTGGGCGTGAACGCGGCGGTGCACGATCTGGACAGGGACCCCCGGGGCCTGGAGATGCAGCGGGAGTTGGCCAGGAGGCTCGGCTCCGGCGCCGGGCGCGGCACCCCCACCGTGCCAGCGGTGTTCGTGGGCGGCGACCTCGTCGGCGGGACAAACAGGGTCATGGCGCTGCACCTCTCCGGCGAGCTCGTGCCCATGCTCAGGAACGCCGGCGCGCTCTGGTTGTAGGAGTTGAGAACGTCGATCCGCGGACCGCGCGCATGCAAGCATGGCTGGTGAGCTTTTTCCATCAGGTGTGTGTACATGTGAATAAAAAGGACGTACGGTAAGAACAATAAAATGGGAAAGGATTGATGTAGAAGAGTGTGCGACGAATGTCAGGTTTTTTGTGTCCTGTGCTTGGAATGGAATAAATAAAAATGCCACCTCCGTTTTCACTGAAAACACGTTTTTTGTGTCCTGTGTTCCGAGGATTTGTTGAGGGCTCTTGTGCTTATCTTCGCGCGCAACACAAAGATACTGGAATCGAGGCTTGTGGTGTACCTCATGATTGAGCCGCAAGTGCTCACATCGGAGATGATCTTCTGGGATCTTTGAGCATATGGAGGGTGGTGATCATGGGCACGCCTCAACTGGAACATAGGTGGCTGGCATGCCAAGCCATCAAACCTCGAGGCAAAATCTTGTGTCATATTTGTTCCCATGGTTATGCACCATCTAGCCGTCAATCAATCCTTAGAGTCGCATAGGGTGTCAAAGGGTTCATCGCGGAGCTGGTGCCGGTACACCATCAAGGTGAGGACCCAGCAGTTGAAGCTGGTGCGGAGGGAAGAGGAGATCGGGAGGGGAGCATCAGGGGAGGGGCGGAGGAGACTAGATTGTTGACATTAACTGTTCGGACCCACTATAACCAAGGGAAAAATAGTCACTTTCAAAAAAGAAATATGGCAACCACCTAAGTAATGACGGTGTGGAGAGAGGTAGTTGTGCTAACAGCAGTGATATAGAAAAGAACCAAAAATCTAAAGCAATGCTAGAAATGTTATGGGATATCATGGTAACATTGGGGGGGGCATAGAGGGAATTCTCTTTACAAATACAGAAGGTACGGTGTGTGTTTTCTTATGGAAAACATGTTTATAAATATTTCACAAATGCATTATATTTATGTAAGTGCCATGCGAGATCAAATCTAGTGATACATTTTCATTTGTCAATCGAGATTCTGAAGGTCATTGTACATGTGAGTGGGCAGTGGTAGCAACAATAGTGATATTAACTGTAACAATTACTCGAAAACAGATGGAGCCACGTAACCTCTGAAGAGATTTGGATTTAGATTTAACAAATCCCTATACGCTCTTAAATTAATATTAGTTGTTAATGCAATAGGTAAAATTATATTAAATTTGGATTTACCTTGCTAGGAAGCTCCTGAGTGAATTTACCTGTAGGTTATAAGTTTTATTGAGTTAACACAGCCTTTGCAAAAGCATTTCAAGAGGCGGTTGTCTTTAAGACAACTGCTCTGCATTTCCAGTGGCAATTACACTTCAGCAATTTGGCGTTTTAGTGTGCTGAGCAAATTGTACAACTCGAGATTGTATCCTAAACTCCGAGTAATTAATAAAGCTCTCTCTTCTTTGCAAAAAAAGATGGCTGTTACAAGCCATATCTACAAAGTCTACATCTTCACAATCTATGGCAATATTAAAAATCATTTGCCTAACAGTGATACGCAGTTATGGTTGTGTTGCATGGCACGAGCAAAAACAATCTATTAGCCATCATTGAGATGTACTATTAGTTCGTTGACCCAACTCCTTGGGGTTTATTCATTCGGTTAATCCTCAATCTAAGGGGATTGAGAAATCTTACTTCCTACAAGTTAAAGGTCTCCCTTTCGCCTCCTTTAATCCCTTTCGATCCTCTCCAATTAGGGATTCACCGAACACGTGTTTTTTGGAGGGTTGACGAATAACAAGACATTGATGCAGATGCCCTGCAACACCCATGCATCAACAATATCTCTGTATCCAAGATACACATGCACCGGCCCTAGCTAATACAAGAAACCCGAGAATGCGATATACCAGAGCGCCGCGCCGTGGTCTGATCGTGGCGTCGCAGTTTTTTTCCTTTTTTATTAAAAGAAAAAAAAAACATCGTCGCATCGCATCTTGAGACACGGCGATATCCGGTGGCCGACCGAGAAGCGGACCGATTCCGATAATGATCGGAGCAAAGAAAGCACAAAGAGCCTGCGCAGCAGGTCAGCAGCAAACGGGCAATTGGATGCATGCTTTATGTTTATGCGTGCATGTGTGCCACGAAACTACAACAGTAACCGACCCAATAGTCTTTTATTTCCTGCGAATCACAGCACGTCATCTCATATGACTTTCGAAAGGCTGATTCAGCAGATTTCAAAATTGGTGATCCAGGAATAAATCCTGGAATACATATCTAAAGTCACTAAATCCTAGAATAAATCCTGGAATATACATCCAACCCTACTAAATCCTGAAATAAATCTAGACAATGCAAGCACCCATGTCAAAAAAAGGACTTGAACCCCGGGTAAAAAATGCGAGCACACGCGTCAAGACAGAAACTTGAATCCACTACCACAAAAGAACCCAAGTTGAGCTAAATTCGCTACCTAATTGTATTTTTGGAACTAGATGATTTTCTTTTCTGAAACACATCGCACTAGAAACGCTCACTCCTACCTCATGCCTTTGAATACAAACACTTACAAACATGTTGGATCCATACTCCTATGAACCACATCATATTCCTATGAGCATCTCCGAAACATTAAGCTAACAGATCTCGAGTTTGACGAAGTTATCACTTGCGTCTCACTATCGACAGGCACATCACCCACTACTTACTAAAACAAAAGTGCTCATAAATCCTAAAAAATGTGAGCAATTATACTAAGTGGAGAACCTCAAACAATGTGGGAAAGCCACAAGGAACCTAATCAACTAAACTGTAAGCATGGTAATTTAATACACCTAGCAACACATTAGACCTCATCTTCTCCATACATGAGTTATTCAATGACCGGCCATAGTGGAGTCTTGGCCAGAGGCTAGGGTAGCCATGCCTTAGGTACATCAGTGTCTCATAGAAACCAATATCAGCGACTGCATGGAACGACTGACCTGTCAATGATAGGGACATTGTTGGTGTTTTTATTGTCAGCAATGTTTATGGGTATTGTGCAGAGAACAAGATGGTAGCTAACACATGAGATACAAAGTTTAGACAACTTTGGACCCTAATGAGGATGTAATACCCTATGTCCTATGTTTGTGTGGTTATATTGCTTTTGTTTGCCTTATGTGAGATTGATAATATTGAGACATCTAAGGTGTATGTCAGCTGGTGAGGCTCTATGGGCTTGTATAGGTGTAGGGAAGGGACACCTATACCTTCCTTATATTGTCCGATGGCAGGGTTATAGATTGGTTATCCTTCCCTTCTAGGATTTGTTTTCTAGTCTTATTACAACGAGGTCTCCCAAGATTTGGGGATGTGATATTTATCTGTGTCTTGTGTATCATGTTTGTGGGATACCCTGTATATCTTCTAGACTCCATGTACATTTCGGCCCACCCTGTGTTCAGGGAGTCAGTTATCTCCTCCATGGTGATCTTAAAATAGCGCTATTTGTAGAGGCCACATCTAGAAAAACAAGGAGGCAAAAAAGTCCACGAGCGGTACTTAAACTTGTGTGGTTGTATCATTACTGTCCAATCGGGTCTTGATATGCACTTCGTGCTGATGCGGCTTTGCCAAACTTAGAGGCTATGACGGAGAGGGTGAGCGGCCTTGTGGTAGCGTGCGACGGTCTTGGCCAGTAAGGATGTAGCAGAGGGAGGTTAGATGAAGACCTAACGTTATTATAGTTAGATAAATATAAACTTTATATGACAATTGTACATCTCACCAAATTATAAAACTTTCTAGTTGACAAGTTTTTCGTTTGAGATCATTCAAAAGGCCAAACATGCGTAAAGAGGCCATGTGCATAGAGACTCATCCCAAGTTGAATGGAACCAATTTTTAGAGACAGATAGCTCAAGTCCACCACCTCATGCCTCCAAAAATATATTTGTAGAGACGGTTGTTCAGCCACCCATTTTCACATGCCTTTGGTTAGAGCCTCAAGAAATCGACTTTTTAGTTATATGTAACAAAAATGTTTATATACTAGTGAGCTTTAACCTGCTCTCGATCGCTTGAAGAACCACTTGTCAGTTATATAAGCCAACAAGTCCAAGTTAATTACACATGCATGCATGACATGTTTAGGTGATAACACTTGCTAATTAAGGACTATAAAAAAGGTTTTCAAGAATCTTAATCCACAGCAAGTAGCTAGTCGGCACGTGCAAGAATCTTAATAATCCACACAGCAAGTAGGTACGTGGCTACGTGCAAATATTTCCCAGCAGCCTATAAAAGGCAAGCCATGGCGGCATGCCCAGCACAACACAAGAAACCACATCCAGCCAGCCATTCCCAAGCTAACGAAACCAAGAACCTTCCGGGCGTCACAACAATCAGCAAGACAGCAACCGGAAGCTGCCACTGCCAATGGACCGTGTGGCGAAGCTGGCGTCAGAGCGCGCGGTGGTGGTGTTCACGGCGAGCAACTGCAGCATGGGCGACGTCGTGACGTCGCTGCTGAGCAGCCTGGGCGTGAACGCGGCCGTGCACGAGCTGGACAGGGACCCCCGGGGCCCGGAGATGGAGAGGGAACTTGCCAATAGGCTCGGCGCTGGCGCTGGCACCGGCGGCCGCGGAACACCCGCTGTGCCGGCGTGTTCGTGGGCTGGGACCTCGTCGGCGGGACCAACAGGGTCATGGCGCTGCACCTCGCCGGCGAGCTCATGCCCATGCTCAAGAGCGCCGGCGCGCTCTGGCTATAGGAAGGATCGAGCAGACGTGAACGCGCACACGCATGCATGCATCGCTAGCTTTTCTTTCCCTCATATATAGCATACATGATGGATAAGGATTAAGGACATGGCGTGCTCGGCATCCCTCCAGGAGTGCTCGGCACTCCTACCTGAGTGCTCGGCACCACCCCAGGAGTGCTCGGCACCGCCGCTGGAGTGCTCGGCACCCCTTCCGGAGTGCTCGGCACCTCTTCCCCAGCGTCTCCACCACCGTGGATGACCAAGTGCTCGACGACGAAGGTGGTGAAGCCTCCAGCTTCCCCCGTGCTCGGACTGCTCCAGTCCCAAGCCGCCTTCTCGTCGAGCATGACGTCACGCAAGACAAGCACCTTGTCTCCGCGTGGGTCGTAGAGCCGGTACGCCTTGGTAAGCTCTGCGTAGCCCAGGAACACCATCAGTGTGCTCCTGTCCTCCAGCTTGGTGAGGTTTGGCTTCATCTTCCTGACATGGCCGATGCAGCCGAATGTCCGGAGGAAGGACACGCTCGGATTACACCCATACCAAGCTTCGAACAGCGTCTTGCCCGTCAGGGCCTTGGTCGGAGTGCGGTTGAGAATGAACACCGCCGCCGTGATCACCGCCTCACCCCAGAACCTTGCCGGCATGCCTTTGCCTTCATCATGGATCGATCCATGCCGACCACCGTCTGGTTTCGCCTCTCCACCATGCTATTCTATTGTAGCGAGTATGGCGCGGTGTGGTGTCGCACCACACCCTAATCCACGCAGTACACAGCGAACTCCACCGAAGTGAATTCGCCGCCGCGATCAGTCCTCAGCACGCGGAGCTTCTTGCCGCTCTCGGCCTCCGCGCGCATCTTGAACTTCTTGATCACCGCTGCCGCTTCGTCCTTGCTCGTCAGAAGTTGCAGCCACATATAGCGACTACAATCAACCACGAGCAGGAGGAAGTACCGCTGACCACCATTTATAGCTGGCGTGATCGGCCCGTAGAGGTCGCCGTGGACGAGCTCGAGAGCATCCTTCACGCGATACTTGGTCGCCTTTGGGACTGGTAGCTTCCTCTACTACCAGGTCAGGCAGCTGTCACACACCTCGCCTCCGTGCTTGATGTGGGGTAGCCCTCGGACCATCTTCTCCAGCCGACCAAGCGCGATGAAGCTGAGATATCTGAACTGGGCATGCCACATCCACAGTTCTTCGGTGTGCCTTGCCTCCAGACACACCGGCTACTCCACCTTCAGGTCGAGCAAGTACAACCAGTTCTAGGACCTCTTCACCTTGGCAAGAAGTCGCTGCTCCTGGTCCCTGATCCTAAGGACTCCGTCCTTGATCAGTACCTCGCTACCGCGCTCATCCAGCTGACCAATGCTGATGATGTTGGAACGCAGTTGCGGGATGTAATATACATCCGTTATCGCGCGGTGCTCCCCGTTCTGACAGCTGAAGATGATGGTGCCGCGCCCTTGGATAGCCACCCTTGAGTCGTCACCAAACTTCACTGTACCGGTAACATCATTGTCGAGCTCGGAGAAGGATGCCTTGGAGCCCGTCATGTGGTTGCTGGCACCAGAGTCTAGATACCACCGTTGCTCCTGGTCGGCATCCACACGTCCGAGGTGGACTTGGGCGCATGGTTCATCAAGGTTGACAGCCTTCAGGGCCTTCCCAGGTCCTTCTACCATCATCGCCTCTTCCTTCTCCTCGACCTCGACGTCGTGCAGTGCACAGAACGTCGCCATCAGGATAGTGGCCTCATCATCATCATCAACTTGCGCCAGATGAGCCTCAGCCTTCTTCTGCTTGTGATTTAGGCACTCCCGTGCCCAATGGCCCATCTTCCCATAGCGTCGGCAGGCGTTGGGGTCGACCTGCTTCTTCTCCGAAGAAGCCTTGCTGCGGCGCTTGCCATCGCCACCACGGCTGGAGGAGGCTGCCTTCCCGGAGTTCCTTTGAGCAGCCCACTCCTCTTCTGTTAGCATCAGTTTACCGTTGTCCTTCGTTGCTGTCGCCTGCTCCAGGTGCTCGTCCACCGCCCGCAGACGTCCTGTCACATCCTCAATGGTGAGGGTGGACAAGTCTAGCATCGTCTCTATGGAGAGAGCGATCTGGATGTACTTTGCCAGCATAGAGTGGAGGTACTTGGAGACCGCCTCCTCTTCATCAGTGGTGACGTCGTGGCTCTTCAGCTTGCTGATGAGCGTCTGCAGGTGGAGGAAGAAGTCCTCCACCATTTTACCATCCTTGAACTTGAGGTTGGCGTACTTCTGCTTCAGAAGCTGGGCTGTCGCCTTCTTTGCGTGGTCGGAACCGACACGCATCGCCGCAATAGCCTCCCACGCCTCCTTAGCAGAGCTCTTCGCCCCCAACGGCTCCCTGTACTCCGCCGGTACAGCAGCGAGGATAGCCTCCAATGCTGACATATCATCCTCCTTATTGTCGGTGCCCTTGTCAACAGCATTCCAGAGCCATCGGGTTCTGAGCTTGACCTTCATGGTCACCGACCACTCTCCATAGTTGATGCGAGTTAGCGTCGGCCAACTGGCGCTGCCGACCTTCCACACCGTGTGAACAACAACCTCCGGTCGTGGCTAGGCAACCACAGCAGTGCCACTGCTGTTGCCCATTTCCAAACCGCCCGTCATCGCCAGCGGTTAGTCTGGCGACGACGCTTGTACGGCTCCGATACCACTTGTCAGCCCACAGGATCACCGGCTCAGGTGAGTCGACCACTCACCAGTCTTGCTGACCACGGCCGAGCATGACCGAGGCTGTCCGACCACACACACTATGGCTCGAGGTAGAAGAAGATGGAGAATAGAGTATGCACACACAGTATAAGCATCAGCGTTGGCTAGAGCCCTGTCTAGGAGATAGCAAAACTGAACTCTTTTTACTGAGTTGCCGTGACAGTCTATTTATACAACTCTATCCATCTAGTCCTAGTACAACGCACATACTGTAACAGTAACTAGATAACACAGCAGGACTGACTTCTGTGCCTATCCCTGCATGTGGCTACAGTGCGGCAGGTGAGCCGTTCGACGCCTGCCTCTGCAGCGGCTACAGTACCACAGCAGGAGGCCTTTTCGGCGCCGCCTTCTCTTGCTGTGTGTTCACACAAGAAAGCAGTAGATTATCTAACAGTCACGAACCTAGATCGGATTCTCTCACAAATCAAAATTACAGAAATAATCAAAGTAGCTAGTAACTTCTAGAAGGTTTTGGATACAGCTTTGAGGTAAATGGGAGAGGAAGGAAGGAAGGAAAGGTAATTCGAGTCAGAGACTCGCCTCGAGCAGATGCTCGCCGCCGGGTTCATGGTCTGGTTTCTCTACGCACTACCGGAATCCTCAAATTTGTCGAGTATTTTTATATTTGCCGAGTGTACTCCCTCGGGCACTCGGCGAACAAGTTCTTTGCCGAGTGCCATGATAAAAACACTCGGCAAAAAAAACACTCGGCAAATAGGGTGTTTTGCCGAGTGTCAAAAAAACACTCGGCAAAGAGGTTGTTTGCCGAGTGTTAAAAAACAAACACTCGGCAAAGAAATAATATATTTTTTTGGAAAAGAAAAAGAAGAAAAAAATAAAAAAAAATTGCTGAGTGCTCAGATCTAAAACACTCGGCAAAAAAGGAGAAAAAAATGAAAAAAAACTTTGCCGAGTGCCCCATCTGGAACACTCGGCAAACAAAAAAAATTTCCTTACTTAACCGCGTCCCTAGCACCCCACGCGTCCCGTCCCCACCCCTTCTCTCTCCTCCCTTCACCCAGCGCCCCCTCTCCTCCCGACGGCGCCGCCTCCCTCCCCTACCTTCTTCCCTGACGCGGCCCCTCCCCTCCCGCTTCCTGGCGCCGCCTCCCCACCGGCGAGATCCGACGGGCCGGTGCCCCCCCTCCTCCTCCCGGGCGGCCAGCCCCTCCTCCTTCCCTTCTTCTTCCTTGGCCGGTCTGTCCCTCCCTCCTCCCTTCTTCTTCCCCGCCGGATCCGACCCCTCTCCTCCTTCCCCTTCTTCTTCCCATCTGGATCCGGCCCCTCCCCTCCCCTCCTCCCTTCTTCCACGCCATGGATCCAGGCCTCCCTTCTTCCCTGGTTCCCCCCCCCCCCCTACCTTCTTCCCCTGCTGCCCCCTCCTTTTCCCGGTGCCCCCCCCTCGCTTGAATCCGACGCCTCTCTCCTCGGGATCGCCCCCCCCTCCTTCTGGTGGCTTGGGCAGCTGGATCAGGCTCGTGGTGGCGGCGGTGGGCCAAGAATGCTAAGATATCCTACATCAAGAACGCCGCCGTCTCCCCTGTGTCTCGCTCATCTTCTCCGCTCTGTCCCGGCCGCCAAGAACGCCTCCACCGACAACCTCAGTGGCTGGCCGTCCCGGTGACCGCTCTCTCCTTGGCCACAGAGAAGGTCGTGACCGACGACTCCATCCCCCGCAGCCAGGTGATTTCTCTTCTCTTTCAGTTTCCTCCTATCCTCTGCCATGTTGACTGATGCTTGCTTGTTCACTTATTCCCTAGATTCCCAATGTTAAAATTTGTTCTTTGGGTGTGCAGGACCACGGATCCGCTTCCCCTCATTCTTTTCCCCATGATCTGCTCAATGTCTGGCTTCCAAGTGCTCCTGTTGTGGTAAAAGAAAATGAATAGATCCCCTCGTTTCCTCTCTCACTAGAAGTCAACATTGCATACTTGTCAATGATATCACGACAGTTAATTTGAGCATACTTGTTACTGCCAATAATGTTTTGGAAAAGCTATGCTGCGATGATTATTTGATTCCTTTTCAACTATGGCATGGGAATTATATTGTGATTCTTATTTACTTTCTTATTTGCTGAGGCTTTGGGAATTATGCTATGATAAATTACATTTTCCCTATAAATGAGGCTTTGTGCATATGCAGTGGGCTGAGGCTTTCTTATTTGCTGAGATTCATTTGTTCTTTTCTTTGGCTGCTATTTTTGGCTCAGATTTTAGAACTGTTGCTATGTGTAGTCACTGCAGTGACCTTTCTTGGCAAAACTATGGATCATTTCATTGGATGAACAAAATATTATGTTGTTGGAGGACATACGATGTTAAACTGCATGAATATAACATGGAGTGCATTCTTTTTAGTGACGGCCTTCCTCAGTTTCAAGGTGAATGAAATATGCTGAGAAAAAAATTATTTTTTTTCTTTGAAAAATAGGTTTGCCGAGTGTAATTCCCAAAAACACCTGGCAAACAATAATGGTATGCTGAGAAAAAAAAAATTCTTTGAAAAATAGGTTTGCCGAGTGTAATTTCCAAAAACACTCAGCAAACAATAATCCTATGCTGAGTGTATTTTGAAAAAACACTCCGCAAACTACTTTTCTTTGCCGAGTGTCAAATTTGACACTCGGCAAACGCCGAGTGCGCGATAAAAAACACTCGGCAAATAGCTGTTCGCCGATATTGTAGATGTCGTGTGCTGTTTGTCGAGTGTTCTTGCATCTTTGCCGAATGCCTGTGGCACACGACAAAGTCACTGTTTTCCTCGTGCTGTTGCTGCTCCACGGTATGTATAGTATCTGCTCTCCTTGGTTTGGCACAAACTCAGTGATTCAGCCCACGTGGTGCTTGGCCCATGTTCCCGTCCGGTCCACAGTATAGCCCAATAGGTCCATGACATTCTTCCCTCCTTGAAACACGGCTTGTCCCCAAGCCCTTTCAGAAACAGCAAGCAAATGTGCTCCAAATCTCCAGGATCCCAAACCCAAACTGATGTTGAAAACCAAACAATATTGAGATGATGACCACCAGGATCCCAAGGCACCTGGATATCTGGCCAGTTATCGTTGCTCATGAGTAAGCCATGCTGATACTTGGTGATGGTCTGAATTTTAGGTAGCTGCACATCAATATGAAACACCAACTTGCAGTTTGTATCCTCAGCAAGAAGATTTTGGTGATTCTTGTTCCCAAGTGCAAGCCACAATTGGAAGTGAAACCAATGCAGACTAGAGTTGTGAATGGTGCACTTGTCCAGCACATTCAGTAGCATCCAATTCCACAGATACACTGTTGTTTCTACATGCATAGAATCATCTACAGCAGGCCAGCAGCATGCATGTGTTTTCAGGCTGAAGATAGATGACGACGATGCTCAACAGCAGCTAGCATCGCATCAGGGACGGGAGACAGTTCAGAGATACGATCGAGTGGGATGGATGGACATGGATCTTTTGCTGCGCCGGCAGGCTGCGCGCGCGGCATCGTATCTCATCTCTGAATCAATCAATTACGACTTCTTTAGCTAGGTCTATCCGATTGACAAGTAGCCTGCCTAGCTGCGTGCGTGGAGGAGATTCTTCCGACGATAAGGATCGAGAGCACGATGAGGTGGACAGTGCAGATATATTCATCAACTTTCATGGCCGCCGGTGTAGTCGTCGCGCGCAGCGGTCTTCAGTTTTTCGGGCTTCAGCATCGCCGGCCATCAAAGTTTCAGAGTTGAACCAGAGTGGGCTGAAAATGAAACGAATGGCAATATTGACTGTGTTGACCTTTTGTTTTTGTTTGTTGAACGGAAACAAATGATGAGGTAGGGCCGATTAATTGGCCTTTTCGTGAAAAAAGGTTTACCTGTACAAATTTTTTGATGACTCATCGGAAATATCACATGGTAGGAATTAATAAAAACATTTTTGGGAAAAACTCAATCAAAGAGGAAAAAAAGAGTAAAATATGGTATTTCTATAGGTTGTAGCTCATTGGGAAGCTCCCCTAAAGCTCACAGATCTCAAACTCCACCTCACATCTTATCTTATCTTATCTCATACTCTTATAAAGTAAACCCCACTAGTAATTTTTCTTGACATGCAAGGTGTCCACCTCAGCAATCCACTATCACTTGCAATTAAAGTTCACTAGCATACTCAATTATTATATCCATGTCATGAGATGCATCATCCAAAACATACATTTAGTTATCTACATCAGCGTGCCACACTATCCACTAACATTAGTTGATAATATTTCTCTTTTCTAAGAATCATATGAATAGTAAATTGCATTCCAAATCAGTACTTCCCCGCAACAATGCGCGGGGTGTTCTTGTAGTTCTTTCTCCAAATTTTTAGACGGAAGGAGTACAAATTAATGAGGTGAACACGTAATATTCTGCATTTAAAAGATTATTAAGCACTTGGAGTTTAAATAAAAGTAGGTAAGCTTAAAATACTAAAAATATTACAAACCAATAACTTGATTTCAATTAGAAATAAAAAGAATAAGAAATACAATAATAATACTCCTCCATCCCAAAATATTTAACGATTTAGGTTTGAACACGAAAATTAAAGATGTGCGAAAAAAGATGTGGTGCAAAGAAAACAAGGAGATAGATAGAGAGAAATAGAGATAGAGATGGAGATGTATTAGCAAAAGAAAAATGTGTATTGAAAAAAGAAAGAGCGTATTGGGAAGTGAGAATGTCAAATATTTTAGGACAAAATTTAAATCATATAAGGGCAAGTACATTTGTGGTGTCTCATAGTCAGTCTATATAGTGCCACATAATTTTAGGATGACTTAATAGACAATATATATAATGGTTGTCTTTTAAGTTGTCTCATAATAACTTATAATTCCTTAATTTATGCATAAAATAAAATTAAAGTTATGAGGTGTATGACAACAACAACTCATACAATAACACAATAATTGTCTCATAGTCCTAGATTTTAGCATATGAGGTGGTTGTTTCGCGAAACAACGACCTCTTTCTTTCTTCCCTCTCTCTTTCCTCAACATCAACAAAAATTCTACGTGGCACTGCATGAGACGAAGTATGAGACCACTGACATGTAGCAATATACTTGCCCTAAGGTCAAGTGTTTTGGGACAAATGGAGTACACCCTCATTACAGAAGAATACAATTCTAGCATAATACTAAGGGCCTGATTGGTTCGCTTCCAAAATTTGCCATACCAAAGTTTTGGTAAGCCATGATTTTGGTTAGCATTTGGTTTATTACCAAAACCTGCCAAACCCTCACATTTAACTTGGCAAATTTATGGCAAATTTTTTTGCCCAACTTTTGGTTTGTCAAATCTTTGGCATGACAAATTTTGGAAGTTAACCAAGCAAACCCTAAATTGAAGTATATTGAGCTTGACTAACTATAAATAAAAACATTAATATTTATAATACCAAATAAGTATCCTTAAAATTTTCATGAGGTATATTTTGTACTATACTTATTTGGTTTCATAAATATAAATTTATCTTTATTTTGGTCAAACCTTAGATAACCAAGAATCACCTAGAATAGCGTCCTTCTTTTACACAGGTATACATAAAAAAAGTACATGTTATTAGAAATGTCATTGGCCAAACAATATAAACCCTTGATTTAATAATATAATTACCATATAAGTCTTGGACTTTTTTAAACACAAAAGTGTGAATAGTGTCTGCAGGTCAACGGTTCTTTTGTTTTTGAGTTTGTTGATAACAACTAACTAAAACAAAAAGATAATCGTTATAGGGTCGAAGGAACTTCGGTTTCGGCCCACAGCCATTTTCAGCTAGCTTTAGCCCAATCGGGTGAGGATGCAGTGAAGCTGGGTGGCAGCGTGCGCCAGGTGCACCCGTGGGTTATGTTGCATCCCACCACTGGGCCATCTTGGGCCACAAGTTCCGTGCTACTACGATGTTGGACTCCATCCAAACATGATAGGACGTCCCAACGTGTTCGTATCATTCATTTTAATTTTTTCTCTGCTAAAAAAAATCATTTTAATTTTTTCCCTTCTTTACTAATCCCTCCCTCAGGTCAAACAAACTTGGATTCTTTTACTTTTCTGAGCCAGAATTTAAAAAAAAAAGCTTTTACGATGTATAGCTTTAAAAACATAAACATCTTATATATAGATTTGCCATGAGAATTACCAGATATCTGTCTCTTGCGACTTCGGCCTGTTCACACACCCAGTCCATGCACAGAAGCTTGGGAGATGTATCCCTCTATTCCAAACTCTATCTAAAAATACGTGTTATATCTAGGTATATAATAAAAAATGTACATTTACAAAAGTTAGGCACCGTTCAATTTGGGTCATAGCCACGACGAGGTTCGGCCGACGGCGGCGTGGCGCCGAGGCAAGCGGGGCCTTGTCGAGGCGATGGCAGTGGCTAGTGTGGGTGCCGGCGTGGTGTGCTAGCGACATGGGCAAGTGGTGTGCGGTGCTCTGGCGGTGTGATGGCCATGGGCGGCAAGGTCAATCGCGGCAAGTCGGCCGGGCATGCAGACATGCCATCGAGGGGCCAAGAGGGTGGAGCTTGGCCAAGGATGGGCTCACCGGTGCATGGTCGTGCAGCACTACGTGCAGGAAGGGCTCGGTGTGGGCGATCGCGTCAAGGTGGTGGCGTTTCCGATCGTGGGCCGCGATGTCGTGGTGTGGTTGTCCGGGCTTGGTCGACGGAGGTGGTGCCGGTGGCTCTTGGGCGTGGTTCGAGGCGAGGTCGAGGCCCAAGTTGGTGGCGGTCCGGCGCAAGGACATTCCGTGGCAGCCACGGTCTCTCCGAGGGCAAAGCGTCACTACTGAGTTTTAGAACTCGGCGCAAAGGCCGGTCAGGCATGGTCACTGAAATGCGTCGAAAGGTGGGGTCTTGGGTTCAGAGAAGGCTCACCGTCCGCTTGTGAAGGCCGTGAGCCTGTGATGGAGATGAGGTGGATGGCGGCTCGACGTGGTGTCGACGCCGGGGCTTGACGCGGATCCGTGGCTGCGAGGTCTCCATGCGACGTGGCTTGGCGAGGCCGTGGAGTTTCTGTGGTCACGCGGCTCGGGGACGCGTCCGGCGTTGCAGGCTTGATGGCGAGGTCGCTCGGTGATTGTGCTCGCAGCGCGGTGGCAAAGAACGGCGGGGCTCGGTGCAGACCCAGAGCTCTGCGGCGGTGCCGTGGCCCCATGGCGTCTCGGCCATGGCATCCTTGGACGGGGGAGAAGGCAGAGAGGAAGGAAGGGCTCTGTGGCGGCGGACAGGAGGGAGATGGCGAGGGAGAGCGCGGCTGAGGGGTTCTTATAGCCCGCAAGCTAGGGTTCCGCGAGGGGTCGCCGGCGTACGCGCCGCTTGATGGGATGGTCGGTGCACGTGGCGGTCATCCGGAGGCTGGAGCAGGTAGCGGCTTGGAAGGTTCGTGAAGAGGGGCGTCAGGACTTGGTCGCGGCGGTCCGGGGCGCGGTCAAGGTGACGTGCGGGTGGGTGGTTAGGTCCAGACGGCTGGGATGCGGGGCGCGGCATTGGGTGCTCCTTTCCCGGTGCGCGTCGGTGCTCTGTTTTGTCCGAAAAGCAGAGGAAGGGGTCAACGAAGGGGATGACATGTGGGTTCGGCTGGTCCACCTGCCAGCGACGTCGTGAGAGGGGGGTGAGATAGGCGGTCGCAAGGGGGCAACTGGGCCGCTTGGCCGTGCGCGCGCGAGCGGGCTGAAGAGGAGAAGCTGGGCCAGGCTGGGCTGCTGCGCCGGTTGGGCCAAGCAGGCCACGCACGCGCGAGCGGGCCAGAAGCAGGGGGGCTAGGTTGGGCTGGTTCGGTTGGTTGGACCGATCAGGCCAATATGGCCTTCACCTTTCTTTCCCAATTCCTTTACTCTTTTCCATTTCATATATTGCTTGATTAATTCCATAATCGAGTGTTTGTAAAACTTAATTAGCTTAGGTGTGGGCCCACTTGGGTAATATCCAAGGGCCACTAGGGTCTATTACGGGTCTCGGAATCTAATGCCAAGGGTTGGCATCAATGGGCATTGATTTACAAGGAAGGTCGATTGACTTTATGAATTAGATCAAGGGATTCGAATGAGATTCAAAAGCAAGAAGATGAATTGAGAGAGAGGAGAAGGGATTCATAAGATATTCTAGAAGGGATCAAAAGAATTTGCTACGGACTTGTGCTCTCCAACGCAAAACACTAAACCAACAAAAGAACTCCGGCAAACTCCTATAAGTAATTCTATATGTATGCAACAATTTATTTATAAATTATTCTTAGCTCGACCTAGCATCTACATGCTTCACTCAATTGCAAGAAAAATTTTAAAAAGTTCGTATTTTTGGCTTTTCCAAAAACCCAGTTTGTTACAACAGCTACGTTCGTGAAGTTGATGGATCCATCATCTTGTCAAGATATCCAGAAGAACCAGAAACTCTAGAATCTATGTGACTTTGTCTGCCACGAAATACACCCCTGTACAGTATTTTTATTTTCATTTTGTGTACAGCTCATGAAATACTGAGCGCTCCCAGAGCTCTCCAGAGGATAAGGAGAGGCTCACCTTTTAAATGTGCCCCCTTTGCTCAAGTGAGAATTGTACATGTAAGCTCTTTAAGAATGTCCGCACAATTCAATTCGTGTATATAAATAATACCATATATTAATAAGTAATGCAAGTATTAGATGGTACTCCTTGTTTGGTCATTCCCTCATAGTGTTGCTACCTGAGATATTTCCAAAAAAAAATTCACAGCATTGCACCTCACCTTTACCTTCATTTCAGGTATCCATTTGCTTTTGCAGATCAAAGAATGCAGCCCCTTGCAAACCTTCATTGATTTATGTATGTGTGTGAAATGTAACAGGCTTTAATTGGATGATTTGATGGTACTCCTTATTTGGTATTTACTCACTACCTGACAATTTGTGTATTTTCTCTCAGCTTATGAAGTGAGAATTGTATATGTAATCTATAACATTGTATGCGCTTATGTGGTGGATATATTTGGTGGCACCCTTGTTTGGCTACATGTTATAAAAGTATATAACATGGGACTCTTTGTAAGATATTTCCAGAATTTTTCCTCTCCGTTGCACCTCACCTTTACATTTGTTTCAGATATGCTTTTGCAGATCAATGCACACGTAGCCCTTCGCAAACACGAGGAGCCAACAACTGATCAGGCTCAGGAAGGAATCTCAAGATGCAAAGTTCTAAGATAGTTAGCACTGCCAGGGTAGATCTTGAGGATAAGGATACATGTCTATCCACATTCAACATTGTCATCTTCTTGTCCTGGGGGGTTTGCATCATACATGAGAATATCAGAAGAACCATTGCAGCATATCAACGACGACTGTTCCATAGCATCAGTTACACAGCATGGCCTTCCTGATATGCAATGCAAGGCTGTGCAGCACTGTGGCAAGGCAAATGCCTGCATATCTGATAAAGATGATGCTGTGGTGAAAAAGCTTCAGAAAACAAAATACAGCAAGTTGAGCAGAATTATGACAAGTGTCTTGACTAATGATTTACTCACCAAGTATGGTGTAACTATTCAAAAGGAACGACACATAGCAAATGGGGCAGATTCTGCCACTGCCGATAAGGTAAGAAGAGAGAGAGTGACTTTGTGTGAGGGATTGAATGAGACCGTAGGTTCTCTGTCTGAAGATGCTATTCTGAACCTGAAGATCAGGATTCAGGAGCCTGATCCCTCCAATACAGAGTGCCTGCTCTTAGCCAGAGGAATCAGATCCTGCTGTCATATTGTCATGTGACGAAGCGTCGCCGTGTTGTTGTCGGCACCTTTTCTTTCTGTATGGACTTTTTTTTTCGAAAACCTTTCTGTATGGACTTGTTTACAGTCAGAGTCAGCAGTCTCAACTCTCAGTTCTCAGTTTACCTGCAGGGACAACATTCAGACAACGAGACTTTCACAGAACGGAAGAGCATTTAACAATGACTAGATATAAGATACAAGGAAATAGCTTATTCCACCAGAGTTTTTTTTTTAGTTATTACAAGTTTCAGAATTCAGACTACGAACAACAGTATAAGAAAATTGACTGCTTTTCAGCATGTCAACCATATATTACTAGTATTGCTCTGAAAAAAAACATATATCACTAGTATCATCTTTAATGTGTGTACTTGGTCAGTATGTGAAAATACAAGTGCAAGTGTTATTTTTTTCGCGAACGTGAAAGTGCAAGTGTTAATATTCTTCGAGATTGTTTTGCTTATAAACTATGACCGAAGAAAATCTACATATATATATATCTATACAGCTCTATCCTCATGATTCATGACTTCTGAAAAGATCCTTATGGTTTTTCAGATTTCTTGATATAATATTGCAAATTTTGTATGTGCTCGACTCGTGAGTCATGAGGAGAGAGAGAGAGAGAGAGATTCCAATGTTCCCAGGGCCCTCATGCTTGAACACACACATGGATTCTTATAACCTTCAATGGATCATAAGAATCATTTTTCAGTTATTATATATAGAAGAACCAAATCTAGATATATATGTTCCATTTGCACATATTTTAATATAACATGTGCAGCAAATACTATCAGTTAGTTGTCAAGAATAGAATCTTCTGTCTTCTATCTATAACATACGGAGTATAATCCAATGCAAGTAGGTACTAGTACGTACCAACAATCCAACACCTTTTACCAGCCTATAAAAGGCAAGCCGTCCCATGGCCAGTAGAGCATGAAATCACACCACCTTGAAATCATCTCAGCACCCAAGGAGAGGGACCTAGAAGCCTCTAGAACCTTCTGGTCCGGACAAGCTAGGCAAACAAGCAGCAGAGGATGGCAATGGACCACGTGGCGAGGCTGGCGTCGGAGCGCGCGGTGGTGGTGTTCACGGCGAGCAACTGCAGCATGGGCGACGTCGTGACGTCGCTGCTGAGCAGCCTGGGCGTGAACGCGGCGGTGCACGATCTGGACAGGGACCCCCGGGGCCTGGAGATGCAGCGGGAGCTGGCCAGGAGGCTCGGCGCCGACGCCGGACGCGGCACCCCCACCGTGCCAGCGGTGTTCGTGGGCGGCAACCTCGTCGGCGGGACAAACAGGGTCATGGCGCTGCACCTCTCCGGCGAGCTCGTGCCCATGCTCAGGAACGCCGGCGCGCTCTGGTTGTAGGAGTTGAGAACGTCGATCCGCGGACCGCGCGCATGCAAGCATGGCTGGTGAGCTTTTTCCATCAGGTGTGTGTACATGTGAATAAAAAGGACGTACGGTAAGAACAAAAAAATGGGAAAGGATCGATGTAGAAGAGTGTGTGACGAATGCCAGGTTTTTGTGTCCTGTGCTTGGAATGGAATAAATAAAATGCCACCTCCGTTTTCACTGAAAACACGTTTTTTGTGAACTGTGTTCCGAAGGAGGATTTGTTGAGGGCTCTTGTGCTTATCTCCGCGCGCAACACAAAGATAATGGAATCGAGGCTTGTGGTGTACCTCATGATTGAGCTGGCTCATAGGCAAGCGCTCACATCGGAGATAATCTTCAAGGATCTTTGAGCATATGGAGGGTGGTGATCATGGGCACGCCTCAACGGGAACATAGGTGGCTGGCATGCCAAGCCATCAAACCTCGAGGCAAAATCTTGTGTCATATTTGTTCCCATGGTTATGCACCCTCCATCTAGCCATCAATCAATCCTTAGAGTCACATAGGGTGCCAAAGGGTTCATCGCGGAGCTGGTGCCGGTACACCATCAAGGTGAGGACCCAGCAGTTGAAGCTGGTGCCGAGGGAAGAGGAGTTCGGGAGGGGAGCATCAGGGGAGGGGCGGAGGAGACTAGATTGTTGACATTAACGGTTCGGACCCACTATAACCAAGGGAAAAATAGTCACTTTCAAAAAAGAAATATGACAACCACCTAAGTAATGACGGTGTGGAGAGAGGTAGTTGTGCTAACAGCAGTGATACGGAAAAGAACCAAAAAGCTAAAGCAATACTAGAAATGTTATGGGATATCATGGTAACATTGGGGGGGCATAGAGGGAATTCTCTTTACAAATACAGAAGGTGTGTGTTTTCTTATGGAAAACATGTTTATAAATATTTCACAAATGCATAATATTTATGTAAGTGCCATGCGAGATCAAATCTAGTGATACATTTTCATTTGTCAATCAAGATTCTGAAGGTCATTGTACATGTGAGTGGGCAATGGTAGCAACAATAGTGATATTAACTGTAACAATTACTCGAAAACAGATGGAGCCACGTAACCTCTGATACATTTTCTTCTTTCATTTGGATTTAGATTTAACAAATCCCTATACGCTCTTAAATTAATATTAGTTGTTAATACAATAGGTAAAATTATATTAAATTTGGATTTACCTTGCTAGGAAGCTCCTGAGTGAATTTACGTGTAGGTTATAAGTTTTATTGAGTTAACACAGCCTTTGCAAAAGCATTTCAAGAGGCGGTTGTCTTTAAGGCAACTGCTCGAGGGACGTTTGACTTGAAATGCATTTCCAATGGCAATTACATTTCAGCGATTTGGCGTTTTAGTGTGTCGACCTGTGCTGAGCAAATTGTACAACTCAAGATTGTATCCTAAACTCCGAGTAATTAATAAAGCTCTCTCTTCTTTTCAAAAAAAGATGGCTGTTACAAGCCATCTCTACAAAGTCTACATCTTCACAATCTATCGCAATATTAAAAATCATTTGCCTAACAGCGATATGCAGTTATGGTTGTGCTGCATGGCACGAACAAAAACATTCTATTAGCCATCATTGAGACGTACTATTAGCTCGTTGACCCAACTCCTTAGGGTTTATTCATTCGGTTAATCCTCAATCTAAGGGGATTGAGAAATCATACTTCCTACGAGTTAAAGGTCTCCCTTTCACCTCCTTCAATCCCTTTTGATCCTCTCCAATTAGGGATTCACCGAACACGTGTTTTTGGAGGGTTGACGAATAACAAGACACTACGGGAGAGGCAAAATTCCCCGAGTGTCGTTGGCTTCCCCGAGTGCAAAAAATCGGGCACTCGGGAAAGAGAATCTTCCCCGAGTGTTGCACTCGGGGAAGAATTGCACTTGGGGAAGAGAGGCTTTTCCGAGTGCCGCAGAGATCCTGGCACTCGGTAAAGAGCAGCACTCGGCAAAGGCCCTCTTCCCCGAGTGCAACACTCGGGGAAGATCGGCACTCGACAAAGAAACATGTTACTTGACGGTCCACCCCGCCCACGCCGTTAAAACTTTAAAAACAAAAATTCTTCCCCGAGTGCCAGGGAAGGCACTCGGGGAATAATTTTTGTTTTTTTTTTGTTTTTTCCGCCTCATTTTTTTGTGAGGCCTTCCCACATTATTTAAAACTCCCTGTTCAAATTTGGGACAATTTTGACTTTTTTTTTTATATTTCGTTAGTTTTTCAAGGAATCAAAAGATGCTCGCCGCCGGGTTCGGGGTCTGGTTTCTCGACGCCTCGTGCTGTTGCTGCTCCTCGATATGTATAGTATCTGCTCTCCTTGGTTTGGCACAAACTCAGTGATTCAGCCCACGTCGTGCTTGGCCCATGTTCCCGTCCGGTCCACACTATAGCCCAATTGCAGCCACAATTGGAAGTGAAACCAATGCAGACTAGAGTTGTGAATGGTGCACTTGTCCAGCACATTCAGTAGCATCCAATTCCACAGATACACTGTTGTTTCTACATGCGTAGAATCATCTACAGCAGGCCAGCAGCATGCATGTGTTTTCAGGCTGAAGATAGATGACGACGATGCTCAACCGCAGCTAGCATCGCATCAGGGACGGGAGACAGTTCAGAGATACGATCGAATGGATGGATGGACATGGATCTTTTGCTGCGCCGGCAGGCCGCGCGCGGCATCGTATCTCGTCTCTGAATCAATCAATTACGACTTCTTTAGTTAGGTCTATCCGATCGACAAGTAGCGAGGATCGGATCGGAATTGACAGATTCTTCCGACGATAAGGATCGAGAGCACGATGAGGTGGACAGTGCAGATATATTCATCAACTTTCATGGCCGCTGGTGTAGTCGTCGCGCGCAGCGGTCTTCAGTTTTTCGGGCTTCAGCATCGCCGGCCATCAAAGTTTCAGAGTTGAACCAGAGTGGGCTGAAAATGAAACGAATGGCAATATTGACTGTGTTGACCTTTTGTTTTTGTTTGTTGAACGGAAACAAATGATGAGGTAGGGGCCGATTAATTGGCCTTTTCGTGAAAAAAGGTTTACCTGTACTTTTTTTTTTTTGACTCATCGGAAATATCACATGGTAGGAATTAATAAAAACATTTTTGGGAAAAACTCAATGAAAGGCCTGTTCGCTTGTCTTATAATCCGTACTTTTCAGCTTGTTTTTTTCAGCCGAAACAGTATTTTCCTCTCGCAACAAATCAACCAGAACAGTGTTTCGGCTTGTTTTTTTCAGCAAAGTGAACGGGACCAAAGAGAAAAAAAGTAAAATATGGTATTTCTATAGGTTGTAGCTCATTGGGAAGCTCCCCCTAAAGCTCACAGGTCTCAAACTCCACCTCACGTCTTATCTTATCTTATCTCATACTTTTATAAAGTAAAACTGTACTAGCAATTTTTTTTGACATGCAAAGTGTCCACCTCAGCAATCCACTGCCACTTGCAATTAAAGTTTACTAGCACACTCAATTATTATATCTACATTAGTAAGACACATCATCCACTAACATATATTTAGGGCCTCTTTGGTACAGATTCCAGGGGCTCCGGCTCCTCTGACAAGTACTGTAGCCGCCTGTAGCTGCACTGTTACCGGAATCCATTCATCCCTCTCCCTTCTTCCCCTCTCACTTACACCACCGCAGCAGCAGAGCCAGAAATTCGAGCTTCACTGGCTCCGGCTCCCACGTGCTACAAAAAATCTTCCCTCTCTCTTTCTTCCACATCAACAAAATTTCTACGTGGCACTGCATGAGACGAAGTATGAGACCGCTGACATGTAGCAATATACTTGCCCTAAGGTCAAGTATTTTGGGACAGATGGAGTACACCCTCAGCCCACAAAAGAATACAATTCTAGCATAATACTAAGGGCCTGATTGGTTCGCTTCCAAAATTTGCCATACCAAAGTTTTGGTAAGCAATGATTTTGGTTAGCATTTGGTTTATTACCAAAACCTGTCAAACCCTCATATTTAGCTTGCCAAATTTATGGTAATTTTTTTGCCCAACTTTTGGTTTGTCAAATCTTTGGTATGGCAAATTTTGAAAGTTAACCAAGCAAGCCCTAAATTGAAGTATCTTGAGCTTGACTAACTATAAATAAAAACATTAATATTTATAATATCAAATAAGTATCATTAAAATTTTCATGAGGTATATTTTGTACTATACTTATTTGGTTTCATAAATATAAATTTATCTTTATTTTGGTCAAACCTTAGATAACCAAGAATCACCTAGAATAGCGTCCTTCTTTTACACAGGTATACATAAAAAAAAAAGTACATGTTATTAGAAATGTCATTGGCCAAACAATATAAACCCTTGATTTAATAATACAATTACCATATAAGTCTTGGACTTTTTTAAACACAAAAGTGTGAATAGTGTCTGGGTCAACGGTTCTTTTGTTTTTTGAGTTTGTTGATAACAACTAACTAAAACAAAAAGATAATCGTTATAGGGTCGAACGAACTTCGGTTTCTGCCCACAGCCATTTTCAGCTAGCTTTAGCCCAATCGGGTGAGGATGCAGTGAAGCTGGGTGGCAGCGTGCGCCAGGTGCACCCGTGGGCCATGTTGCATCCCACCACTGGGCCATCTTGGGCCAAAGGTTCCATGCTACTACGATGTTGGACTCCATCCAAACATGATAGGACATCCCAATGTGTTCGTATCATTCATTTTAATTTTTTTCTCTGCTAAAAAATCATTTTAATTTTTCCCTTCTTTACTGATCCCTCCCTCGGTCAAACAAACTTGGATTCTTTTACTTTTCTGAGCCAGAATTAAAAAAAAGCTTTTACGATGTATAGCTTTAAAAACATAAACATCTTATACATAGATTTGCCATGAGAATTACCAGATATCTGTCTCTCGTGACTTCGGCTTGTTCACACACCCAATCCATGCACAGAAGCTTGGGAGATGTATCCCTCTATTCCAAACTCTAACTAAAAATGCACGTTATATCTAGGTATATAATAAAAAATGTACATTTAGAAAAGTTAGAACGATTTATAACTAAGAACGGAGCAATATCTACTTAGAATGCTTAAGAAGCCATGATGGTACGCTGCACGAAAATGTACGTTCCTTCCTGATGATTCATGTGGCGGGGCATTCAACGTGTCGACAATTTTTGCCATCTCCTTTTGTTATATATGTAATATTCAAGATCAACACATAATTTTTTCACACAAGTTTAGAATTATTGATTTCACTTAACCTAAAACGTAGCTTAAATAACCGATCTATCAGAATCTTGTCTGCTATCTGCACTTAAAATAATCAAAATATTCAGTCACCCAAAATCACTGTTGTAAAAAAAATCACCCCAAATCACAGTCGCTCCCACGACTTCAGATGCACTTTCGGCGGCGTCTGAGCCGTCCGTTGGAGATCCAACTGCAGCAGCTCCACCGGAGTCATCAGGCAGGCGGTTCCAGAGGCCCCACAACGCTGGCACAGACATTGACTCATCTTCCCTTCGCTGCCGTCTACGTAGCCAGCAGATCGCCCGCCGCTTCTCTCCTCGTCGTCGCCACAGTACAGCGCTCCGGACCACTGGCCCCCACCATCCGTGAGGATATTCCACGAAGATACATTGATCGATAGATATGCGCGTAATCAATAATAAAAAGGCAACAGAAGACACAAGAGTTAGACAGGTTTGGGCCGTCAGCGCGACGTAATACCCTACTACTGTGGTCTGTTGGTTTGTATTGGCTATTGTATGATATTACGTGTGTTTTGAGGGGGTCCCTACCCGCCTTATATAGTCTAGGGGGTAGGGTTACAAGTCGGTTAAATCTAAGAGATAACCGGAAAGTAATAACATATTACAAGAATCATGGGATCGAACGTATCCTAGCAGATCTCGTAATATCTTTAGGATATCGCCCTTGATGTCTTGCGGTACACGCCGAGCAGTGCCGTGCATTGTAGGTCTTCGTCTTATGGGCTGGACCTCCCCTGGGAGCGCAGCCCATGTAGTCTGCCGTGGGCATCCGGGGTCGTAACCCCTACAACTAGTCTCCGAGCGCCCTGTATCCGCTGTGCAACGTCGTCTTGAGCTTATCCGAGCAGGTGTAAACAAAGCCGAGCAGTCAGACTCATGGTTCAACCACCCTAATGAGTCGCCAAGCAGTTGTGGACCATAGCCAACCAGCTTAATTGTCCGGCCGAGCACGAGCTTAAGGCTTGCCAGAAGGATGTAAGGAGCTCAAGTTCAAAATCAAAAATTTCTTCGTAGTGAACCAAGTGTGTCCACTTAGAGTTCGACCACGAAAATGGGAGATAATCTTCTTCAACTTTAGGAGGTACGGAGTCCTCCGGATTAAAGAAAACACACTCACCGCAAGATAAAGTGTAGCCACTTAGTCCCCTAGCCTGATAGTAGGTGACGTGGTCACGTGGTGTCAGGGTCCAGAAAGTAGAAAAAGGCAGAAAACCAGCCGAGCAGGCGACCAGTCCACGGGCGGGGCCCTGAAATAAAAAGCGCACATTCACCGCAAGGTGAAGTATGCCCACTTAGTCCCCGAGCCTGACAGTAGGTGACGTGGTCACGTGGTGCCAAGGTCAGAAACAACAGTATCCGAAAGAAAGTCCCTAGTGTAGTGAGAAACCAAATCATAATGATTACATAGTTCCCGAGCCATAAGCGAAAATCTCGGATAAATCAAGAAGTGCTAATTACTCAAATCGTGGAGAAAAAGCTAGAGTAATAGTTGTACAGTAGAAATTACTGAGCCTTGATGGTATTGCGGAGAAGTCGACGAATATTCGGTGTGCAGTACCAAGTTGCGTCGAAAAGTGGGCGATGTGGACCGTAGTTGCTCAGAAGCCCAGATAACGGACCACCACGCCGCTTTGGGGAATTTGGAAGGGCGCAAATCAATATGGTGTGGTTTTCCAAAAACCCTTGAATGCGAAAAGTGAGTACGGTTTCTTTATAACTGCGTCGCCGCACTCCGCGCTCCCACCTTTGCCACTTCGCCACTTCGTCTTCCTCCTCAGCCTCGCGCTCCCCGATTCGCATTCACACGTACTCCACCGCTAGGGCTAAAGAGTTTGTGAAAATGGCCAGTTCCGATCTAGATCTGAGGGATGGCGTCGAAGAAGGGAGGTGGTAACCCGAAGAAGACGGTCGCCAGGGCGAGCCATGACATGGAATGGGTACCATCGCTCATGGGGGAGACAAAGCTCAACGAGATGGCGGAGGCAGGCATTCTTCCTGACCGTGCCACCGCTGGATGGCGTCTGACCGACGGTAAGCCCTATCCGATGCCACACACCGATGAACTCGTAGTATTTGAGGATTACTTCTAGCGTGGATTAGGACTTCCGGTACATCCTTTCTTGCGGGATCTGTTGGAGTTCTGGGGTGTGAGCTTGTGTAATCTTCATCCAAACACCATTTTGCACATTTCCATGTTTATCCATTTCTGCGAGGCCTATCTTGGCATTCTTCCCCATTTCAATCTCTTCCGACACCTTTTCTGGCTCAAGAAGAAAGGAGGGGATGGTTCCCAAGTGATCGGCGGTGTGTATCTGTAACTCCACGACGGGATGGTGGGCGAATACATTATTGTGCCACTGAATACCTCGCTGAAGGGATGGAATGTCAGGTGGTTCTACATGAAGCAGAGTTATTCTACCATCCGATGCGATGTCGACCAGATTCCGGAGAATCAGAGGAGCTGGTCGGAGAAAACGACCAGTGTCGATATGGAGCAGGTGAAGGAGCTCCTCGAGCTGATACGGGGCATGAAGATGAACGGAGTGGTGGTGGCGGTGAGCTTCATAGTGCGCCGCGTCCAGCCCTATAAGGGGAGGGCCCATCCGGGCTTTGACTTCAAGGGAGATACTGACAGCACTCGGGAGAGGGTGGAGAGACTAACGAGGGAGGCTATGCTACATCGGGCCGCTGATCTATTTGCTCCAAACGTGCCGTACAGCGTGCCAGGGCAGCCAAAAGCCTTCAACTGCACGAACCCACCTCCTCAGGTAAAAAATCTTGACTGTTGTTCCTGGTGCTTTTTATCTCGTGCCGACGCCGAACAGTGGACTGATTCACTTGTGGAAAGATCTATTTGCAGGAACAAGCGGCGTACTTCTCGGGCGTGCCGAGGAGCAATTGTCCAAAGGCAGTGGACTCCGGCCGACCACTCTGCCGGAGGGAGGTGCCGTCAGCGCCTTGTCCGAATCCGAAGGCCAAGGTGCTGGTTAGAGGGAGAGTCCCCCGGTATCGGAGAAGGTTCGGGGGAAAAGGACGGCGGCAGAGGAGCCGACCCAAAAGAAGAGGAGAACGGCGAATGTAGCTCCCCGCAAACCAGGCGGTATATCGCTTGGAGGTGGTCAGACTGCTCAGAAGCAAAGTGCGGCAGTATCCGAGTCATCGGACGACGACGAGGTTCTAGTAGCTCCCCCTCCGAGCACTAAAGCGTCATCGCGCAACACACGCGCGGAGGTGCAATCGGAGGGAAGGGAAGGAGTCCTCGAGCAGCAAGCGGAGAGGACACCGACGGCGGGAGCCACAAGACCTCCAGGCCCGGACACGTGGGTTGACCCTAGAGTAGTGCCTGGGTGCTCAGGAAGGCAGCGCTGGTTCATAACCGTCTAGCTTAGTGTAACTTGGGCTTGACAATAGATCGATATTCAGTCTTTGAATCGTGATATCCTTTGATTCCTTTCTCATCTCTATCTTTGTTATTACTTTGTCATTTCGAGAAAAACTTATGCTGCATCCTTTCTCGGCAAGCTGCAAACTTTCAATTAGTTTGAAGTTAGAGGAACAGAATCAAATCCTAGAGTACAACAAGCGTTGTTAAACTAGTATGCAAAGTTTAGCTTTTACATACGTGCACACAAAGTAAGTGATAAACCAATTTCCATATAACATAAACCACTTCGTAAAAGAAATAGTGCAGTGCATTGTTTGTTCTCCCAACATGCAGAAGAGCTTCATCTTTAATGCGTTGTTGATAGTTCAAATTTACACAATAAATCGTTTTATGTTAGTATAGTTCTTTCAACAAATAATTTAGCATCTAAAATTTGTAGCTTACAGTTGTAGAGAAAAGATAACCTACACATACAGTTGAGCTTTCTCCTTATCTATCAATATGGTTCAAACAATGAATGAATATCAGTTCTAGAGGCTCAAGAAACTTTATTAGGCTCTTGAATCATGTAGTGATCAACACTTTTTGAAAGAAATTACTAATATGCTAGGAGAACAAAACAAAGTGAACTGATTACATCATTGGACATATAGTAAGACTATGTCCCTGACATAGATACCCAGTATATATGCCTTTACAAATGATATTAATTACCTTGTCAACACCAATTTCAATCTCATTAAGCTTCTCGGTGATCTTCACTATGTCGGGCCTTTTTCGACTTTCTTTGTCCAAACATTTCAATGCTATCTGAGTGCATGCCTCAACTTGGCTGTAGTATGCTTCAAGCGAGGAATCACTACTACTGCAACTTTCACGCAACTTGTTCGTCCAGATCTCTCGGACCTGATAAATCAAATTGTCAAGCGGTGTAGATACTATTTCAATGTAAATATGGCGTAGATTTAGATAAAAAGTGGTCCTGATTTTAAGACGTATCATTTCTCACTTGATCAATGAACTCATTTGAAGACATGTCCGAACATCTGAGGGTAGCCCAAAGGCCCTGACGACACTATCCTTATCATTACAACACCCAAGCTGAATATGTCAAACTTTCACGAGATTTCACCTCCGTGGATGTATTACGGTGGTGGTAACCAACTGCGTTGTGTCGCATGCAATGAATTTGTAATGCACATAGTTTGTTGGGTTATAAAAGGGATGCGTTCAGATAGAGGAATTCAACTTACGGTGTTCCATAAGGATTGTGGGTGGTCCGTGCTATGTCTTGACCAAAGATCTTGGACAAACCAAAATCTGCAATCTTTGGAACCATATCCTTATCTAGCAATATGTTGTCAGGTTTGAGGTCAAAATGGTAAATAGGTTCTTCTAAATCCTTATGCATATACTTTAGACCCTCACAAATCCCCTTGATTATTTTGAACCGCATGTGCCGATCAAGCTTAAGTTCACAACACTCATCTATAGTAGTAAACAAAAACAATAATCAAATGCAATATATAAGACAATATTTTTTTGTAGGCATACTGAAAGATGGTTATCGAAACCTTACATTTTATCTTGTCACTCACGTGCAATCTCTCTCTTTTTGCAGCATCAATCGGGGCGGCGTCGAACCATGTCGAAGGGTCGCCCGGCATCATACGTCGGGCCATCCCCACGGACCGTCGCCGGGATCGCCACGTTGGGCGTCCCACCCCTCACGATCGCCGTGAGCCGCCTTGAGTCGTTTTTTATGTATTGAACTTGTGAACTTGGAATAGTGTGTACTTTTGAGCGTGTGTTTTGTAATATATTGTGGATTTCGGACAAATTTGGTCGTTTGTGATATATAAATGTGGTTTGTGACATATTGGTGTTGATTTGTGGTTTGTGATATATATATATATATATATATGCTTTGTTGTTTACATGGAAAAGCAAAAAAAAAAAAAAAGAATTTTCGAGGTGGCTTCCCGAGTGCTTGTGCTGTGGCACTTTCGGGAAAGAGGATTTAAAAAAACAAATTTCTTTGCCGAGGGCACGAGCTGCGGTACTCGGCAAAGAGTATTAAAAAATTCAAAAATCTTTCCCGAGTGTTGCACTCGGGGAAGAAAATCAAAAAGAAAAGAAAAGAAAACAGCGTCGGCCGTCGGCCAATGGCGTCAAGTCTTCCCGAAGTGCCAAGACGGCACTCGCAAAGCCTTCCCCGAGTGCACGATTTTCGACACTCGGGAAGACGCTCTTCCCGTCGCGAGGATTAGCGGAGGCTCTTCCCGAAGTGTCCCGAGTGCAAGCGGCACTTGGGGAAGCCAGCAGTTCCTGTAGTGACATTGATGCAGATGCCCTGCAGCACCCATGCATCAACAATATCTCTCTATCCAAGATACACATGCACCGGCCCTAGCTAATCCATGAAACCCGAGAATGCGATATACCAGAGCGCCGCGCCGTGGTCTGATCGTGGCGTCGCAGTTTTTTTTTTTTTATTAAAAAAAAAAAACATCGTCGCATCGCATCTTGAGACACGGAGATATCCGGATGGCCGACCGAGAAGCGGACCGATTCCGATAAGGATCGAAGCAAAGAAAGCACAAACAGCCTACGCAGCAGGTCAGCAGCAAACGGGCAATTGGATATATGCATGCTTTATGTTATGCGTGCATGTGTGCCACGAAACTACAACAGTAACCGACCCAATAGTCTTTTATTTCCTGCGAATCACACAGCACGTCATCTCATGTGACTTTCGAAAGGCTGATTCAGCAGATTTCAAAATTGGTGATCCAGGAATAAATCCTGGAATACATATCTAAAGTCACTAAATCCTGGAATAAATCCTGGAATATACATCCAACCCTACTAAATCCTGAAATAAATCTAGACAATGCGAGCACCCATGTCAAGAAAAGGACTTGAACCCTGGGTAAAAAATGCGAGCACACGCGTCAAGACAGAAACTTGAATCCACTACCACAAAGAACCCAAGTTGAGCTAAATTCGCTACCTAATTGTATTTTTGGAACTAGGTGATTTTCTTTTCTGAAACACATCGCACTAGAAACACTCACTCCTACCTCATGCCTTTGAATACAAACACTTACAAACACGTTGGATCCATACTCCTATGTAGCCCTGGGCATTCAGTACAACCGAACCGAACCGAATTCTCGGTTCCTCGGTTCTTCGGTTCCCAGGAAAGTCGGTACCGATCGGTTCTTCCAAAAAATCGGTACCGACGAAGTTCGGCTTCGGTTAGTTCCGTTCGGTTCCGGTTCCGGTTCCGAACCGAACTAACCGACCAACTCCGGCTTCCAAAAAATCAGCGACTCGGGAGGGCGCGCCGGACTTTGGGCGGGGATGCGGCGCCGCGGGAGGTCGGCCGTCGCAGGGGGGCGCCGGGACTCCGGGTCTCCGGGAGGCTGGAGTTCGGTTCCTCGGGTAGTTCGGTTAACCGAGGGGAGGAACCGAATTAACCGAACAAATTTCGGTTGTTAGGAAATGGGAACCGAACAGGGAACCAAGATTTCGGTTCTCGATAAATTCAGTTCAGTTCCTTGGTTCTTCGGTTTGGTTCTCGGTTCTCGGTAAAATTTGCCCAGGGCTACTCCTATGAACCACATCATATTCCTATGAGCATCTCCGAAACATTAAGCTAACATATCTCGAGTTTGATGAAGTTATCACTTGCGTCTCACTACCGACAGGCACATCACCCACTACTTACTAAAAGAAAAGTGCTCATAAATCCTAAAAAATGTGAGCAATTATACTAAGTCGAGAACCTCAAACAATGTGGGAAAGCCCCAAGGAACCTAATCAACTAAACTGTGAGTAATTTAATATCCTTCCCTTCTAGGATTTGTTTTCTAGTCTTATTACAACGAGGTCTCCCAAGATTTGGGGATGTGATATTTATCTGTGTCTTGTGTATCATGTTTGTGGGATACCATGTATATCTTCTAGACTCCATGTACATTTCGGCCCACCCTGTGTTCAAGGAGTCTGTTATGTCCTCCATGATGATCTTAAAATAGCGCTATTTGTAGAGACCACATCTAGAAAAACAAGGAGGCAAAAAAGTCCACGAGCGGTACTTAAACTTGTGTGGTTGTATCATTACGGTCCAATCGGGCCTTGATATGCATTTCGTGCTGATGCGGCTTTGCCAAACTTAGAGGCTATGACGGAGAGGGTGAGCAGCCTTGTGGTAGGGTGCAAGCGGTCTTGGCGATAAGGATGTAGCGAGAGGAGGTTAGATGAAGACCTAACGTTATTATAGTTAGATAAATATAAACTTTATATGACAATTGTACATCTCACCAAATTCTAAAACTTTCTAGTTGACAAGTTTTTCGTTTGAGATCATTCAAAAGGCCAAACATGCGTAAAGAGGCCATGTGCATAGAGACTCATCCCAAGTTGAATGGAACCAATTTTTAGAGACAGATAGCTCAAGTCCACCACCTCATGCCTCCAAAAATATATTTGTAGAGACGGTTGTTCAGCCACCCATTTTCACATGCCTTTGGTTAGAGCCTCAAGAAATCGACTTTTTAGTTATATGTAACAAAAATGTTTATATACTAGTGAGTTTTAACCTTGTCGGTGTTTGGGACCGGGGGTCCTCAACCAACTAGTAAAAGTGAACTGCGTGCCCCTAATCCCGGATGGTGATGCAAAGAGATACAAGGTTTATACTGGTTCAGGCAATTGGTGCCCTACGTCCAGTCTGAGAGATCGGTCTTGTATTCCTTGCACCAAAGTGCTTGTAGTAGGGGGTTACAAGCTGGGTGAGAGAGGGAGCTAGTCCTAGGTCTCGGCGTGGGACGGTGTGAGGTGCTTGAGACGCTGCTCTCAAGCAGCCCAGGAGTGTGGGTGTTACAGGATGTGTCTAGGGCGAGTTTGGGAGCGCGGTTCTATCGTACGTTCTTCTTCTTTCTCCCCCCGAGCTATCCCTGGCCGCTTCCTTTTATAACCGCAAGGAAGGAGCCAGGAGTACATGAGTGAGCTACACATGGAGCCTACTGCAGTTTAGTCCTGTAGCAGCATGGCGTTGGGAATGGAGATCAGTACTTGTCTGGCGCGCCTTGCTGGTCAGGTTTGAAGTGGTTGAGGTCGTGGGAGTCCTTGTCAACGTCTAGTCAGTATGACTTCCACGGCCGAAGACATGTCGTGCTTTGGTGGACTCTTGGCCTGGTGGAGTGCTGAGGCCTGGCGGGTTGTAGCTAACCGCGCCGAGGCCTGATTTGCCGAGGCCCTGGCGGGTGTTTGTAGCTGACCACGCCGAGGTCTGATTTGCCGAGGCCCTGGCGGGAGCAGTTGGGCCTATGCGCTGATTCCGAGGCTATAATGACCTGGTTTAGGTGGAAAAGTGCAGGGCATGGTAAAAAGGAGATTTGACCGTTGTCCCATCGCTCCTGTTGCTGTACCTTGCCGGTCGTGGCTGACGTAGCGGGTGCATTCAGGCGCATTAAATGGATGGGACAGCCTGCTAGGGGGATGGTTGAGGCGGAGGCGACGAGGATGCGGGACGAGCCCGGCCTCGGTCGAGGTGGAGAAAGAACAGTACGTCCGAGGCCCTACCGGGGGGTCTCGGACGAGGCGGAGAACGAGCAGCTGGGCTCTCCTGCTGTTGCTGAGACTACAGGGACCTGGACTTGACCTTCCACGCCGCTTTGTCCTTGGCGCAGGAGTTAGGTAGCACAAGGCAGTACGAGTCTCAGTAGGGAGCACAGTGATGAGCACCCCTGCTGCACCCGGTCCCCTGTCCTGTCGGTCGCTCTGCCCGCACTGTACCCGCGTGTGGCTGACGTTTGCGGAAGTAGTTGGGCGCATTGACCCGGATGTGATGTTTTGTCAGAGGAGTTCGGTCGGGACGGAGGTAACGAGGTTGTTTGCCGAGCCCAGCCTCGAGCGAATCGGAGAATTGGCATCCCGTTCGAGGGCCTTTGGGCGGGGCCTCGGCGAGAGGGTCTCGGTGAGAGGGCCTCGGGGAGGCGAGGAGCTTTGGCCTTCGCATGAGGCTTTGGCGCAAGGCCTCGGGTGAATCGGAGAAATCTGCTTTGAGACCTTGCGGTAGTCTTTCGGCTTTGATTTTTACAAGGTTTAAGCAATATTTTTGGTTCTTGCTTAGGGTACCCCTTCTTGCGGTATCCGACAGTAGCCCCGAGCCTCGGGAGGAGTGAGGGCACTCTCCTAAGGTTTTGTCGAGACTTGGCTCGCAGCAGCTCTATTTGGGATTGTGTTTTGTACTCGAGGCCTCGGTGGGTGTCTGTGGCCACCTGCCGGGTGTAACCGAGGCCCTAGAGGAGTGATTTGACTCCTCCAGGGGCTTTTCTTACGTCGTGCGACGGATTTTTATTGCGCTAGCCGAGCCTATGAATGCGAGTTCGGGTCGCTGAGCCTCGGTTTAGTTATAGGAAGAACCCCCGAGCCTCCGCTCGGAGCAAGAGGACGACCAGGAGTTTCCCTGTCTTTTTTGCATTGCCCTCACGCATCCGTTTTGTTCGGAAGGAGGGGTGGAGGGTGCCATGCTACCCTCGGTGAGCACGCAGCGGTGACACCTCCCGTGAGCTGTTATCGAGTAAGTCCAGTGGAGGCCCGAACCCCGTTCGTTAGGGGTCGGCTAGCGGTCTAGAGACGCACGCCAATAGTACCAGAGGGTTTCTCTAGTGGGTTGCCGTGACAGTCTATTTATACAACTCTATCCATCTAGTCCTAGTACAACGCACATCTTTATGTGATAACTAGATAAACACAATGAGGACTGACTTACGTGTCTATCCCGCATGTGGCTCTGATCGGCGGGGTGAGCCGTTCGGCCTTTGCCTGCCTGCAAGAACGGCCTCTGATACCAAATAGGAGGCCTTTTGGCGCCGCCTTCTCTCTTTTGTGTGTTCACACAAGGAAGCGATAGATTATCTAATGATCCACGAACCCAGATCGGATTCTCTCACAAATCGAAATTACAGCAATAATCAAAGTAGCTAGTAACTTCTAGAAGGTTCTGGATACTGACTTTGAGGTAAATGGGAGAGGAAGGAAGGAAGGAAAGGTAATTGAGTCGAGACTCGCCTCGGCAGATGCTGCGCGCCGGAGTTCATGGTCCGGTTTCTCTACGCACTACCGGAATCCTCAAATTTGCCGAGTATTTTTATATTTGCTGAGTGTACTCCCTCGGGCACTCGGCGAATAAGTTCTTTGCCGAGTGCCATGATAAAAACACTCGGCAAAAAAAACACTCGGTAAATAGGGCGTTTTGCCGAGTGTCAAAAAAAATACTCGGCAAAGAGGTTGTTTGCCGAGTGTTAAAAAACAAACACTCGGCAAAGAAATAATATATTTTTTTGGAAAAGAAAAAGAAGAAAAAAAAAAAAAAAATTGTTGAGTGCTCAGATCTAAAACACTCGGCAAAAAAGGAGAAAAAAATGAAAAAAAAACTTTGCCGAGTGCCCCATCTGGAACACTCGGCAAACAAAAAAAATTCCTTACTTAACCGCGTCCCTAGCACCCCACGCCTCCCGTCCCCACCCCTTCTCTCTCCTCCCTTCACCCAGCGCCCCCTCTCCTCCCGACGGCGCCGCCTCCCTCCCCTACCTTCTTCCCTGACGCGGCCCCTCCCCTCCCGCTTCCTGGCGCCGCCTCCCCACCGGCGAGATCCCGGCGGTGGTGCCCTCCCTCCTCCTCCCGCGGTGGCCAGCCCTCCCTCCTTCCCTTCTTCTTCCACGCCACGGCTGGCCCCTCCCTCCTCCCCTTCTCCCCTTGGGATCCGACCCCTCTCCTCCCTCCCCTTCTTCTTCCCCGCCGGATCCGGCCCCTCCCCTCCCCTCCTCCCTTCTTCCACGCCATGGATCCCGGCCCTCCCTTCTTCCCTGGTTCCCCCCCTCCCCTACCTTCTTCCCCGGCGCGGCCCCCTCCTTTTCCCCGCCCCCCCCTCGCCGAATCCGACGCCCTCTCCTCGGATCCGGCGCCCCCTCCTCTCCCAGCGGCGTGGCGGCGCGGATCTGGGCTCTGGTGGTGGCGAGCGGTGGGCCAAGAACGCTAAAATATCCTACATCAAGAACGCCGCCGTCTCCCCTGTGTCTCGCTCATCTTCTCCGCTCCGTCCCGGCCACCAAGAACGCCTCCACCGACAACCTCCTGGTTGGCTTCGTCCCCGGTGACCGCTCTCTCCTCGGCCATAGAGAAGGTCGTGACCGACGACTCCATCCCCCGCAGCCAGGTGATTTCTCTTCTCTTTCAGTTTCCTCCTATCCTCTGCCATGTCGACTGATGCTTGCTTGTTCACTTATTCCCTAGATTCCCAAGGTTAAAATTTGTTCTTTGGGTGTGCAGGACCACGGATCCGCTTCCCCTCATTCTTTTCCCCATGATCTGCTCAATGTCTGGCTTCCAAGTGCTCCTGTTGTGGTAAAAGAAAATGAATAGATCCCCTCGTTTCCTCTCTCACTAGAAGTCAACATTGCATACTTGTCAATGATATCACGACAGTTAATTTGAGCATACTTGTTACTGCCAATAATGTTTTGGAAACGCTATGCTGCGATGATTATTTGATTCCTTTTCAACTATGGCATGGGAATTATATTGTGATTCTTATTTACTTTCTTATTTCTTTGAGGCTTTGGGAATTATGCTATGATGAATTACATTTTCCCTATAAATGAGGCTTTGTGCATATGCAGTGGGCTGAGGCTTTCTTATTTGCTGAGATTCATTTGTTCTTTTCTTTGGCTGCTATTTTTGGCTCAGATTTTAGAACTGTTGCTATGTGTAGTCACTGCAGTGACCTTTCTTGGCAAAACTATGGATCATTTCATTGGATGAACAAAATATTATGTTGTTGGAGGACATACGATGTTAAACTGCGTGAATATAACATGGAGTGCATTCTTTTTAGTGACGGCCTTCCTCAGTTTCAAGGT
Source organism: Miscanthus lutarioriparius (assembly GCA_904845875.1). Classification (NCBI taxonomy): domain Eukaryota; kingdom Viridiplantae; phylum Streptophyta; class Magnoliopsida; order Poales; family Poaceae; genus Miscanthus; species Miscanthus lutarioriparius. The sequence goes on along the minus strand of CAJGYO010000009.1, from coordinate 12,112,898 downwards.
GAATGAAATATGCTGAGAAAAAAATTATTTTTTTTCTTTGAAAAATAGGTTTGCGAGTGTAATTCCCAAAAACACGGCAAACAATAATGGTATCTTTGAGAAAAAAAAATTCTTTGAAAAATAGGTTTGCCGAGTGTAATTTCCAAAAACACTCAGCAAACAATAATCCTATGCTGAGTGTATTTTGAAAAAACACTCCGCAAACTACTTTTCTTTGCCGAGTGTCAAATTTGACACTCGGCAAACGCCGCGCCAATCTTAGCGATAAAAACACTCGGCAAATAGCTGTTCGCCGATATTGTAGATGTCGTGTGCTGTTTGTCGAGTGTTCTTGCATCTTTGCCGAATGCCTGTGGCACACGACAAAGTCACTGTTTTTCCTCGTGCTGTTGCTGCTCCACGGTATGTATAGTATCTGCTCTCCTTGGTTTGGCACAAACTCAGTGATTCAGCCCACGTGGTGCTTGGCCCATGTTCCCGTCCGGTCCACAGTATAGCCCAATAGGTCCATGACATTCTTCCTCCTTGAAACACGGCTTGTCCCCAAGCCCTTTCAGAAACAGCAAGCAAATGTGCTCCAAATCTCCAGGATCCCAAACCCAAACTGATGTTGAAAACCAAACAATATTGAGATGATGACCACCAGGATCCCAAGGCACCTGGATATCTGGCCAGTTATCGTTGCTCATGAGTAAGCCATGCTGATACTTGGTGATGGTCTGAATTTTAGGTAGCTGCACATCAATATGAAACACCAACTTGCAGTTTGTATCCTCAGCAAGAAGATTTTGGTGATTCTTGTTCCCAAGTGCAAGCCACAATTGGAAGTGAAACCAATGCAGACTAGAGTTGTGAATGGTGCACTTGTCCAGCACATTCAGTAGCATCCAATTCCACAGATACACTGTTGTTTCTACATGCATAGAATCATCTACAGCAGGCCAGCAGCATGCATGTGTTTTCAGGCTGAAGATAGATGACGACGATGCTCAACAGCAGCTAGCATCGCATCAGGGACGGGAGACAGTTCAGAGATACGATCGAGTGGGATGGATGGACATGGATCTTTTGCTGCGCCGGCAGGCCGCGCGCGGCATCGTATCTCATCTCTGAATCAATCAATTACGACTTCTTTAGCTAGGTCTATCCGATTGACAAGTAGCCTGCCTAGCTGCGTGCGTGGAGGAGATTCTTCCGACGATAAGGATCGAGAGCACGATGAGGTGGACAGTGCAGATATATTCATCAACTTTCATGGCCGCCGGTGTAGTCGTCGCGCGCAGCGGTCTTCAGTTTTTCGGGCTTCAGCATCGCCGGCCATCAAAGTTTCAGAGTTGAACCAGAGTGGGCTGAAAATGAAACGAATGGCAATATTGACTGTGTTGACCTTTTGTTTTTGTTTGTTGAACGGAAACAAATGATGAGGTAGGGGCCGATTAATTGGCCTTTTCGTGAAAAAAGGTTTACCTGTACAAATTTTTTTTGATGACTCATCGGAAATATCACATGGTAGGAATTAATAAAAACATTTTTGGGAAAAACTCAATCAAAGAGGAAAAAAGAGTAAAATATGGTATTTCTATAGGTTGTAGCTCATTGGGAAGCTCCCCCCTAAAGCTCACAGATCTCAAACTCCACCTCACATCTTATCTTATCTTATCTCATACTCTTATAAAGTAAACCCCACTAGCAATTTTTCTTGACATGCAAGGTGTCCACCTCAGCAATCCACTATCACTTGCAATTAAAGTTCACTAGCATACTCAATTATTATATCCATGTCAGCGAGATGCATCATCCAAAACATACATTTAGTTATCTACATCAGCGTGCCACACTATCCACTAACATTAGTTGATAATATTTCTCTTTTCTAAGAATCATATGAATAGTAAATTGCATTCCAAATCAGTACTTCCCGCAACAATGCGCGGGGTGTTCTTGTAGTTCTTTCTCCAAATTTTTAGACGGAAGGAGTACAAATTAATGAGGTGAACACGTAATATTCTGCATTTAAAAGATTATTAAGCACTTGGAGTTTAAATAAAAGTAGGTAAGCTTAAAATACTAAAAATATTACAAACCAATAACTTGATTTCAATTAGAAATAAAAAAGAATAAGAAATACAATAATAATACTCCCTCCATCCCAAAATATTTAACGATTTAGGTTTGAACACGAAAATTAAAGATGTGCGAAAAAAGATGTGGTGCAAAGAAAACAAGGAGATAGATAGAGAGAAATAGAGATAGAGATGGAGATGTATTAGCAAAAGAAAAATGTGTATTGAAAAAGAGAAAGACGTATTGGGAAGTGAGAATGTCAAATATTTTAGGACAAAATTTAAATCATATAAGGGCAAGTACATTTGTGGTGTCTCATAGTCAGTCTATATAGTGCCACATAATTTTAGGATGACTTAATAGACAATATATATAATGGTTGTCTTTTAAGTTGTCTCATAATAACTTATAATTCCTTAATTTATGCATAAAATAAAATTAAAGTTATGAGGTGTATGACAACAACAACTCATACAATAACACAATAATTGTCTCATAGTCCTAGATTTTAGCATATGAGGTGGTTGTTTCGCGAAACAACGACCTCTTTCTTTCTTCCCTCTCTCTTTCCTCAACATCAACAAAAATTCTACGTGGCACTGCATGAGACGAAGTATGAGACCACTGACATGTAGCAATATACTTGCCCTAAGGTCAAGTGTTTTGGGACAAATGGAGTACACCCTCAGCCCACAGAAGAATACAATTCTAGCATAATACTAAGGGCCTGATTGGTTCGCTTCCAAAATTTGCCATACCAAAGTTTTGGTAAGCCATGATTTTGGTTAGCATTTGGTTTATTACCAAAACCTGCCAAACCCTCACATTTAACTTGGCAAATTTATGGCAAATTTTTTTGCCCAACTTTTGGTTTGTCAAATCTTTGGCATGACAAATTTTGGAAGTTAACCAAGCAAACCCTAAATTGAAGTATATTGAGCTTGACTAACTATAAATAAAAACATTAATATTTATAATACCAAATAAGTATCCTTAAAATTTTCATGAGGTATATTTTGTACTATACTTATTTGGTTTCATAAATATAAATTTATCTTTATTTTGGTCAAACCTTAGATAACCAAGAATCACCTAGAATAGCGTCCTTCTTTTACACAGGTATACATAAAAAAAGTACATGTTATTAGAAATGTCATTGGCCAAACAATATAAACCCTTGATTTAATAATATAATTACCATATAAGTCTTGGACTTTTTTAAACACAAAAGTGTGAATAGTGTCTGGGTCAACGGTTCTTTTGTTTTTTGAGTTTGTTGATAACAACTAACTAAAACAAAAAGATAATCGTTATAGGGTCGAAGGAACTTCGGTTTCGGCCCACAGCCATTTTCAGCTAGCTTTAGCCCAATCGGGTGAGGATGCAGTGAAGCTGGGTGGCAGCGTGCGCCAGGTGCACCCGTGGGTTATGTTGCATCCCACCACTGGGCCATCTTGGGCCACAAGTTCCGTGCTACTACGATGTTGGACTCCATCCAAACATGATAGGACGTCCCAACGTGTTCGTATCATTCATTTTAATTTTTTCTCTGCTAAAAAAAATCATTTTAATTTTTTCCCTTCTTTACTAATCCCTCCCTCAGGTCAAACAAACTTGGATTCTTTTACTTTTCTGAGCCAGAATTTAAAAAAAAAAGCTTTTACGATGTATAGCTTTAAAAACATAAACATCTTATATATAGATTTGCCATGAGAATTACCAGATATCTGTCTCTTGCGACTTCGGCCTGTTCACACACCCAGTCCATGCACAGAAGCTTGGGAGATGTATCCCTCTATTCCAAACTCTATCTAAAAATACGTGTTATATCTAGGTATATAATAAAAATGTACATTTACAAAAGTTAGGCACCGTTCAGCTGGGTCATGGCCACGACGAGGTTCGCCGACGGCGTGGCGCCGAGGCAAGGCAGGGCCTTGTCAGGCGATGGCAGTGGCTAGTGTGGGTGCCAGCGTGGTGTGCTAGCGACATGGGCAAGTGGTGTGCGGTGCTCCTGGCAGTGTGATGGCCATGGGCGGCAAGGTCAATGCGGCAAGTCAGCCGGGCATGCAGACATGCCATCGAGGGGCCAAGAGGGTGGAGCTTGGCCAAGGATGGGCTCACCGGTGCATGGTCGTGCAGCACTACGTGCAGGAAGGGCTCGGTGCGGGCAGATCGCGTCAAGGTGGTGGCGTTTCCGATCGTGGCCGCGATGTCGTGGTGTGGTTGTCCGGGCTTGGTCGACGGAGGTGGTGCCGGTGGCTCTTGGCTGTGGTTCAGGGCGAGGTCGAGGCCCAAGTTGGTGGCGGTCCGACGCAAGGACATTCCGTGGCAGCCACGGTCTCCGAGGGCAAGGCGTCACTACAGGTTTTAGAACTCGGCGCAAAGGCCGGTCAGGCATGGTCACTGAAATGCGTCGAAAGGTGGGGTCTTGGGTTCAGAGAAGGCTCACCGTCCGCTTGTGAAGGCCGTGAGCCTGTGATGGAGATGAGGTGGATGGCGGCTCGACGTGGTGTCGACGCCGGGGCTTGACGCGGATCCGTGGCTGCGAGGTCTCCATGCGACGTGGCTTGGCGAGGCCGTGGAGTTTCTGTGGTCACGCGGCTCGGGGACGCGTCCGGCGTTGCAGGCTTGATGGCGAGGTCGCTCGGTGATTGTGCTCGCAGCGCGGTGGCAAAGAACGGCGGGGCTCGGTGCAGACCCAGAGCTCTGCGGCGGTGCCGTGGCCCCATGGCGTCTCGGCCATGGCATCCTTGGACGGGGGAGAAGGCAGAGAGGAAGGAAGGGCTCTGTGGCGGCGGACAGGAGGGAGATGGCGAGGGAGAGCGCGGCTGAGGGGTTCTTATAGCCCGCAAGCTAGGGTTCCGCGAGGGGTCGCCCATGCGTCTGCGCCGCTTGATGGGATGGTCGGTGCGTGCGTGGCGGTCATCCGGAGGCTGGAGCAGGTAGCGGCTTGGAAGGTTCGTGAAGAGGGGCGTCAGGACTTGGTCGCATGGCGGTCCGGGGCGCGGTCAAGGTGACGTGCGGGTGGGTGGTTAGGTCCAGACGGCTGGGATGCGGGGCGCGGCATTGGGTGCTCCTTTCCGGTCTTGTCGGTGCTCTATTTTGTCCGAAAAGCGAGAGGAAGGGGTCAACGAAGGGGATGACATGTGGGTTAATTTGGTCCACCTGCCAATGACGTCGTGAGGGGGGGTGAGATAGGCGGTCGCAAGGGGGCAATCTGGGCGGCAATGTGCGTGTGAAATGGCTGAAAGAGGAGAAGCTGGGCAGTGGGCTGCTTCGCGGTTAGGGCCAAGCAGAATACGACGCTTGCATGAAGCCGGAGCAGAGGGGGGCTAGGTTGGGCTGGTTCGGTTGGTTGGACCGATCAGGCCAATATGGCCTTCACCTTTCTTTCCCAATTCCTTTACTCTTTTCCATTTCATATATTGCTTGATTAATTCCATAATCGAGTGTTTGTAAAACTTAATTAGCTTAGGTGTGGGCCCACTTGGGTAATATCCAAGGGCCACTAGGGTCTATTACGGGTCTCGGAATCTAATGCCAAGGGTTGGCATCAATGGGCATTGATTTACAAGGAAGGTCGATTGACTTTATGAATTAGATCAAGGGATTCGAATGAGATTCAAAAGCAAGAAGATGAATTGAGAGAGAGGAGAAGGATTCATAAGATATTCTAGAAGGGATCAAAAGAATTTGCTACGGACTTGTGCTCTCCAACGCATAAAACACTAAACCAACAAAAGAACTCCGCAAACTCCTATAAGTAATTCTATATGTATGCAACAATTTATTTATAAATTATTCTTAGCTCGACCTAGCATCTACATGCTTCACTCAATTGCAAGAAAAATTTTAAAAGTTCGTATTTTGGCTTTTCCAAAAACCCAGTTTGTTACAACAGCTACGTTCGTGAAGTTGATGGATCCATCATCTTGTCAAGATATCCAGAAGAACCAGAAACTCTAGAATCTATGTGACTTTGTCTGCCACGAAATACACCCCTGTACAGTATTTTTATTTTCATTTTGTGTACAGCTCATGAAATACTGAGCGCTCCCAGAGCTCTCCAGAGGATAAGGAGAGGCTCACCTTTTAAATGTGCCCCCTTTGCTCAAGTGAGAATTGTACATGTAAGCTCTTTAAGAATGTCCGCACAATTCAATTCGTGTATATAAATAATACCATATATTAATAAGTAATGCAAGTATTAGATGGTACTCCTTGTTTGGTCATTCCCTCATAGTGTTGCTACCTGAGATATTTCCAAAAAAAAATTCACAGCATTGCACCTCACCTTTACCTTCATTTCAGGTATCCATTTGCTTTTGCAGATCAAAGAATGCAGCCCCTTGCAAACCTTCATTGATTTATGTATGTGTGTGAAATGTAACAGGCTTTAATTGGATGATTTGATGGTACTCCTTATTTGGTATTTACTCACTACCTGACAATTTGTGTATTTTCTCTCAGCTTATGAAGTGAGAATTGTATATGTAATCTATAACATTGTATGCGCTTATGTGGTGGATATATTTGGTGGCACCCCTTGTTTGGCTACATGTTATAAAAGTATATAACATGGGACTCTTTGTAAGATATTTCCAGAATTTTTCCCTCTCCGTTGCACCTCACCTTTACATTTGTTTCAGATATGCTTTTGCAGATCAATGCACACGTAGCCCTTCGCAAACACGAGGAGCCAACAACTGATCAGGCTCAGGAAGGAATCTCAAGATGCAAAGTTCTAAGATAGTTAGCACTGCCAGGGTAGATCTTGAGGATAAGGATACATGTCTATCCACATTCAACATTGTCATCTTCTTGTCCTGGGGGGTTTGCATCATACATGAGAATATCAGAAGAACCATTGCAGCATATCAACGACGACTGTTCCATAGCATCAGTTACACAGCATGGCCTTCCTGATATGCAATGCAAGGCTGTGCAGCACTGTGGCAAGGCAAATGCCTGCATATCTGATAAAGATGATGCTGTGGTGAAAAAGCTTCAGAAAACAAAATACAGCAAGTTGAGCAGAATTATGACAAGTGTCTTGACTAATGATTTACTCACCAAGTATGGTGTAACTATTCAAAAGGAACGACACATAGCAAATGGGGCAGATTCTGCCACTGCCGATAAGGTAAGAAGAGAGAGAGTGACTTTGTGTGAGGGATTGAATGAGACCGTAGGTTCTCTGTCTGAAGATGCTATTCTGAACCTGAAGATCAGGATTCAGGAGCCTGATCCCTCCAATACAGAGTGCCTGCTCTTAGCCAGAGGAATCAGATCCTGCTGTCATATTGTCATGTGACGAAGCGTCGCCGTGTTGTTGTCGGCACCTTTTCTTTCTGTATGGACTTTTTTTTTCGAAAACCTTTCTGTATGGACTTGTTTACAGTCAGAGTCAGCAGTCTCAACTCTCAGTTCTCAGTTTACCTGCAGGGACAACATTCAGACAACGAGACTTTCACAGAACGGAAGAGCATTTAACAATGACTAGATATAAGATACAAGGAAATAGCTTATTCCACCAGAGTTTTTTTTTTAGTTATTACAAGTTTCAGAATTCAGACTACGAACAACAGTATAAGAAAATTGACTGCTTTTCAGCATGTCAACCATATATTACTAGTATTGCTCTGAAAAAAAACATATATCACTAGTATCATCTTTAATGTGTGTACTTGGTCAGTATGTGAAAATACAAGTGCAAGTGTTATTTTTTTCGCGAACGTGAAAGTGCAAGTGTTAATATTCTTCGAGATTGTTTTGCTTATAAACTATGACCGAAGAAAATCTACATATATATATATCTATACAGCTCTATCCTCATGATTCATGACTTCTGAAAAGATCCTTATGGTTTTTCAGATTTCTTGATATAATATTGCAAATTTTGTATGTGCTCGACTCGTGAGTCATGAGGAGAGAGAGAGAGAGAGAGATTCCAATGTTCCCAGGGCCCTCATGCTTGAACACACACATGGATTCTTATAACCTTCAATGGATCATAAGAATCATTTTTCAGTTATTATATATAGAAGAACCAAATCTAGATATATATGTTCCATTTGCACATATTTTAATATAACATGTGCAGCAAATACTATCAGTTAGTTGTCAAGAATAGAATCTTCTGTCTTCTATCTATAACATACGGAGTATAATCCAATGCAAGTAGGTACTAGTACGTACCAACAATCCAACACCTTTTACCAGCCTATAAAAGGCAAGCCGTCCCATGGCCAGTAGAGCATGAAATCACACCACCTTCGAAATCATCTCAGCACCCAAGGAGAGGGGACCTAGAAGCCTCTAGAACCTTCTGGTCCGGACAAGCTAGGCAAACAAGCAGCAGAGGATGGCAATGGACCACGTGGCGAGGCTGGCGTCGGAGCGCGCGGTGGTGGTGTTCACGGCGAGCAACTGCAGCATGGGCGACGTCGTGACGTCGCTGCTGAGCAGCCTGGGCGTGAACGCGGCGGTGCACGATCTGGACAGGGACCCCCGGGGCCTGGAGATGCAGCGGGAGCTGGCCAGGAGGCTCGGCGCCGACGCCGGACGCGGCACCCCCACCGTGCCAGCGGTGTTCGTGGGCGGCAACCTCGTCGGCGGGACAAACAGGGTCATGGCGCTGCACCTCTCCGGCGAGCTCGTGCCCATGCTCAGGAACGCCGGCGCGCTCTGGTTGTAGGAGTTGAGAACGTCGATCCGCGGACCGCGCGCATGCAAGCATGGCTGGTGAGCTTTTTCCATCAGGTGTGTGTACATGTGAATAAAAAGGACGTACGGTAAGAACAAAAAAAATGGGAAAGGATCGATGTAGAAGAGTGTGTGACGAATGCCAGGTTTTTTGTGTCCTGTGCTTGGAATGGAATAAATAAAAATGCCACCTCCGTTTTCACTGAAAACACGTTTTTTGTGAACTGTGTTCCGAAGGAGGATTTGTTGAGGGCTCTTGTGCTTATCTCCGCGCGCAACACAAAGATAATGGAATCGAGGCTTGTGGTGTACCTCATGATTGAGCTGGCTCATAGGCAAGCGCTCACATCGGAGATAATCTTCAAGGATCTTTGAGCATATGGAGGGTGGTGATCATGGGCACGCCTCAACGGGAACATAGGTGGCTGGCATGCCAAGCCATCAAACCTCGAGGCAAAATCTTGTGTCATATTTGTTCCCATGGTTATGCACCCTCCATCTAGCCATCAATCAATCCTTAGAGTCACATAGGGTGCCAAAGGGTTCATCGCGGAGCTGGTGCCGGTACACCATCAAGGTGAGGACCCAGCAGTTGAAGCTGGTGCCGAGGGAAGAGGAGTTCGGGAGGGGAGCATCAGGGGAGGGGCGGAGGAGACTAGATTGTTGACATTAACGGTTCGGACCCACTATAACCAAGGGAAAAATAGTCACTTTCAAAAAAGAAATATGACAACCACCTAAGTAATGACGGTGTGGAGAGAGGTAGTTGTGCTAACAGCAGTGATACGGAAAAGAACCAAAAAGCTAAAGCAATACTAGAAATGTTATGGGATATCATGGTAACATTGGGGGGGCATAGAGGGAATTCTCTTTACAAATACAGAAGGTGTGTGTTTTCTTATGGAAAACATGTTTATAAATATTTCACAAATGCATAATATTTATGTAAGTGCCATGCGAGATCAAATCTAGTGATACATTTTCATTTGTCAATCAAGATTCTGAAGGTCATTGTACATGTGAGTGGGCAATGGTAGCAACAATAGTGATATTAACTGTAACAATTACTCGAAAACAGATGGAGCCACGTAACCTCTGATACATTTTCTTCTTTCATTTGGATTTAGATTTAACAAATCCCTATACGCTCTTAAATTAATATTAGTTGTTAATACAATAGGTAAAATTATATTAAATTTGGATTTACCTTGCTAGGAAGCTCCTGAGTGAATTTACGTGTAGGTTATAAGTTTTATTGAGTTAACACAGCCTTTGCAAAAGCATTTCAAGAGGCGGTTGTCTTTAAGGCAACTGCTCGAGGGACGTTTGACTTGAAATGCATTTCCAATGGCAATTACATTTCAGCGATTTGGCGTTTTAGTGTGTCGACCTGTGCTGAGCAAATTGTACAACTCAAGATTGTATCCTAAACTCCGAGTAATTAATAAAGCTCTCTCTTCTTCAAAAAAAAAGATGGCTGTTACAAGCCATCTCTACAAAGTCTACATCTTCACAATCTATCGCAATATTAAAAATCATTTGCCTAACAGCGATATGCAGTTATGGTTGTGCTGCATGGCACGAACAAAAACATTCTATTAGCCATCATTGAGACGTACTATTAGCTCGTTGACCCAACTCCTTAGGGTTTATTCATTCGGTTAATCCTCAATCTAAGGGGATTGAGAAATCATACTTCCTACGAGTTAAAGGTCTCCCTTTCACCTCCTTCAATCCCTTTTGATCCTCTCCAATTAGGGATTCACCGAACACGTGTTTTTGGAGGGTTGACGAATAACAAGACACTACGGGAGAGGCAAAATTCCCCGAGTGTCGTTGGCTTCCCCGAGTGCAAAAAATCGGGCACTCGGGAAAGAGAATCTTCCCCGAGTGTTGCACTCGGGGAAGAATTGCACTTGGGGAAGAGAGGCTTTTCCGAGTGCCGCAGAGATCCTGGCACTTTCGGTAAAGAGCAAGACTCGGCAAAGCCCTCTTCCCCGAGTGCAACACTCGGGGAAGATCGGCACTCGACAAAGAAACATGTTACTTGACGGTCCACCCCGCCCACGCCGTTAAAACTTTAAAACAAAATTCTTCCCGAGTGCTGGGAAGGCACTCGGGAATAATTTTTTTTTTTTTTTCCGCCTCATTTTTTTTGTGAGGCCTTCCCACATTATTTAAAACTCCCTGTTCAAATTTGGGACAATTTTGACTTTTTTTTTTATATTTCGTTAGTTTTTCAAGGAATCAAAAGATGCTCGCCGCCGGGTTCGGGGTCTGGTTTCTCGACGCCTCGTGCTGTTGCTGCTCCTCGATATGTATAGTATCTGCTCTCCTTGGTTTGGCACAAACTCAGTGATTCAGCCCACGTCGTGCTTGGCCCATGTTCCCGTCCGGTCCACACTATAGCCCAATTGCAGCCACAATTGGAAGTGAAACCAATGCAGACTAGAGTTGTGAATGGTGCACTTGTCCAGCACATTCAGTAGCATCCAATTCCACAGATACACTGTTGTTTCTACATGCGTAGAATCATCTACAGCAGGCCAGCAGCATGCATGTGTTTTCAGGCTGAAGATAGATGACGACGATGCTCAACCGCAGCTAGCATCGCATCAGGGACGGGAGACAGTTCAGAGATACGATCGAATGGATGGATGGACATGGATCTTTTGCTGCGCCGGCAGGCCGCGCGCGGCATCGTATCTCGTCTCTGAATCAATCAATTACGACTTCTTTAGTTAGGTCTATCCGATCGACAAGTAGCGAGGATCGGATCGGAATTGACAGATTCTTCCGACGATAAGGATCGAGAGCACGATGAGGTGGACAGTGCAGATATATTCATCAACTTTCATGGCCGCTGGTGTAGTCGTCGCGCGCAGCGGTCTTCAGTTTTTCGGGCTTCAGCATCGCCGGCCATCAAAGTTTCAGAGTTGAACCAGAGTGGGCTGAAAATGAAACGAATGGCAATATTGACTGTGTTGACCTTTTGTTTTTGTTTGTTGAACGGAAACAAATGATGAGGTAGGGGCCGATTAATTGGCCTTTTCGTGAAAAAAGGTTTACCTGTACTTTTTTTTTTTTGACTCATCGGAAATATCACATGGTAGGAATTAATAAAAACATTTTTGGGAAAAACTCAATGAAAGGCCTGTTCGCTTGTCTTATAATCCGTACTTTTCAGCTTGTTTTTTTCAGCCGAAACAGTATTTTCCTCTCGCAACAAATCAACCAGAACAGTGTTTCGGCTTGTTTTTTTCAGCAAAGTGAACGGGACCAAAGAGAAAAAAAGTAAAATATGGTATTTCTATAGGTTGTAGCTCATTGGGAAGCTCCCCCTAAAGCTCACAGGTCTCAAACTCCACCTCACGTCTTATCTTATCTTATCTCATACTTTTATAAAGTAAAACTGTACTAGCAATTTTTTTGACATGCAAAGTGTCCACCTCAAAGAATCCACCGCCACTTGCAATTAAAGTTTACTAGCACACTCAATTATTATATCTACATTAGTAAGACACATCATCCACTAACATATATTTAGGGCCTCTTTGGTACAGATTCCAGGGGCTCCGGCTCCTCGACAAGTACTGTAGCCGCCTGTAGCTGCACTGTTACCGGAATCCATTCATCCCTCTCCCTTCTTCCCCTCTCACTTACACCACCGCAGCAGCAGAGCCAGAAATTCGAGCTTCACTGGCTCCGGCTCCCACGTGCTACAAAAAATCTTCCCTCTCTCTTTCTTCCACATCAACAAAATTTCTACGTGGCACTGCATGAGACGAAGTATGAGACCGTGACGACATGTAGCAATATACTTGCCCTAAGGTCAAGTATTTTGGGATGAGATGGAGTACACCCTCAGCCCACAAAAGAATACAATTCTAGCATAATACTAAGGGCACTGATTGGTTCGCCTCCAAAATTTGCCATACCAAAGTTTTGGTAAGCAATGATTTTGGTTAGCATTTGGTTTATTACCAAAACCTGTCAAACCCTCATATTTAGCTTGCCAAATTTATGGTAATTTTTTTGCCCAACTTTTGGTTTGTCAAATCTTTGGTATGGCAAATTTTGAAAGTTAACCAAGCAAGCCCTAAATTGAAGTATCTTGAGCTTGACTAACTATAAATAAAAACATTAATATTTATAATATCAAATAAGTATCATTAAAATTTTCATGAGGTATATTTTGTACTATACTTATTTGGTTTCATAAATATAAATTTATCTTTATTTTGGTCAAACCTTAGATAACCAAGAATCACCTAGAATAGCGTCCTTCTTTTACACAGGTATACATAAAAAAAAAAGTACATGTTATTAGAAATGTCATTGGCCAAACAATATAAACCCTTGATTTAATAATACAATTACCATATAAGTCTTGGACTTTTTTAAACACAAAAGTGTGAATAGTGTCTGGGTCAACGGTTCTTTTGTTTTTTGAGTTTGTTGATAACAACTAACTAAAACAAAAAGATAATCGTTATAGGGTCGAACGAACTTCGGTTTCTGCCCACAGCCATTTTCAGCTAGCTTTAGCCCAATCGGGTGAGGATGCAGTGAAGCTGGGTGGCAGCGTGCGCCAGGTGCACCCGTGGGCCATGTTGCATCCCACCACTGGGCCATCTTGGGCCAAAGGTTCCATGCTACTACGATGTTGGACTCCATCCAAACATGATAGGACATCCCAATGTGTTCGTATCATTCATTTTAATTTTTTCTCTGCTAAAAAATCATTTTAATTTTTTCCCTTCTTTACTGATCCCTCCCTCCGGTCAAACAAACTTGGATTCTTTTACTTTTCTGAGCCAGAATTAAAAAAAAGCTTTTACGATGTATAGCTTTAAAAACATAAACATCTTATACATAGATTTGCCATGAGAATTACCAGATATCTGTCTCTCGTGACTTCGGCTTGTTCACACACCCAATCCATGCACAGAAGCTTGGGAGATGTATCCCTCTATTCCAAACTCTAACTAAAAATGCACGTTATATCTAGGTATATAATAAAAAATGTACATTTAGAAAAGTTAGAACGATTTATAACTAAGAACGGAGCAATATCTACTTAGAATGCTTAAGAAGCCATGATGGTACGCTGCACCGAAAATGTACGTTCCTTCCCTGATGATTCATGTGGCGGGGCATTCAACGTGTCGACAATTTTTGCCATCTCCTTTTGTTATATATGTAATATTCAAGATCAACACATAATTTTTTCACACAAGTTTAGAATTATTGATTTCACTTAACCTAAAACGTAGCTTAAATAACCGATCTATCAGAATCTTGTCTGCTATCTGCACTTAAAATAATCAAAATATTCAGTCACCCAAAATCACTGTTGTAAAAAAAAATCACCCCAAATCACAGTCGCTCCCACGACTTCAGACTGCACTCGGCGCGTCTGAGCCGTCCGTTGGAGATCCAACTGCAGCAGCTCCACCGGAGTCATCAGGCAGGCCGGTTCCAGAGGCCCCCACAACGCGGCACAGACATTGACTCATCTTTCCCTTCGCTGCCGTCTCTGTGTCGCAGATGCGCCCGCCGCTTCTCTCCTCGTCGTCGCCACAGCGCTCCAGACCACTGGCCCCCACCATCCGTGAGGATATTCCACGAAGATACATTGATCGATAGATATGCGCGTAATCAATAATAAAAAGGCAACAGAAGACACAAGAGTTAGACAGGTTTGGGCCGTCAGCGCGACGTAATACCCTACTACTGTGGTCTGTTGGTTTGTATTGGCTATTGTATGATATTACGTGTGTTTTGAGGGGGTCCCTACCCGCCTTATATAGTCTAGGGGGTAGGGTTACAAGTCGGTTAAATCTAAGAGATAACCGGAAAGTAATAACATATTACAAGAATCATGGGATCGAACGTATCCTAGCAGATCTCGTAATATCTTTAGGATATCGCCCTTGATGTCTTGCGGTACACGAAAGCAAAGGCTGCGTGCATTGTAGGTCTTAAATCTTATGGGCTGGACCTCCCCGGGAGCGCAGCCCATGTAGTCTCCGCCAGGCATCCGGGGTCGAACCCCTACAACTAGTCTCCGAAGCGCCTGTATCCATTTGTGCAACGCGTCGTCTTGAGCTTATCCGAGCGAGGTGTAAACAAAGCCGAGCGGTCAGGACTCATGGTTCAACCACCTAATGAGTCGCCAAGCGATTTGTGGACCATAGCCAACCAAACTTAATTGTCCCACGAGCACGAGCTTAAGGCTTGCCAGAAGGATGTAAGGAGCTCAAGTTCAAAATCAAAAATTTCTTCGTAGTGAACCAAGTGTGTCCACTTAGAGTTCGACCACGAAAATGGGAGATAATCTTCTTCAACTTTAGGAGGTACGGAGTCCTCCGGATTAAAGAAAACACACTCACCGCAAGATAAAGTGTAGCCACTTAGTCCCCTAGCCTGATAGTAGGTGACGTGGTCACGTGGTGTCAGGGTCCAGAAAGTAGAAAAAGGTAAGGAAAAATGAGCAGGCGATCAGATCCTGGCGGGGCCCTGAAATAAAAAGCGCACATTCACCGCAAGGTGAAGTATGCCCACTTAGTCCCCGAGCCTGACAGTAGGTGACGTGGTCACGTGGTGCCAAGGTCAGAAATAACAGTATCCGAAAGAAAGTCCCTAGTGTAGTGAGAAACCAAATCATAATGATTACATAGTTCCCGAGCCATAAGCGAAAATCTCGGATAAATCAAGAAGTGCTAATTACTCAAATCGTGGAGAAAAAGCTAGAGTAATAGTTGTACAGTAGAAATTACTGAGCCTTGATGGTATTGCGGAGAAGTCGACGAATATTCGGTGTGCAGTACCAAGTTGCGTCGAAAAGTGGGCGATGTGGACCGTAGTTGCTCAGAAGCCCAGATAACGGACCACCACGCCGCTTTGGGGAATTTGGAAGGGCGCAAATCAATATGGTGTGGTTTTCCAAAAACCCTTGAATGCTAAAAAAGTGAGTACGGTTTCTTTATAATCTGCGTCGCCAAGACTCGCGGCCCCACCTTTGCCACTTCGCCACTTCGTCTTCCTCCTCAGCCTCGCGCTCCCGATTCGCCAATTCACACGTACTCCACCGCTAGGGCTAAAGAGTTTGTGAAAATGGCGGTCCGATCTAGATCTTGAGGGATGGCGTCGAAGAAGGGAGGTGGTAACGAAGAAGACGGCCGCTGTATGCGAGCCATGACATGGAATGGGTACCATCGCTCATGGGGAGACAAAGCTCAACGAGATGGCGGAGGCAGCATTCTTCTGACCGTGCCATCACTGGATGGCGCCTCGACCGACGGTAAGCCCTATCCGATGCCACACACCGATGAACTCGTAGTATTTGAGGATTACTTCTAGAGTGGATTAGGACTTCCAGTACATCCTTTCTTATGGATCTGTTGGAGTTACGGGGTGTGAGCTTGTGTAATCTTCATCCAAACACCATTTTGCACATTTCCATGTTTATCCATTTCTGCGAGGCCTATCTTGGCATTCTTCCCCATTTCAATCTCTTCCCACACCTTTTCCGCTCAAGAAGAAAGGAGGATGGTTCCCAAGTGATCGGTGTGTGTCTCAGAACTCCACGACGGGATGGTGGGCGAATACATTATTGTGCCACTGAATACCTCGCTGAAGGGATGGAATGTCAGGTGGTTCTACATGAAGCAGAGTTATTCTACCATCCGATGCGATGTCGACCAGATTCCGGAGAATCAGAGGAGCTGGTCGGAGAAAACGACCAGTGTCGATATGGAGCAGGTGAAGGAGCTCCTCGAGCTGATACGGGGCATGAAGATGAACGGAGTGGTGGTGGCGGTGAGCTTCATAGTGCGCCGCGTCCAGCCCTATAAGGGGAGGGCCCATCCGGGCTTTGACTTCAAGGGAGATACTGACAGCACTCGGGAGAGGGTGGAGAGACTAACGAGGGAGGCTATGCTACATCGGGCCGCTGATCTATTTGCTCCAAACGTGCCGTACAGCGTGCCAGGGCAGCCAAAAGCCTTCAACTGCACGAACCCACCTCCTCAGGTAAAAAATCTTGACTGTTGTTCCTGGTGCTTTTTATCTCGTGCCGACGCCGAACAGTGGACTGATTCACTTGTGGAAAGATCTATTTGCAGGAACAAGCGGCGTACTTCTCGGGCGTGCCGAGGAGCAATTGTCCAAAAGAAGTGGACTCCGGCCGACCACTCCGGGAGGAGGTGCCGTCGGCCGCCTTTGTCCGAACCAAGGCCAAGGTGTTGGTTAGAGGGAGAGTCCCCCGGTATCGGAGAAGGTTCGGGGGAAAAGGACGGCGGCAGAGGAGCCGGCCCAAAAGAAGAGGAGAACGGCGAATGTAGCTCCCCGCAAACCAAAGCAGGTATATCGCTTGAGGTGGTCGACCGCTTTCGAAGCAAAGTGCGATAAAGATCCGAAGTCATCGGACGACGACGACGAGGTTCTAGTAGCTCCCCCTCCGAGCACTAAAGCGTCATCGCGCAACACACGCGCGGAGGTGCAATCGGAGGGAAGGGAAGGAGTCCTCGAGCAGCAAGCGGAGAGGACACCGACGGCGGGAGCCACAAGACCTCCAGGCCCGGACACGTGGGTTGACCCTAGAGTAGTGCCTGGGTGCTCAGGAAGGCAGCGCTGGTTCATAACCGTCTATCGGGAAGCTGATGTGTAAGTATCCTTGCCTTGGGATCGGTAGCTATCTGATTTTTATAGTTGTGGTGACCGATGAGCTGATCTGATGCAGACGGGGTGTGCGGAGGATCTAAACCCTTCGGGCTAGACTGGCGAGCAACCGAGGGCTGTTCCCGGCATGGAGACATTGCGGGCAGATTCCATCCCAGAGTCCCTGGGCGCTCGTCGGTTTACGGAGGAGTCGGCCACCGCTGCTGATGGAGTTCGAGGCGGAGAGCGGTAGGCGACGACGGCGGGCAAGTCGATGGAGACACCAGGAGCAACGGTGGGAGCCACCGAGTCTTCGGAGGTAGGAGCAGGAGCTACCGACGTCATGTCTGAGTCTGGGGCGCAGAGGCCGATGGCATCGGAGGAGCAAGCGGCGCGCCTAAAGATGTCGCGGGGCGTGATCGGTCGCTTCGTGCGACCACCGAGCCCCCAGGGAGTGCCACCAGCTTTGGAGGAAGAGGACGAGGTCGAGGAGATTGAGCGTGAAGAATCACGACCTCAAACCGTCCACATCCTCCGCAAGCGAGGTGATGAAGTTGTGGTCGTGGAAGAGGAGGACATCACCAGGGAGGTGAAGAGGCTACGGTCCACCCTTTCCACAACCATGAAGCAAATTGAGGTTAGTATTTGCGTCAGCGGTGTTCGTCTTTGGCGTTGGAGAATAAGTCCTTTACAATCTTGGTGCTTTGCAGGGCATAGCGTGAACTGTTGTACAATGGCAGTAGTTGATCAAGAGGATGGAGCCCATCGTCGAGGAGAACTCGAAGCTGAAAGAGGCAATGAAACTGATAGAGAAAAACATCCAGAGGGCCCAACGCGAAAGAGATCTTGCTGAATCAAACGCGAGGGACCTGGAGTACCAAAAGGGTGCCTTATTCGAGCAGCTGAAGAGCATCTCCGAGCAGCTAGAGCGCACCTCCGAGCAGCTGAGAAGCTTCTCCGACCAGAAGAAAGGTATTACGGGTCGGTGAGTTTGTTCTGCATTGCCGAACAGTCTTGATGTTGTCACGTTTGTAGAGCAAGACGCGGAGCTCAGCCAGTTGCGCCAAGTTGTCGGTCAACTCGAAGAGGAGAAGGAGAAGGCGTCTGGGCGAGCGAAGAAGCTGGTCGAGGATCTGAAAGGTGAGTAGTTTGTGGTCGAAGTTTGTTGCTGAAATGATTTCTTCGTGTGACGAATCCCTTTGGTGTCTGTAGAATACCGTCGAAGGACCAGGGCACAGTTTGACGTGCTAGAGCTAGAGGCGTGAACCCAGAGGGGAAAACTCGACGTCGTGGTGGCCGGAGTCAAGCCGGTGCTCGACTGTATCGACATGGAGGTAGCTCCTCAGCCTGACGACAGGCCACCACGTCTAGACGCCATCATCGACAAGTGCAAAGCGGAGTGGGAGAACTTCAAGAGCGTCAACCGAGACGCCACTGTCTCTGTCGTGACCCATGCCCTGGCAGTGGTCCGGTCCCACTACCCTGCCGTCAATCTTCGAGCGATAGGGGTCGGATTCGCCAGAGGGACGGATGCGACGAAGCAGGAGCAGCTGAAGGATGAGGTGGAGGACACGGCGAAGAGGCTGGCCGGCGATGTCGATCTGTTCGGCGTGGTAGACGGTGATGGCCAAACCGAGTAACCTGAGTGGAGAGGAAACCTGTATGGGACATCTGGAGAGGAGAGTTAGATGCGTGAGGGCATAAGCAAACATTTATGTATTTGTATAAATGTTGTATGTAGATGACATGTGCATGTTTATGTGGCTTGCTAGCACTTTCGGTGAAAAATAGATGTATTGTTAACCCTAACGCATTTATACATGGTATAAGTAGTGTCCGAGCAGTTAGTTCATTACTGGGCTCTTGGCCTTGGCTAGCCCGTATTCCAAAACGTCGAGCGCTGGAGCCTGTGCACGTGTAGGAGAAACATGTGTGACCGTGGAACCACAGCCGACCACCAATAACACAGAGCGCTGGAGCCCGTAGCACGTGTAGGGAGAGAGCGGAGGCAGGGTTTTCTCTAAAGAACACAGAACGGAACATGTGCTGCTCGATGGTTGGCGAAATATCTTAGAGATATTTTAGTATGGAGAAACGGGGCGGAACATTTATAGAGATCATATATAATTATCAGATGGTTTATATTAAATATAAATACATCTTCAGTAAGCCTTACATTCTTCTAGCAAACCTTACTCGGCTAATCCTGGGTCGTAACCCCACAATCCGCCTCCCTCTCCTCAGATCCAAGCGTCACAAAAGGCGTCATCGTCCCCTGTGATGCTACTACTGCTGTTTAAGCACAGTAGCGTATTGTTGTTCGTGGTTTGTCTTTGGCGGTGTTGTGCTCGGGCCGAAGCAGTGATGAGATGCCAACGCCCCTCGGATGAGATGGAGCCTCCACGACGCATTTACAAGACACGAGCTCTAGCTATGGAGTATGGACCCGAGAGACACCGAACCGCCTCGAGGCACTACTACAGAATGGACTGTTGTCCCAAGGCAGTAATATGCCTTTAGTCCGATGCTATCATGGCCGGGACAACGATCCCGGACTAAAGGTGGAACCTTGATCCCGGGTCATCGAGCCGGGATTAAGAGGGACCTTTAGTCCCGTGCTGGTAACACCAACCAGGACTAAAGGCCCTCCACCGAGCGAACTCTGGCGCATCCCTTTAGTTTAGGTTGGGGTTACCAACCGGGACTAATGAGTTCATCTTTAGTCCCGGTTGGTAACCCCAACGGGACTAACGGTTCCTTTTCTTTTTTTTTTTTTTGTTTAATTTGTTTTCAGTTCGCCATACACGTATTTGTTTAATATATAATATGTTTTTATGTACGTATTCTACGCTGCTAATATAAATACACGCATGCATATAATTACATCTAATTCTCATCTTGAGCATTATTATATTCGAATAAAGTATGAAACTATATATATTATAGATATATATATATATATGTGTATATACAACACTTTCATAATCTTGTTCTAAAAAAATAACGATATCAATAAACATTTAATTTACATCATTTATTCCTTAAGATCAAAGTAGAACTCGCCGTTGGGATTTAGCACTTTTTCTAGAAGATATCCTCGCTATTGACTCTTGAGCGCTTTCAGATGGTCTTTTTGCATGACCCTTCGTTTCAACCATTCAGTCTTGCATTTGAAATAAAAGGAAAAGTATTAATACACATATATGTATATATATTCTTTTAAAATAAATAAATATTGATATATACGCATTCGAGGACATCTTCGTGGAGTTCTTCTTATGTGCGCAGATGATAAATTCACAAACGTAGTATCCACACAAGTTATTACCGTTCTCGCCAAGAAACACCACTGCATTTGAGAAGAAGATTATTCTCATCATCTCACACGTAAATTGAAGTACGATATAGTAATTAAACACACGGGGAAGTGTATATAGTACAACTTACTTCGGTATTTCAACTACATTAAGTGGTGCCTTGCAATCCTTGCTATGTTGCCGAATAAACTCTTTCCAAACCTCAATGCACCAATAATGTACGATCGTTAATAAATTATGGCAAAGTCTATTCAATAATAGTTAGCTGCGAGAGATCGAAATTACCCCTGGATAATATCTATCATATCTTGGTATAGTGCCCGTTCTTTTCTCAACGAGTCAAAGATTAGTAACCGATTTGAGTTTAACTCAATGACAATGATCCAAAGTGAAAATCGCATTGGTTTATACACACACGCATATGCATATAAGTTGTATTGATATTACATAAAATGTGTAGACTACATTATTATTAACACTTACTCAAAGTTGTACGGGAAAAGTATTGTTGTCTTGTCGTCGCTTCACGAAGAACTTCATGATATTCCTCTCGTGCTTCAGATACCCAAAGTGGTCCTTGACAATAATATCGGTTTTGAATACGATATAAGGATCAATGAAGCCAACATCGTGTCTTGTATTCTTTGGAGCTCGACATCGGAATCTATATATAAATATAAGTTACATGTGAGGATAATTATATACACGCACGCATGGAAGTGAGTTTATTAAATAAAAGTAAGAATCACTTACAAACAAAAGGAGCTCATGATTGATTTGTCCAGAGCGCCCAAGTGGAATAGTTGATGCAATTCTTGAAACTAATATGTAAGATGTCATCGCCACGGAAGTAATGATGGTCTCTAAATCGACAAAGATCCTTGCTCGCTTCACCCCGCCACACACTGCATGTACCATTAACTTGTTGAGCAAGTACATTGCGCATCCAATTCATTCAGAGTCGCAGGTTGTATGATTTTTGCCATATTTATAAGTCTTCCGTGTATCAACTTCCGTGTTCGGATTGAGCTTTGCCCGTCAATTGATCCAAGGTTAAACCAAGATCTTTAAAAAAGCATTAAGGGCTTGAACCGACACTTCTCCGAGAGTTGTCCGGTCGATAGACTTCTATGTTGGAACCATATTCATTAGCAACAACAAG
This sequence comes from Miscanthus lutarioriparius, assembly GCA_904845875.1. Classification (NCBI taxonomy): domain Eukaryota; kingdom Viridiplantae; phylum Streptophyta; class Magnoliopsida; order Poales; family Poaceae; genus Miscanthus; species Miscanthus lutarioriparius. The sequence goes on along the minus strand of CAJGYO010000009.1, from coordinate 12,090,983 downwards.
ATTTTGCATTGGTTGCTTCGTTGTCCGAGCTGTGGGACATCCTTCCCGATGCTCTTTTCCTTTTCTTATCTCGCATCATGTGACTTCACGAGGGAGCGGTCATAGTCCGATAGTGGCTAAGGCTTTTAAGTTCAATCATCTTTTTCTTGTGAGCATCGACCTTCCGCCTCAAAGACATCTCGTGGTATGTAAAAGTACGGCTTCTCCTTAAGCTTTGCTTGACTCTTGTTTTGATATCTATAAAAAAAATCTTTTACTTTTTGTCTTCTTCATTTGCTATTTGCTCATCAGTCTTTTCGTGAAGTATTTCTTGAGAAATAACTCTTTTTCTTGGGGTCTTTGTCACGGACCTTAGACGTCTTTGTAGTGCGTCATTTGTGGAGGGGGTGGGGCGGTGTTGGAGATCGGCGTGGAGGCGATGAGGCGGTGTTGGTGGAGACCGCGTGGAGACGTTGGAGATCAGGAGGCGGTAATGGTGTAGGAGTTGGAGATCGTTGTGGAGGCGATGGGGCGGTGTAGGAGTTGGAGATCGTTGTGGAGGCGATGGGGGCGGTGTAGGAGTTGGCGATCGCGTGGGGATGAAGTCGTCCGCCCACTTGACACTGTGATGAGATGGGGAATGAATGATTAGGCTAGGGTGGCGAGAGAGACCGCTATAAAAACAATTTGTGTGTCAATTATTTTTGAAGCCAATAGAAAATTAATGGAAAATAATATTTCATTCACTTTCATTCGCACTCTAGGGTGAGGTAGGGGAAGCGGTGGGTTTCCGGGAATGATGATGAAGCGTTTATGCCATTGAATAAATGTCTTCTCTGCTTCTCCTAGTGTCTTCTCCCCATCACCACCTTCAATGTCAAGAGGAACATTGTCTGTAACCTTTGAGCACTCTATCGATCGAGACGCTAGCATATCCTGTGTTGAATAAGCGATCCATGGATTCTTGGTGTCTTCGTTCGGTCTATTGGAGATACAACCCGACGATGTACCACCATGATTGATGCATTACCATCCGGAATGTGCAGCTCACATTTTGTTAGAGGCTCGGTAATGTCATCAACAGGAAGCGCAACCAGCGTCGTCTTGAATAACTGGCAGCTCCGTAGAAGCACAACCGCTTTCATCCGACCAACGGGGCTAATGGTGACTTGCGTTGATTGCGATTGCATTTGACTCATTGCTAGTCTGCACTTGCCTCTTGATCTCCTCCCGCATTCTTGCCTCAAGAGATTTTTCTCGTTCACGTGATTCAAGCAATGCTTGTCGTGACTCATCAACAAATTGCTCCAATGCACGAATTCGTAATTCGCTCGCCTCCTCATCCTTCTTTCTCTCGGGCGGCTTCAGAGGTATCCTTGTTCTGCTGGGAATGCGTGTAGCCACGAACCGCCCCTATAGCCTCTTGTTTGACCACCGTGTTCGGATTCTCTAGGGCATATGTCAATTCATCCTTCTCTGCTGGGCTTGAAAACACCACTATCGCCTTCTTCCCTAGCACGAGCTAGTCTCGTGTTGCTCTCTCAATTTTTGGCCGAAAATTAGCTTGCCAAAGTTGTCCGGGTCTAGGCTTCCCCATGAGCGAGAACCAATTCTTCGCGTTGAGGCCAGCTTCTTTTCTATTATTTTAGGTATGATTCCCTTGGCAGTAATCTCGCTTCTAGGTTTCGCCACTTGGGAATAGCACTCCTATAACCACCGATCCCATGCGATGATGGTATTGCTTCGCGCTTCAGCATTCTCGCCGATTCCTCATCACACGCTCTCTCCTGTCTTGAGATGTCTTGTATTCTACTTAAGGCATCCCAATGGGACTCAACTTGACAAACGCCTTAGCATTGAAATTCGGGCGTAGCATTCTTCAAGATAAACTTTTTATACAATGTCTTCTTCCAACTCGAACAATGTTGCCATCTTCTTCATTGTCCAATCCCTCACTAGCTCCTTCAAAGCATCATCTCGCTTGTAATGTGAAATGCCGAGTGATATCTCTCCAAGCTAGGTTCTTATCACGATCGATACAAAACTAACATTAGGAGCGGATATCTTCTCGCTTCCATTCACGAGCACTAATCGGGATCCTATCCTTACAATGAACCCACATTGATTGACATATGTCCGAGCATGTGGTCCCAATGGTTTGCCGGTGTTGTGTCGGTGTTTAATTCGATATTATGAAACGGCCCTCTAATGGCTTTTTTTGGCCCTCGGACTTTCCTACTTTTGTGGTGGTTGATGTAGATCCGAGACCGGCTACATGAGTAGAAACACAACGATTAACAATAAATATATACGTGACGCATGCATCTATAAGAGATGATAGATAATCGAATATACCTCGCCAGTATTTTCTTGCGCGACAATTTGTTGATCTTCAACCACCGCATATTCAGGATATCCTCATAATCAGCAAAGTAATTGACTCGTGTCATCTACATCCACATTGGTGCCGGCGTTGATAATATCCGCCATTATGTCATCACTCAAGTTATCATCCGGAGCAGCCATTTGTATCTTCAAGATAACACATAGATAGAATTATTATGGTACATAACATAAGTACATGTGATAACACATATAGAATTACTAAATCCAATTAAATATAATAACACATAATATTTCATAAGGATAAAAACAATAATAAGGTATAGGCTTTGGAATCGAATCAAAACACTTTCGATCCAAAAACATGGAAATAAGTACATGTATATATATACACATAGAATGATACAATATATTTTCTCTCTCTCTCAACACATAGAAATAAGTGCATATGTCTATATCTCTAGATATGCATGTGATAACACATTGAATGTCTCTCTAGATACAATTTTTTCTCTCTCTCAACACATGAAAATAAGTACATGTATATATACATATAGAAATAATTAAGTACATATGTATACCATATAGAATCTCTCTAGATATATATAAGAGATAGAATATATAATTACTAAATCCAATTAAATAAATCCAACATGAAATTAGATAAACTAGTAATAGATAATACATTTTAAAAAATCTAACTAACTAAAAATTACCTAAAAACTAACATATATCACCTAACAATCTAACTAACATATATCAATTATCTAATAAATCTAACTAACTAAAAATCTAACTAACATATATCAATTATCTAATAAATCTAACTAACTAAAAAATCTAACTAACATATATCAAAAACTATCTAAAAAACTAACTAAAAAACTAAATAACTACTAAATATTGTTTATTAGTATTATCTAAAAAACAATGAAAATCCAACATTATAATCGACGGCGGCAAAGTCAAGTGGGGCGAAGTTCGACGACGAGGCAAGCAAGTGGGCTCTCGACGACCAGAGACGAGGCCAAGGCGAGGCTCGGCTCGGCAACAGCCGATCGAGAGCGCAGAGAGATCGAGTTCGACGGGCGGTGGGCGCAAGGAAGCCTCGGCGACGGAGGTGGGATCGGGTGCTGAGATGGAGAGCGGGATGCGGCGCGCGATGTGGCCGGGAGAATGGCGGCCAGGGTAGATGAGACGACGGCACAAGGCAGCAGGGCGAGCTCGACGACGGCGGATGGCGCTGGCGAGACGAGATCAAGATGAACAGTAACAGACGCTTGATATATATAGGTCGGGACCCTTTAGTCCCGCTAGTAACACCAACCGGGACTAAAACCCTTTAGTCCATTTGGTAATGTCTGACCCGGGACTAAAGGCCCAACCCTTTAGTCCTTGCTGGTTTGACTAGCCGGGACTAAAGGTATTTTTTTGCCAACGAATTAAATTGCCGCCCACCCTTTAGTCCCGGTTCTTAGTCCTGGGCGGGATCAAGGCCTAAAAGTTTTGGCAACCCGCCAAACAGAATTGGCACTGGGTTTTGATTTTGTTTAATACTAGGTTAAACAATTAATTCCATATCAACTTCAATACTTTGCAATATTTATTTTAAAAAATACTATTGATTAACTAATTATTTATTGTAAATAGGAAAATTTTGTAACCTAAAGTTTTTAATTTCTTTTTATGAATATAGAATATAAATGTTACTAATACTAAGTATTTTGTTAATGCAAAAATATATTTGTAACTTAAAATTAATAAAACTAATATTATTCGATAGGAAATTTATTATCACATTATTGTAACGTCAATGTTTCAATTTTTTTTCGGTTTTTGACCAAAATTGATGTGAAATTTTTGTTAAACCTATAAAAATAAAGAAAATATAGTATTTTTGTTGTACAACTTTTTCAAATGAAAAATGGCCTATATAAGGATTGTTGTTTTTTCAATTCGACCAAAATTAACAAACTTGGTATTCAAAACTTTTCAATTGAAGTCATTTAGAGTCCATAATACTAGGGACAAAGTAAAGTTGTTTTTTCATTTGACCAAATTTGACTTGGTCAAACTTGCTCAAATGAGACACTAAATGACCTCAGATGAAAAAACTCTGAATACCAAGTTTGATCATCTCAGCAAGATCTACAATTGTTACATAGATCATTTTCCCATTTGAGAAATTTTATCAAACACTAGTCACAATTTTCCTTATCTCTTATAGACTTCTAAAACTATGTCACACATTTGTGAAAATTGAACTACATTTTATTCAAGCTTTCTCAAATGAAAAATGGTCTATATAAGGATTGTAGATATTGATGATATGAACAAACTTGGTATTCAAAACTTTTCAATTTTAGACAATCTAGGGTTCCAAAACTAGTTTGTAGGCGGCCAAAATTTAAAAATCATAAATTTGAACCATCCAAACTTTCTCAAATGGAAAGTTGACCAAAACAACAATTGTAGATCTTTTTGAGTTTAACAAACTTGGTATTCAAAACTTTTCAATTCGAAGTCATTTAGAGTCCATAATACTAGGGTCAGTAAGTTGTTTTTTCATTTGACCAAATTTGACTTGGTCAAACTTGCTCAAATGAGACACTAAATGACCTCAGATGAAAAAACTCTGAATACCAAGTTTGATCATCTCAGCAAGATCTACAATTGTTACATAGATCATTTTCCCATTTGAGAAATTTTTATCAAACACTAGTCACAATTTTCCTTATCTCTTATAGACTTCTAAAACTATGTCACACACTTGTGAAAATTGAACTACATTTTGTTCAAGCTTTCTCAAATGAAAAATGGTCTATATAAGGATTGTATATATTGATGATATGAACAAACTTGGTATTCAAAACTTTTCAATTTTAGACAATCTAGGGTTCCGAAAACTAGTTTGTAGGCGCCAAAATTTAAAAATCATAAATTTGAACCGTCCAAACTTTCTCAAATGGAAAGTTGACCAAAACAACAATTGTAGATCTTTTGAGTTTAACAAACTTGGTATTCAAAACTTTTCAATTCGAAGTCATTTAGAGTCCATAATACTAGGGTCAAAGTTGTTTTTTTTCATTTGACCAAATTTGACTTGGTCAAACTTGCTCAAATGAGACACTAAATGACCTCAGATGAAAAAACTCTGAATACCAAGTTTGATCATCTCAGCAAGATCTACAATTGTTACATAGATCATTTTCCCATTTGAGAAATTTTATCAAACACTAGTCACAATTTTCCTTATCTCTTATAGACTTCTAAAACTATGTCACACACTTTGAAAATTGAACTACATTTTGTTCAAGCTTTCTCAAATGAAAAAATGGTCTATATAAGGATTGTAGATATTGATGATATGAACAAACTTGGTATTCAAAACTTTTCAATTTTAGACAATCTAGGGTTCGAAAACTAGTTTGTAGGCGTCAAAATTTAAAAATCATAAATTTGAACCGTCCAAACTTTCTCAAATGGAAAGTTGACCAAAACAACAATTGTAGATCTTTTGAGTTTAACAAACTTGGTATTCAAAACTTTTCAATTCGAAGTCATATACAGTCCATAATACTAGGGTCAAAGTAGTTTTTTCATTTGACCAAATTTGACTTGGTCAAACTTGCTCAAATGAGACACTAAATGACCTCAGATGAAAAAACTCTGAATACCAAGTTTGATCATCTCAGCAAGATCTACAATTGTTACATAGATCATTTTCCCATTTGAGAAATTTTTATCAAACACTAGTCACAATTTTCCTTATCTCTTATAGACTTTCTAAAACTATGTCACACACTTGTGAAAATTGAACTACATTTTGTTCAAGCTTTCTCAAATGAAAAATGGTCTATATAAGGATTGTATATATTGATGATATGAACAAACTTGGTATTCAAAACTTTTCAATTTTAGACAATCTAGGTTCAGAAAACTAGTTTGTAGGCGCCAAAATTTAAAAATCATAAATTTGAACCGTCCAAACTTTCTCAAATGGAAAGTTGACCAAAACAACAATTGTAGATCTTTTGAGTTTAACAAACTTGGTATTCAAAACTTTTCAATTCGAAGTCATTTAGAGTCCATAATACTAGGGTCAAAGTAAGTTGTTTTTTCATTTGACCAAATTTGACTTGGTCAAACTTGCTCAAATGAGACACTAAATGACCTCAGATGAAAAAACTCTGAATACCAAGTTTGATCATCTCAGCAAGATCTACAATTGTTACATAGATCATTTTCCCATTTGAGAAATTTTTATCAAACACTAGTCACAATTTTCCTTATCTCTTATAGACTTTCTAAAACTATGTCACACACTTGTGAAAATTGAACTACATTTTATTCAAGCTTTCTCAAATGAAAAATGGTCTATATAAGGATTGTAGATATTGATGATATGAACAAACTTGGTATTCAAAACTTTTTAATTTTAGACAATCTAGGGTTAGAAAACATATTACATAATATCCGTCTCTAAAACATAATATATTAAACATGCATCGTTGTATCATGCGGGCACAACAAAGTTGAATTTCTTCTTGACGTATGACCCTTGGTTATGATCTTGTCGTAACCATGGAGTGTCTTCATCATTTAACATGATGCTTGGATCTTTCTTCACTATGAAGGGTGGAATTCGGACATTTCTTTCGTAATCTTGGACATGTCCCGACTTGTCTTCAATTCCTACTATATTTATTTTCCCGTAAAGAATTATGTGGCGCTTTGGCTCATTGATCATTGAGTTGATGTCTTCGTTTTTTCCTCTCTTTGATTTTGTAGACATGTCTTTCACATAGAACACCGACTCACATCGCAAAGAAGGACTTAATGGTTCCTCTTTGTATCCAATATTGTTGAGGTCCTTTGTTGTCATTCCATACTCTTTTGTCGATTGTTACCCTCCTCCGGCCAGCTTCACCCATTGGCACCGGAACAAAGGGACTTTAAAATTAGGTGCGTAGTCTAGTTCCCATATCTCTTCTATGCGCCATAATATGTTTGTATATTCCCATTTGGATCTGTGCCATCTATGCTAACACCACTATTTTGATTGGTGCTCCTTTTATCTTGGGCAAATGTGTAAAATGTATTCCCATTTATCTCGCACCCTTGGTACGTGAGGATATGCCACGATGGCTGCCTAGCCAACAAATACAGCTTGCTCATCAATATTGTCATCGCCTTGACATTCTTTTCGCAACCAACCATCGAAACTTTTCATGTGTCGACGCCTAATCCAAGCTTCGCCTTCCTCGAAACTTGGATCGTAAGAACTCCTTATGTATCTCGATGTACGGATGCACCAATGACGAAGTTCTCAAGAACTGTGTAGTGTGCTTTATTGAAATAATCGTCTTCCATGCCAATATATGTTTTCTTCCCTAAAGTTCCTTTACCATCGAGTCTCCCCTCATGTCGTGATTCGGGAACGCCAATCGAGCAATGTCGAGAATAAAGTCAACACGTAACTCAATGACCTCCTCTGCTCCATAGCCCCGGCGATGCTTCCTTGAGCTTAGAACGGACTTTCACATATTTCTTCAAGACTCCCATAAACCTCTCAAGGGGAACATGTTATGTAAGAACACAGTCCAAGAATACTAATCTCCTTCACCAAATGAACTAGGATGTGTGTCATGATATTAAAGAAGGATGGAGGAACACCAACTCAAAGTCGACAAGACATTGAACCACATCGTTCAGAGAGTAGCTAGTTCCAATCGGATTGATTGCCTTCGAGAAATTGCATTGAGAAATGCACATAGCTTCACGGTGGCTAGACGTACATGTGGAGGTAGAATTCCTCTTAAAGCAACCGGAAGCAATTGCGTCATAAGCACGCAAGGCGCCGTGGGACTTTAAGTTTAGGAATTTTTTATCCGCACATTTATTATACCCTTTATATTGGAGGAGAATCTCGATGGGACCTTGATGTCTTTGCTTAGACATTCGAACATGTTGTCCCTCTCTTCTTTGCTAAGCGTGTAGCTAGCGGGGACTTAAGTAATGACGTCCATCACTGCCTTCTCCGGATGAAGGTTGTCTCGTTCTTTCATGCATCGCAAGTCCTCTGCGCGTGCTTCAAGTGAATCCTTTGGCTTCCGTAGACACACCCATGAATCCTAACAGTTCACACAAAGATTCTTTGTCGGGTGCATCACGTCGATTGCGCTATGGACCTCTAGGACTTGCCAATAGGGTAGCTCCCAAAAGATGGACTTCTTCTTCCACATGGGTGCATGTCCATTAGCATCTTTGGGAACAGATTCACCGCTTGTCCCTTTCCAAATACTACTTTCACATCCTTGACCATTGCGTAGTACATCTTCCCGGTTTGGTTATGAGGCTTCTTCCGGTGGTCCGCTTACCTTTAAAATGCTTCCCTTTCTTTCTTACTTGGTGGTTCAAAGGAAGGAATCGACGATGGCCAAGGTACACGACCTTTCGACATCTTTTCAAATATATACCGTCAAGGTCATCAAAACAATGTGTGCATGCATTATATCCTTTGTTTGTCCGACCGAAAGATTACTTAAAGCGTGCCAATCATTGATGGTTACGAACAACATTGCTCGTAGGTCAAAGTGTTCTTGTTTGTACTCATCCTGCATATCGCGTACACTGGTTTGTTCCATAAAACTAGAAGTTCTTCAACTAATGGCTTCAGATATACATCAATATCGTTTGCAAAGTTGCCTCGGACCTTGGATGAGGATCGGCATCATAATGAACTTCCGCTTCATGCATAACCATGGAGGAAGGTTGTAGATACATAGAGTAACCGCCAAGTGCTATGACTAGTGCTCTGCTGTCCAAAAGGATTCATACCATCTGCATTTAAGGCTTAACCTTAAGTTTCTAACCTCATTTGCAAACTCTCAAAATTCTCTATCTATCGCTCTCCATTGGGACCCATCATTTGGGTGTCTCAAAGATATTGTCTACCTTTACGGTCTTCTTTATACCACCGCAACAACTTTATGCGTGGTCTTTATTCTCGAACAACGTTTTTAAGCGTGGTATTATAGGAGCATACCACATAACCTTGGCAGGATTTTCTTTCTAGGACGTTGTTCACCTCGACGCCACCGTGGATCATCGCTACCGATCTTATATCATGATGCTTTACATACCGGGCATTCATCCAAATTCTCGATTCATTGCCATGGTAGAGGATACAATCATTAGGACATGCATGTATCTTCCGGATTTTTAATCCCAAAGGGCGCATAACCTTTTTTGCTTCAGACGTAGTGGTGGGCAATTCATTTGGCTTCGGAAGCATCTTCTTTATGAGGTTTAATAAATTCCCAAATGCCTTATCGGATACACCATTCTTTGCCTTCCATCGTAGCAATTCCAAAGTGTTGTACCCACTTTTTTTTGCCCCTCTTCTACCATCGGGTATAGCAACTTCCTATGATCCTCAAGCATGCGCTCCAACTTAACTTTCTTTTTCACTTTCCCATTCTTGTTGTGCATCACGAATGGCATCGCCAAGAGCATCACCGAGATCATCTTCACCGCTACCTCTTCTTCATCTCCCCCATTGTAGTATCATCAAAGGCACCATCATCGAGCAATAATGTCATCAATGTCTAAATCTTCTCCTTCACCTTCTTCCATCATGACCCCGCTTTCTCCATGCTTAGTCCAACATATATAGTTTGACATGAAACCCGACTTAAGCAAATGTGAATGAAGACTCATTGAGCTTGAATATTCCTTTAAATTCTTACATAGGGCACATGGACAAAGATATGAAACCATCCCGCTTATTTGCCTCGGCCACACCTAAGAAATAGTGCAAGCCTCTATAAAGTCTTGGGAGCGACGATCGGCATTGTACATCCAATGGCGTGACATAATCAGACATAACGACAAATTATGAAAACCTTGAACATAATTAAGTATTTTATTACACAACATAAATGACACACACACGGTTGATTAATTAACTAAGCCTCGCTACAACGTAAGCAATCCCAACTATCACTAAACAAACTAAAACTACAATGCACTTCAAGAATATAATTATTTTGTGATCGACGCAACTAAAAACAGATAAATCATTCTTCCGTTGAATATCAATAAGCTTCTCCCGCCTGGCTCATCGCCTCATCAAGAGAGATCCGCTACCTCAAGCGCACCAAAATTCTCGCACGTATGTAGCATAATCTTCCTCCCAAGACCAACCATCGCATCCATTGCCCTCCCAATGAAATTAAAGCCAAAAAATATTTAGTCAAAAATATTCAAGAAAAACAGTCAATTAGCCATAATTATAAAATGCGTAAGAAACTCACATCGCGATCCGCACTTGTAGAAAACACGACCCTTGTTGGGTCCCTCGTCTCTTGACTCGGTACTCCATCACAATCTTCCGCTTACACTTGCCGCAGATAATGAGAGGGAGTTCGCCTCGATCGTTTCAAGAACCGAACGAGAGGCCGAGGATCCAAAGAATGATTGTCATCTACTTTCTATACTTATTTTTGCAAACTAGTGTAAATTTCATATTTTCAAATATTCATCAAATTATAGCTCAAAAACATGTTTCAATAAATAACCATCCGTATTTAGTTGATTTTGCTTACGTGATCATCTCGACGAGCATTTCTCCACCGGACGGCATCAGATTTTGGCCAAGGAAGAGCTCCGATTCTACGAGAAAGGGAACACGGTCTTCCACGACCGCTGCCGCTCTCCCTCGAGAATCAAAGCTCCTCCTTGACGTCTGCTACCTTTCGGCAGAGAACATGCTCGCCGACATGAACACGGTCCGCAAGTTCAACTAGTGCGGATTTTCTACAATTTTCTAACAATTTTCTAAGTTTTTCATTTCATGGAAAAATTAATTCTAAGATCACGTAAGCCACCGGGGACGAGAATGAATGGTGCTCTCCAAATGAGGACGAAAGCGAGGCGTGATTTTGATGAACTAATTTAACTTTTGTTTATCCAAACATATATGCAAATCATCATGTGATTTTGAGCTAAAATGACATATAAAATCATAATAAAGTCCAACATATAAAGTTACACATGCATCTACATCGCAAAATGAGATAAGCTACCGATAAAACATAAGAGGATTAAGTTTGTTACCTCCAAAATCAAGAGCAACACCAATGGAGGGGGGAGAGTGCAAGAACAATGCAAGTCAAGAATGAGGCAAAGTGAGTTTGAATAATGGAATGGCTCGGGCTCGGGAGGAAGAATTGAGCGTAATTATAGGTCGGGATAATTAGTCCGGTTAGGGGTCCAAACGGGACTAAATATTAATCTTTATTCCGGGCATAACCCAAACCGGGACTAAAAGCTTTAGTCCCTATTTGGTATTACCAACCGGGACTAAAGGTAAACCTTTAGTCCCGGTTGGTAATACCACCGGGACTAAAGATCCTCGCCTCATGGACGACCGTTAGGTGAGGACCTTTAGTCCCTGTTGAGATACTAACCGGGACTAAAGGGTCCTTTAGTCCCGGGGCAAAAATGCCGAGGCTAATGCTAAATTGGGACATCGTTCTAAAGTCTGTTCTCTAGTAGTGAGGCTCGAGTTGTTTGCTAATGGCGACATCCATGTACCGGAGCAACTGTGATTGTAGATGTGAAATTTGGTCGATCTTGATGCTTATGCTAAAATGTCGTGAGAAAAAACAATAGCTGAAAAGTAGTTTGAATAAGCTTCAGAGTAAGGCGGTTGTGTTTTGTAAGCACCACATCCACAGCCGTGTAAGCATCCTCCTTCGTTCAGGAAGCATACTAGCGTTAGAAAGCAATTTATGCAGGAATTTTTTTTCTATTGCAATTTATGAAGGAAATTAGACAGGAAGCAAATAATGAAAGTTGGACAGGAAGAGATAACTAGACTATAGATCATGTTGGGCCGAGGCCTAGCGCAGTGAGGGGAGGGAGCTGGTCGCCGTTCGATTGAAACGGAGGGTTGGATACGCTTGACTGCAGCCCCTGACTGCAGAGGATCTGATTCCGAATGCAGAGGATCAAACTAATCATTGCACCTGTTTTTGGCCCCCTTGCATGCTACCCTCACACAACAACAGAATTTGAGAGCTATTTATCACACAAAACCCCCCTTTGGTTAGGCTTCGCAACAACCAAAGGGGTGGGACGCCATAGTTGCTTTGGGGGCAAAAGCAACTTTCCTTCTAGTACGCTTGCGAAAAAAAATCCCTCTAATACAAAATTGACCACAACTCTCCCCCTGCTTTCTCCGGCTCCGAAAATGATAACTTCAAAGAAATTGCTTACCTGCCACCAATGAATGTATTGATTCGTTTTTCCACTTATTTTCTGTCGCGAGGAAACAAAGGGCTGCAACATCCTGAGGAAATGGGCGGACGGGTTCCACGTCGGGGCAACCACTGTGCTCCATCGACCCAGGCCGGAGTTGGCTGGCGACGCTACATTGTCCCATGCCACCGGCGCTCCATCTTTCGGAAGCAGGAAACAGGTGGCGCTCCATCGCCCCAGGTCGGTGACACTCCATCGCCCTACGCCGGCGACGCTCTATGGCCGTGGCCCTAGGTCGACGACGGTCCATCGCCTGGCAGGAGTTGGCCAGCAACACTCCAAGGCCACAACCCCAGGCTAACGGCGCTATGCTAGGAGCACGCTAGAGAAGATGAGGGTGAGAGAAGAGATTGGCATTTGAGGCCATGAGTGACTTTGTGGGGGTGCTGATAATAGTTTTTTCAGAAGCCACAACTGTTAACCAAACAACTTTTAGCTTTCTCACAGCCCACAAACCACAATGCTTATTCACAGTCCATAGCTGACAGTAGTTTTTTTAGAAGCCACGGCTCAACCAAACAGACCCAAAGGCTAGCAAACTTAGCATAACTCAATTAGGTAGGGTCCTTATAGTGGAACTTATTTACTTAGATTTAAGTTCTTGTTTTGACATGGATATCCATAATTTCTAGATTTATTTATTTTAAGAACGCTATTCTTCAGTGGTGGACAATGTACCCTCAAGATTTGTCGGTTCAATCTAGCTGAGTTCTTTACATGTGCTTATGAAATAGAATATGTGTGTGCGTTTATAAGAGCATTTTCAAGAGTCCCTCTTAAACTAACTCTCTAAATCATAATTTGGAGCGCCATTAAAATAAAAATCGATCTCTATATCTTTCCACCAGCGACTAGCTTCTCTATATCTTGTGTACACTCTAGGGAGTTAACCTGTTTAGCAAGAAATCTGAATAGAAGATGGCTATATTTAAATATCTAATTAAATAGGTGTTGAATGGTGTTTTTTATCTAAAGTTTTTATTTCTATCCATTAGGAATGATATAAAGAGACTTTTGGAGCTGGTGTAAGAACACGTAAACGTGCCTGTACGTGACCATCTTTATAGTATTTGGTTTTGTGTGTGTGTATGGGGGGTGGGGGGGGGGGCGGGGGCACACGAGAAGACTAGCATTTTATACTGGGTTTCTGAGAAAAAAATCACACGAAGGCTACCTTCCACGATTCGGCCTAACCGTCCGATCGATGGATACCTCACAAATGACGATTCATGATCACTGTGCATGCATATGCATGGAGCATGGTCCTCCACGGCACGACATGAGGGACCACCAACCAACTAGTACTGACTGTTCAGTGGTTTTGTTTTTGCCCTTGCGTTGCTCATCGCAGCAGTCAGCGCGAGCGACAGCGTTTGTCCTTGCATGTCCTCCCCGGTCCTCGCAGCATCTTTTGTGAACAGACTACAGTTTCTTTCCGAGAACGCTGTTACGTTTTAATAGCTTAAGTTTAACAAATTATAGATAAAAATCAATATTTATGTATATAAATATTATGAGATTAATTAAAAATGTATTTTCATAATAAATTAATTTTAGAGCTAAATGTGAATATCATTTATTAGAAACTTAGTCAAACGTGAACTACTTTAACTGACTTGTAACCCATAGTTGTATTATTTTTGAACAGAAGAGAGTATATAATATGATGTGCTAAACACAAAAGTTGGTATGCGCCCTCCGCTCAAAAGAAAAACAATTTTAGATTTGATACTAGTTAAACTTTCTTAATTTGACCTATTTTATGGAAAAGAACATTAATATTTATGTCTCCAAGTAGATTTAGTATGAAAATATATTTCGTAATTAATTTAGATGATAGTTATTCAATAAAAAATGTTAGTGCCTTTTCGTATAGACGTGGTTAAAGTTAAATTTGTTTGACTTCTTGGAAAGTGAAAATTGTATTTTTTTCTATTTTTTGGGGGATGGAGGGAGTAGGAAATATTCCCCATCCTAAAAGAGTAATTTGGAGTTTTGTGTAGATCAATTTTTTAAAGTTTTTTAGGTTTGTAGAAAATTTTAGAAATGTTTACATCTCCAAAAAAGCTCATATTATGAAAATATATTCAATTATTAATCTAATGATACTTATTATGCACTATAAATACTAATAATATTTCATATACATTTGATGAAAAATAAAAATATTTGACTTCTCATAAAATAATAATGAGACTTATTGGACGGAGGTAGTAACTCAGTAAGTCGATGAAGCCAAGATTATATTGTTGACCACTTGAGTTTATATAATGTTGAGTGTGAATCGAGTTTTTTTTTTTAAATGGGGGGAAACACTTATGATGCACGCAGCCTGATCCATTGTTGCAGCATGTCACCACTAGGATGCCACAGTGGATATCCAATTCAATCCATGTTCCGCTACAAGGGAAAATCAGGATATGATGCATGATGAGTAGAATTCGTCTCAAGTATTTATTCGAGTTCCATATACCACAAGGAAATCTCTTGAGGTTTTTCTTGAGAACACGAAAATAGATACTCCCTCCGTCCCATTTTAAATATTATTCTTACTTCACGAGAAGTTAAACATACTCAACTTTGATATAATATATACAAGAAAATATTAATATTTATGATACATATTTAGCACATTAGATAGACTGTTAAATCTCTTTTCATAATAAATTTATTTAGATATACAAATGTTACTAATATTTTCTATAAATCTAGTTAAAGTTGTAAAAGTTTGACCATTAATACCGTAGCGACACTAAAGAGAGGCCAAAGAGACTAAACAAGATGACACATGTTAGATACATATATGCCCCGTTCGCTGGTCTGAAACTTGACTGAAACTGGCTGGTTGTTGTGAGAGAGAAACACTGCTCGGCTGGTTGATGAACAGTAAACTGAGAGGGGGAGCAGCCGGCTGGTCTGGTCTTTCCAGACCAGCGAACGGCCCCATAGAACAAACTGTTTTCATTTCCACATTTTATCAACCATCCTCCCTACTACTCACATTGATTAATTGCAATTTTATAGTTCAATGCATTACATAAGAATACAAATGAATTAAATGATTTTAGTCTATGCGGCCAACATAAATCTTTTGGCATTATATATTGGGCGGCTGTGGGGTTTCACAACCGATGACGACGACTATTCTCAATGACATATTGATCTAAAACAAAACCCAAATCCTAACGTGGGCGATGACTACTGATTATATAGTCTAAGGGGTGGCCAAGGAACCCTACTCACATCCATGAGTTCCAACATGTTGCAAGGCCCAATACAACCCCAAAGACTATGACGCAACACTCTGACAGATTCAGGATGTAGACTTGTTTCGACAATTTCCGTTGACTCCGATCGATTTTTTATATGGGACTAGTGCCATTGGTTAGCTTATGAAATTATCTTTCCATTCATAGTTGGATTGTTGAAAAGGAGTTTGCATGTGTCCTCAGCGTTCGTTTTACTACATGCTGCTCCAGCAATCCGAGATGAACTTGAACTTGACATGGATTGGACCTCCAATTTTGGCTTGCATGCCCTTGCTTGCCTCCTAAGGGGGAGGACATCCTTGAGAATCCTTTGGCTGCTCTCCACATGTTTGGGGGTGTGCTCTTGTCGGTGTTTCAAGTTGTCACCGACTAGAAAATTTCTAATATTGCGCATCTGGCTCGGATGGTGTACGTGCTAAGACGACACGAGGTTTATACTGGTTCGGGCAGAATGTCCCTATGTCTAGTTCGTTGATGTTACTCATGTTACTACCACTGAAAGTTCGTAGTAGGGGTTACAAACGGTCGAGAGATGGACAGTTCCCAAGTCTTGTGAGAGGAGCGAATGGGTGCCGAGAGCTCGGTCGCTTTCTGGCTATGTGCTTATGTGTTCTGATCAGTTCGGGGTTCGATGGGTTCTAGTCCAAATCAATGCGATGTGTTATGATGCCCCTTATGGGACGCCCTGCTTTCCCTTTTATAGGCCAAGGGAAAGCACAGGTTACAGTGGAGAGAAAAGAGGAGAATGAGAAGGAGAAGAAGTCCTCCAGGATCGCCGGGTCCTTCTTTTCCTTCATGCGGGTCCCACTGACCCTGTAGACATCAATAGGGATACCTCCACGTCATGGCCCTGTCCGTCACTGGCACCATGCGCAGGCGTTGTCTCTCGGTCATGGCGCTCCACTCCGTCGTGGCAGACGTCATGGTGAACTGACGCGCCTGTTAGTCCTCGTACGAGGGTTAGGTAGAACAGCACTGGTACGCCCGACGCTGTTCCTGATGTGAATCCCCAGGTATGGCCCATCATGGCCATGAGTTATATCGTGGCGTGCCGGTCACCTCCCTGGTGTCAGAGCTTTGACCCAGGCCCATTCGCTTGAACCTGGAGTGGTTGGCGGCGGTATGGGTCTCCGTCGAGCGAGATGGATCCCTCGGCCTCGGGGTCGGTCGAGGTGGAGTCCCTCTAGAGGCCGAGCAAGACAGAGCCAGCGACCTCGGTGTAGGACGAGGCGGAGCCCACCCTCAGAGGTCGGGCGAGGCAGAGCCTGCCCTCAGAGGTTGGGCAAGGCGGAGCCCGCGGCCTCGGTGTCGGGCGAGGCAGAGCCAGCTCCCAGAGGCTGGGCGACGTGGAGCTAGCCCTCAGAGGTTGAGCAAGGCGGAGCCTGCGTCCTCGGTGTTGGGTGAGGTGGAGCCCACCCTTAGAGGCTGGGTGAGGCGAAGCCAGCCCTCAGAGAATGAGCGAGGCAGAGCCCATGGCCTCGGTATTGGGTAAGGCGGAGCCCATGCTCAGAGGTCGGGCGAGGCGATGCCCGTCCTCAGAGGTCGGGCGAGGTAGAGCCAGCCCTCAGAGGTCAGGCGAGGCGGAGCCCACGACCTCAGTGTCGGGCAAGACGGAGCCCATGGCCTTAGTGTCAGGCGAGGCAGAGCCTGCCCCTAGAGGCCGAGCGAGGCGGAGCTTGCGCACCTGGTGGTCAGTTGGAGCTGTAGTCGTGCTCTTGACTGCTCGGATGAATCAATGTTGATGCTTATTAGCTCCTCCTCTTCGGGTACCCTAGTATTAGTCCCCGACAGTAGCCCCTGAGCCTGCGGAGGAGTAGAACACTCCTTTGGAGGCTTTTCCGAATGGGAGGACTCTGAAGGCCGCGTCCTTCTTTTGTTGCCCATAACGTGACCTAGGGGCGGTGATTCCCTTTCCTCGAGCCCCCTCCCATAACAGGGGCCCGGTCGAGGATCGGTTCGTCTTTGCGATTGTCTTCCCTCAAGCGTTTTTTTCGATAACCGAAGCTGGCGTCTATGCTGTCATGTTTGACTGGACGTGCCGGCCCTTCTGAGACCAGCGTTCGGTCACCTTGTGACCAGCGTGACTAACTCCTTTTCACTTCTATCTTCTTCACCCTTGCTCAAATATGCCAACCACCAAGTGTGTCACCTTGTGCACATGTGTTAGCATATTTTCACAAACATTTTCAAGGGTGTTAGCACTCCACTAGATCCTAAATGCATATGCAATGAGTTAGAGCATCTAGTGGCACTTTGATAATCGCATTCCGATACAAGTTTCACCCCTCTTAATAGTACGACTATCAAACTTAAATATGATCACACTCTCTAAATGTCTTGATCACCAAAGCAAAATAGCTCATACAAAATATACCTTTGCCTTGAGCTTTTTATTTTTCTCTTTCTTCTTTCCAAGTCGAAGCACTTGATCATCACCATGCCATCATCATCATCATGCTATGATCTTCATTTGCTTCACCACTTGGAGTGTGCTACCTATCTCATGATCACTTGATAAACTAGGTTAGCACTTAGGGTTTCATCAATTCACCAAAACCAAACTAGAGCTTTCAATCTCCCCCTTTTTGGTAATTGATGACAACCCTTTCACAAAGATATGAATTGAAATTCAATTGAATCCATGTTGCTTGTCCAAGCATATTTACTATGTGTAAAAGGATATGGACAAGTTTCATGAACTCCATATGATAGCAATTGCTCCCCCTACATATGTGCTAAGAGTTTGGATTGTAGCTTGCACATATGATTAGATAGGAAATATAGGAGACAATGTCTACCAAATGATGCTAAGGTATAAGAGATGGACCTTTGAAGCGTGATACCAATCAGAGTGCACCATTATACCATCCTTAGCATCATGGTTAGCTTAGATACCATTTAAAATCTTTGATAGCTAGATACCACTTGTAGAGCTTTGTAAAAGATACTACTTGAAAATCTATTTGGAATAGATATCATTTGATAATACTTGGAAATGATACCACTTGTAAATAAACCTATGCATGCTAGATTTTCATTTCATCATTCAAGTTTACAACTATCATTCATCACACAAGCTTGGATATTTAAATTAAAACTTGTGTTATGCAAGCAAACATATGAAATGTATATTCAAATGCACCATACAAGTTTATGAGCTTGCTCCCCCTACTTGTGTGCTTAAGATTTTAGTTGATCCCTATTTTAATTGATCCATATTTTTTGTCATATCTCTCCCCCTATGTGAAATTCTCCCCCTTTCACTATCTTTGTACACTATTCTCTCCCCCTTTGTCATCAATGACCACAAAGGTTAAAAAAAGTAGATAATACCATTTGTAGGGTCGAGATTATCAATGTCAATCAATGGGGTGAGGATCATATTCTCAAATTTGGTTCAAACTAGATTAGTTACTAATGATATTTAACTCGGTTTGATCCAAGGACAAGCTTCTTCACACCTCTAAATAAGGGTTATCTTGTACCATATTGAGTTAAACACTTAAAGCTCATTTTCTAGATTAAACACTAGGTTTGCAAGCCCACAGACATGTCATATGCTACCACTAGATCAAGTCAAGCATAGAAGTGATAGTGATACCATACAAACATCAAATTCATTTGATTTTCATGAATGAGCCTAATAAAATGGAGAAATGACTAGATGCACTAAACGTGTCCTTAGCAAGGATGTATGCCATGCCAATCAACTTTTACCTTGGATTGCTCGAAGGAGAGGCATGTCATATAAGTGGGGGGTGCATCAACACATATTTGAGAAATCCAATATGTTCAACTCGTTCATAAGCTTACAAAACCTTTTCTCATCCAATGGCTTGGTGAATATATCGACAAGTTGAACTTCAATGCCTACACTCTCAATGCAAATGTCCTCTTTTTGTTGGTGATCTCTTATGAAATGGTGGCGGACATCAATGTGCTTTGTTCTTGCATGTTGAACCGGATTGTTGGTTAGCTTGATTGCACTCTCATTGTCACATAGCAATGGCACTTTCATGAACTTGATTCCAAAGTCATTCAAGGTGGCCTTCATCCAAAGAATTTGTGCACAACAACTACTGGTGGATATGTATTCGGCTTCGGCGGTTGATAATGCAACACTATTTTGCTTCTTTGATGACCATGAAACAAGTGATCTTCCCAATAATTGACATGTGCCCGAGGTGCTCTTCCTTTCAACCTTGCATCCCGCATAATCCGAGTCAGAGTAACCAACTAGCTCAAACTTTGCTCCTTTGGGATACCACAAATCGACATTTGGTGTATGCTTCAAGTACCTCAATATTCTCTTTGTAGCCTTCAAATGACTTTCTCTTGGTGAGGCTTGAAATCTTGCACACATGCATACACTAAACATGACATCCAGCCTTGATGCGGTCATATAGAGTAGGCTTCCAATCATAGACCGATACAATTTTTGATCCACCATGTTGCCATTTGCATCACTATCCAAGTTACCATTTGTTCTCATTGGTGTGTTAATGACTTTGCTATCACTCATGCCAAACTTCTTGATCATGTCCTTGATATACTTGCCTTGACTCACAAAAGTACCATTCTTCAATTGCTTGATTTGAAGACCAAGGAAGTAACTTAACTCTCCAATCATGGACATCTCAAATTCTTTAGCCATCATCTTTCCAATTTCATCACAAAAGTCTTGATTGGTTGATCCAAAAATGATGTCATCAACATAGATTTGCAATACAAATAGATCTTTTCTAGTCTTCTAGATGAAAAGAGTGGTGTCAACCTTGGCCATCATGAACCCTTTAGAGAGTAGGAAGTCCCTCAATCTCTCATACCATGCTCTAGGTGCTTGCTTCAAGCCATACAATGCCTTCTTCAACTTGTACACATGGTTGGGCTTCATATCATCTTCAAAACTGGGAGGTTGCTCAACATATACTTCTTCATTGATGTAACCATTGAGAAATACACTCTTTACATCCATTTGATAGAGCTTGATGTTGTGGGCACAAGCATAGGCAAGCAAGATTCTAATTGCTTCCAATCTAACAACCGGGGCATATGTTTCTCCAAAGTCAAGACCTTGAACTTGTGTATAGCCTTATGCTACCAATCTTGCTTTGTTCCTTACTACTATCCCATCTTGATCTTGCTTGTTTCTAAAGACCAATTTGGTTCTAATCACATTGTGTCCCTTTGGTCTCTCTACTAATTCCCATACTTGATTTCTTGTGAAGTTATTCAATTCTTCATGTATAGCATTCACCCAATCAACATCCTTCAATGCTTCATCTATCTTCTTTGGTTCAATGGATGACACAAAAGAGAAATGCTCACAAAATGATGCCAATATTGATTTAGTTTGCACACCTCTTGAAATATCACCAATGATAGTGTCCAATGGATGATCCCTTACAATATTGGTTGGTTGGAGGATAGGAACTTGATTGCTTGAACTTGCTTGATCATTGGGTTGAGATGATGTACTAGCCACTTGATCTTGTTCATTGTCATGAGAGCCACTTGTACTAGCTTGATTTGTATCATCTTGCATATTTGAGTTAGAGAGCACTTGCACTTGATCATCTTCATCATCATTCACTTGCCTAGGCCTCAATTCACCAATATCCATGTTCTTCATGGCATTTGAAAGTTGAATGCCTCTAACATCTTCCAAGTTTTCATTCTCTACTTGTGATCCCTTGGTTTCATCAAATTCAACATCATGAACTTCCTCAAGAGTACCACTATCCAAATTCCAAACTCTATATGCTTTGCTTGTAGTGGAGTAACCAAGTAGGAATCCTTCATCACATTTCTTGTCAAACTTGCCCAATCTAGTGCCTTTCTTCAAGATATAGCATTTGCAACCAAAGACCTGAAAATATACAATGTTGGGCTTTCTACCATTCAAGAGCTCATATGGTGTCTTCTCTTTTAATGGATGACAATAGAGGCGGTTGCTACAATAGCAAGCCGTGTTGATAGCTTCGGCCCAAAAAGATTGACTCACATTGTACTCACTAAGTATAGACCTTGCCATATCAATAAGTGTTCTATTCTTTCTCTCAACAAGGCCATTTGATTGTGGAATGTACTTGGCTGAGAATTGATGTCTAATTCCAAATTCATCACACAACTCATCAATTCTAGTATTCTTGAACTCACTACCATTGTCACTTCTAACTCTCTTGATGGTTGTTTCAAACTCATTGTGAATGCCCTTGACAAATGATTTGAATGTTGCAAACACATCACTTTTGTCCACTAGAAAGAATACCCATGTGTATCTAGTATAATCATCCACTATTACAAAGCCATATTTGTTACCACCAATGCTAGTGTATTGAGCTGGCCCAAATAAATCCATGTGCAATAACTCAAATGCTTTACTAGTGCTCATCATGATTTTCTTAGGATGAATGTTTCCAACTTGTTTGCCGGCTTGACAAGAGCTACAAAACTTATCCTTTTCAAACACAACATCTTTCAAGCCTCTAACTAAGTCATGCTTAACCAATCTATTTAATTGTTTCATTCCAACATGACCAAGCCTTCTATGCCATAACCAACCCATACTAGACTTAGTGAACAAACATGTAGATAATCTAGCTTCACTAGCATTGAAATCAACCAAGTATAGATTCTCATATCTAAAGCCTTTGAAGATCAAGTTAGAGCCATCTACACTTATGATCTCTACATCATCTACCCTAAATATGCATTTAAATCCAAGATCACACAATTAAGCCACGGATAGCAAATTGAAATTCAAGCTTTCTACTAGCAACACATTGGATATGCTCATGTCATTAGATATTGCAATCTTACCAAGTCCTTTGACCTTGCCTTTGCCATTGTCACCAAATGTGATACTATCATAACCATCATTGCCATTGGTGTTGATTGAGTTGAACATTCTTGCATCATCGGTCATGTGTTGAGTGCACCCACTATTAAGAACCCAATGCCTTCCTCCAGCTTTGTAATTGACCTATAAAAGAAGATTAATTCTTTTTAGGTACCCAAACTTATTTGGGTCCTTAAAAGTTAGTCACTAAGCTCTTTGGTACCCAAATGACTTTCTTCTTTGAGCCCATCCATGATTTACCAATGAACTTAGCCTTCACACCATTTGTACACTTAATAAGCATATAGCATGAATCAAGCTTAAGGGAGGATACATTAGCATGTTTGCTCTTGTTGGTGCATTCATGCTCTTTATGACCCACTTGCTTGCAACTAATGCAAAACCGACCATTGTTCTTCACAAAACTAGTCTTGTGAGGAGCAAAGGCTGCATTGCCTTTCTTGCGGGTATAGCCCAATCTCTCTTTGTAGAGAGAAGCTCTTTGGCTACCCAAGCATATAAGCAAGCGGTCCTCACCACCATAGGCCTTAGCCAAAGTGTGAGTGAGCTTGTTAACCTCCTTCTTGAGATTCTCATTCTCAACCACTAGTGAGGCATCACAAATGAGACCATCACCACTAGATGAGGTGGAAGTGGAAGTACTATAAAAAGGGTTAGAAGGAGCAACAATGATAGGCATAGGTGATGATTCATCAATTAAATCACAAGTTAAGCCTATTTCACAAGTATCAACATGCTTCTTTTTATTTTGCTCATCAATCAAAGAGGAATGAGCCTTTTTAAGCTTTTTGTGAGCTTTGCCAAGCTTCTCATTGGCTTCCTCTAGCCTCTCATGAGATGCATTGATCTCATCAAAGGCTTGCTTAAGGGCTTTTAGTTCCTTACGTAAGCTTTTGCATTCCCTTCTCTTGATGTCAAAGTGTTCTCTAGCATCTTCTAGCATGTCAAATAATTCATCCTTAGTAGGTTCATCATCATCACTATCACTATCATTTTCATTTTCATTTTCATTTTCATTATCATCATCATGATCTTCATCACTTTCATCATCACAAGTTTGTACCTTTGTGGCCTTAACCATGAAGCATGATGAAGAGTCGAAGAGAGAAGGCTTCTCATTGATAGCAATGCTTGCAAGAACCTTCTTCTTGGTGGTCATGTTATCATCACTATCGTCATCATCACCACTTGAGGAAGCATCACTATCCCAAGTGACCATATATGAACCACCCTTCTTCTTCTTGAAGGTCATCTTGTCCTTCTATTTTTTTTCCTTCTTGTCCTTCTTCTTGTCATCATCATTGTCGCTATTGTATGGACATTGAGCAACAAGATGATCTTTGCTTCAACACTTGAAGCACCTTCTTGACTCTTCTTTGTTCTTGGATGAAGACTTCTTTCTTCTAGCACGGTAGCCCTTCTTCACCATGAACTTGCCAAATCTCTTGACAAAGAGAGCCATCTTCTCATCATCATCATCATCATCCCATGAATCATCTACTTCACTAGATGTTTCTTGCTTACCTTTGCCCTTGGATGATGTGGCCTTGAATGCCACACTCTTCTTCTTCTCATCTTTCTTCTCCTTCTTTTCTTCCTTCTCATCTTCATATCTATATGTATCATCGGTCATGATGTCTCCCAACACTTGGTTTTGTGTCATGGTGTCCAAATCACTTCTTACTAGAATAGTGACCAATGTGCCAAATCTTGAAGGCAAGCATCTCAAGAACTTGTGAGAGAAGTCCTTGTCCTTCACCTCTTCTCCAAGTGCTTTGAGATCATTGACAAGCACTTGAAGCCTATGAAACATCTTCGGCACACTCTCATCCTCCTTCATCTTGAAGCTTGCAAATTTCTCTTTGAGAATGTATGCCTTTGCACCCTTCACGGCTTGAGTGCCCTCAAATGATTCTTCCAACTTCTTCCATGCCTCATGATCTCTCTCAATGTTCTTGATTTGCTCAAATGTTCTTTCATCCAAAGTATCATGGATGGCACTAAGAGCAATGTCATTATTTTGGAGTAGTATTTCTTCGGCGGCGGTGGGAGCCTCTTCATCTTCGATCTCAATCTTTGTCTCTACCACCTTTCAAACCTTCCTATTGATTGACTTGATATAAGTTGTCATCTTAGCCTTTCAATAGGGATAGTTGGTGCCATCAAATTGAGGTGGCTTTTTTGTGTTGTTGATTTGAGCCATTTTTACACCGAAGGTTGTTAAGCCTCAAATCACGGTGACCTCAGCTCCGATACCACTTGAAAGGTCCTAATGGCTAGAGGGGGGGGGGTGAATAGCCTAATAAAAAATTTCTACAACAACACTTAACAAAAGGGTTAGACAATAATGAGGCGAAGCAAGTGTTGCGCTAGCCTACTCAAAATGCAAGCCACCTACCACAATTCTAATTTAGATAGTATCTATTCACACAATAGCTATGACACTACCCTATGTTAGTGTGCTCTCAAAGGCTAACTAAAGAGCCACACCAACCAACCAAGCAAGCTCTCACAACTAGCTACACTAAAGAGCTTGACAACTAGTTTGCGGTAATGTAAAGAGAGTGATCAAGAAAGTTATACTGCCATGTAGATGAAGGAACCAATCAATCACAAGAGTGAATAACAATGAAGACCAAACACCTCGGAATCAAAGGATGAACACAATGATTTTTTACTGAGGTTCACTTGCTTGCCGGCAAGCTACTCCTCGTTGTGGTGATTCACTCACTTGGAGGTTCACGCGCTAATTGGCATCACACGCCAACCCCTCAATAGGGTGCCACACAACCAACACAAGATGAGGATCACACAAGCCACGAGCAATCCAATAGAGTACCTTTTGGCGCTTCGCCGGGGAAAGGTCAAGAACCCCTCACAATCACCACGATCGAAGCCAGAGACAATCACCACCCTCCACTCGACAATCCTCGCTGCTCCAAGCCATTTTGGTGGCAGCAACAACCAAGAGTAACAAGTGAATCCCGCAGCGAAACACGAACACCAAGTGCCTCTAGATGCAAACACTCAAGCAATGCACTTGGATTCTCTCCCAATCTCACAAAGATGATGAATCGATGATGGAGATGAGTGGGAGGACTTTGTCTCAGCTCACAAGGTTGCTATGACAATGCAAATGGCCAAGGGAGTGAGCTTGAGCCGGCTATGAGGCTTAAATAGAAGCCCCCATGAAATAGAGCCATCATACCCCTTCACTGGGCACAGCGTGGGGTGACCGGACGCTCCGGTCGGATCGACCGGACACTGGCCCTTAGTGTTCGGTCACGTGATTCACGCCACGTGTCCCCTGCTTCAAATACTATTCGCCAGATTTCAACGGTTGTCTGCTGACCGAACACAGCGCACAAACTGACCAGACTCTAAGCCACCAGCGTCCGGTCGTTTCTAGTAAGGTTCTAGAAACGATATTTCATGCTTGACCGGACACAGCCAGCATCCGGTCAGTGACCCTAACCACTGTGCTGCCACGTCAGCTGGGATCGGACACACCCTTTCAGCGTCCGGTCAGTCCGAGACCCAGCGTCCGGTCGTTTGACCGAAGCTGGCGTCTATGCTATCACGTTTGACCGGACGCGCCGGCCCTTCTGAGACCAGCGTCCGGTCACCTTGTGACCAGCGTGACTAACTCCTTTTCACTTCTATCTTCTTCACCCTTTCTCAAATGTGCCAACCACCAAGTGTATCACCTTGTGCACATGTGTTAGCATATTTTCACAAACATTTTCAAGGGTGTTAGCACTCCACTAGATCCTAAATGCATATGCAATGAGTTAGAGCATCTAGTGGCACTTTGATAACCGCATTCCGATAGGAGTTTCACCCCTCTTAATAGTACAGCTATCAAACCTAAATGTGATCACACTCTCTAAGTGTCTTGATCACTAAAGCAAAATAGCTCATACAAAATATACCTTTGCCTTGAGCTTTTTATTTTTCTCTTTCTTCTTTCCAAGTCGAAGCACTTGATCATCACCATGCCATCATCATCATCATGCTTTGATCTTCATTTGCTTCACCACTTGGAGTATGCTACCTATCTCATGATCACTTGATAAACTAGGTTAGCACTTAGTGTTTCATCAATTCACCAAAACCAAACTAGAGCTTTCGGTGAGCGACAAAGGAAGGCAAAGGAGGGCCATAAGAGGAAGAGGCAGCAGAAGCTACAGGCATGGGAATAGGGGGAGGACACCGATAGCGACGACGATGATAATGATGGCGACGATGACGAGGTAGCCGACGATGTCGAGTGGGACATCCTACAGAACGAGGATGCGGTTATATGTATTGGTTCATCCTTGCAGGAGTCGGGACCCTTCCTGTTCCATGGAGGGGAGGGTACATCCGGGGAACCGGCGGAGGCGGGACGTACTGTCGGCCTCCCTTAGGAGTCAACAGGGGTGGGCGGCTCTGCTGCAACACCTGAGATGTCGGCAGAGGTAGGCGGCTCCACCGTTGTGCCCCAAGAGTGAAGGGGAGCGAGCCCCTCTACCAAGGAGCAGGGGCGGGCTCGAAACAGCCTCGCCCTGATGAGGCAAAGCAGAGGTCGGGGGGTTCGCCCTCGAAATGCATCTGCTGCCCGATGGTGCTGAGGCGAGTTATCAGTTGCTCTGTTTTTTCCTGTTTTAGTCGGATTTCATCGTGACTTATGCTTTTTGTCCCTTGCAGCATTGGCAGGAAGTGCAATCCTTTTGTGTCGGCACGGAAGAAGAGCGTCGCCCTCCAATTGAGGCATCAACCGTCGGTTGGTGTCGCGCCCGTTTCAGGCAGGAGCGGCACCAGTGTGACTACATCATCGGCCGGTCAGACGCTGCCCACGATGGCGCCCATGCCTCGGCAGGATGGGCAAACATGGGGGCTCAAAGGGCACCTTCGGAGGTCACGGAGCAGCTGGCCATGGCTGCGATACCGCTACCGACGACGGGGCCAATGGGGCTACCGACTGCGCTCATGGCACCAACCGTGGCGGGTGCGACGCTGCCGGTCGGGACCCCTCCAACACAAGTGGAGGTGGCGGCAGTCATGGCAGATGGGTCATGACCGAGCGCTACCGTAGCGGTGCCCGAGGCTTCGGCGCGACCCGCGCCATCGGCGGCCCAAGCGACGGCGCCTGGCGTGGGCCGGACAGATGGGGATGTGGCCGAGGTGTCCCCAGGAGTCATGGTGGTGGCAGAGAGGTCTGCGACACTTGGGACTGGCTGGAGTCATCCCTGGCACTAATGTCGGTAGGCAGCGACTCGCCCGCGCGGGGCGAGCCCCTGCCTCGGTGGACAAATCCGTAGGATCCGGCGTCTACGCTCTTCACCCTCGACGATGACACCAAGAGCATGGAGTGGGAGAGCATTGATGTGGGGATCACGTCCATGCTGGAAGCCTTGGACCACGCCAGGGGTGCCTTGAGTGACGTTGTCGTTCCCTCCGGCCGGGGATTTGCCTGATCCTGCTTCTTGCCCTTTTCTTTCTCTATATATGTTTTGGATTCTGACCATCGTTTCCCTGTAGTCCCTCATAGCTCGCAGCCAGGGGAAGTCTCGGTTCCTTCATCAATAGAAGGAGACCTGGGACCACCTCATCGAGGAGGCACGGCTACGCGGGGAGGTCACCGCTCAGCTTGTTGCCGCCTAGCAGAGGGTGGCCGAGCTGACTCCCCTCACCGAGGAAGCAGACAGTCTTCGGTCACGAGTGGCCGAGGCCTGTCGGGACACTGATGAGGCTGAGAAGGCGTTTGAGGCCCTATCGGTGAGGTCACGGAGGGACGATGAGGAGGCTGCCCGGGCCAGGAAGGAGCGGGACGAGCTGCTCCAGAAGGACACTGAGACCCGCCAGCGGATCCTCGACCCTCTAGCCAAGGTTGAGAAGGAAAGGGAGCTAAAGCTAGGGGTCGAGGAGATGCTCGCGGCCCTAGAGAAGAGGGAGGGCCTGGATGCCGCGGCGATCGCTCGGCAACGCAAGGAGCGGGATGAGCTACTCCAAACCATAGAGAAGCTGCACTCGAAATGCGGCGTGGCTCGTGAGGAGCGCGACTAGGTCTTCCGAGAGCGTGACCAGGCCTGCCTAGAGCACGACAATGCGCAACAGAAGCCCTCCAGGCTGAGCTTGGAAACGCAACGACCCAGAAGCTATAGGCCAAAAGCGTTTCTGCAGGGCTGGTCATGGACCTCGCCAAGGTGAGGAGGAATCTTTAGGCAGAGAGCAACGAGCTTGGTATCCTGAGCACCGCCCTCGGAGTGGTCTGTGATGACCTTGAGGTGGTATGGTCAGAGGGGACCAGTTTGCTCATAGCCCATGCCATCGAGATCACGGCGTGGGTGTGCCAGCTTGAGAGGAATGCCCTTCACGTCGGGGTCAATCAATCCTTCGCGATTGCTCATTCTCACTATGGGAATAGCATCGATCTAGAGACGATGAGCCATGGCTTCGCACTTGGCTATGAAGTCCACGAGCTAGAGGAGATGGAAGCGGAGGTGGCTCCCCTTTCGCAGGACCTGGCAGACTGGATCGAAGGCATAGTTCTCCCCCAGAGGGGTTAGTTAGTTCATTAGGTTGGTCGATCATTCTTGTAATCAGCAGACAAGTGCTGACCCTTGTGTATCATTTAAACAAACTTATTATTTTGTTTCGTTTGACCAAGTCTGTTCTTTTGTTTTGGTGCGAACGGATTTGTTTTTCCTCCCTTTCTATGTGTGAAAAGGGGTTCATGCATTTCAACTCTTTCGTTTGTTAAGACCATAGAGCTCGAGGTGTAGAAGGGAAACTCTGATCACATTGGTAAGCAAGAGTATCATAGCCGCTGGGGCGTAGGTTTCTCATAGTCCGACTAGGCTTGCTCACTCGTTCGTTTCCACATACCCTGCTACTAGGTTTAACATGAGGAACGGTGTCGGGCATGGTGACTATATTGAGAAAGGGTGTATGTATACCCTTATCAGCCCCCGAGTGAGACCCGACCCCTCGCCGTTGCTGGGGTCGGGTGTCACTAAAGATCGAGGAGAGGATAGCAAAACTAGTAGGAGAAAGCGTCTCTTATTTTCGTGCGTACCCCCCCCCTAGGATCTAAGCCATCGTTCTGCGACTGCGTGTTCTATCTCCTTGCGAGTCCAACTTTCCTCGAGCCCCACGCATAGCAGGGGTCTGGTCGAGGGTCGGCTCGTCTTTGTGATCGTCGCCCGATCCATGGTTTCCACAACCGGAGGGGTTGAGCTAACGTCACTCGCCTCGATGGCTCGAGTGACGCGCTCGGTGAGCTCGCTATCGGGTATGTTCGAGTGGAATCCGGGTCCATCGTTCATGACGGAGTCAGCATAGCCCTCATGTGGCATTCCACTGCTCCTTACCTCGCCTCTCAGTAGATGCCCGTGTTGCTCTAGAGAGCGACTCAGGTGGCCCGCTGACCTCTCCTTGAAGGAGATTCTACAAGCTCAGCTCGAGGTTAGGATCGAATGAGAAGGTCGAGATGATCCTGTCCGCTTCTGAGCGGGTCAAGCAAAGGCCATTGGGGCTCATCTACATTTTCTCCCCTAGCTCTGTTCGATGTGAGGCGGCCTCGAGCCCTTCGTGGGCTGGCCTTCGAACCTCGGTCAGGTGGATTCCCAAGTTTGGGTCGGGCGGCTCGAGCCCCCGAGCCCTATGGGGCTTGATGGGGGTCGGTCATGTTTCGTGCGTCACCCCATCTGTGGTTTTTGCAACCGGAGGGGCTAAGCTAACGACACTTGCCTCGATGGCTCGAGTGTTGCGCTGGGCGAGCTCGCTAATGGGCTTGTCCGAGTGGAATCCGGGTCCGTCATTCGCTGATGGGGTCAGCATAGCCCTCATGTGGCATTCCACTGCTCCTTAACCCACCTCCCGATAGATGCCCGTGTCACTCCAGAGAGCGACTCAGGTGGCCGGCTGGCCTCTCCTCGATGGAGATTCTGTGTGCTTGGCTCGAGGTTAGAATCGAACGAGAAAGGTCTAGATGTCCCTGTCCCCTTCAGAGTGGGGTCGAGCAAGGCCGCTGGGGCTCATCTACGTTTTCCTCCCCTGGCTTTGTTTGACCCGAGGCGGCCTCGAGCCCTTCGCTGGCCGGCCTTCAAACCTCGGTCGGTCACCGCTCATGTCGAATGAGATGACTACGGCTTCGTGACGCGACGTGAAGCGTTGTGATGCAATAATTGCATATGCAATGCTTGGATGTATGAGATGAATGTATGAATGAATGCTCATGTACTAGAAAAGTAAAGTGGGGGTTGGTAAAGTTACCTCGATGGCTCGAGTGACGGGTTCAGAGAGCTCTTTCCAGATATGTCCATGTGGGGTCCAGGTCCGTCGTTTGTGACGGAGTTGGTGTGACCTGCATGGGACATCCCGCTGCTCCCTACCCGTCTCTCGGCAGCGGCCGGAGCCATCCGATCGACTTTGGGCGACCTACTGGCCTCTCCTCAATAGAGATTTCATAGGTGGGCCCCTCCAAACCCTTCCTGAGAAGGCGGAGGCTAAAGCTCGGGGTGCGGGGACAAAAACTCCGATCATACTGGTGAGCAAAAAAAGTCATAGCCGCCGGGATGTAGGTTTCTTGTAGTCTGACCAATTTGACCCAGCGTTTGTTTCCACACACCTTGCCTTTAGGTTTTAGCGTGAGAAAGGGGTCGGGCATCAAGAATGTCTACCGAATAGACACTCTTGCCAGCCCCCGAGCGAGACCCAACCCCTTGCCATTGCTGGGGTTAGGGGCTCGATAGTGAAATTAATGCGCGTAAAGTACGGGTGACCTGTCTATTGGCAGGGGCCCGAATCGTTCGATCAACTTGGGTGACCCATTGTCACATGACTTACCTTGATGGCACAAGTGATGGGTTTAGGGAGCTCTTACCGGATATGTTTGAGCGGAATCTGGGTCCATCGTTCGTAACGGGGTCGGCATAACCCGCGTGGGGCATCTTGCTGCTCCCTCCCCGTAAGCCAGGTGGCGAACTTTTAATAAATGGACAAGCTCTTAAATTTTGTTATAGACAAACAACCTTTTAGCCCTTCTCCCCTTTTTGTATAAAAAGGTTAGTGCATTCCGACCCTTTCTGTCGTTAAGGTCGTAAAGCTCAGGGTGCGGGTGAGCAAATTTTGATCACGCTGGTGAGCTAAAGCCCCGTAGCCGCTGGGGCGTAGGTTTGTCGTAGTCTGACCAGTTATACTCAGAGCTTGTTCCCGCAACCCTAGCTCCTAGGTCTTAACGTGATAGGGGGTCGGGCATAGAGAAAGCTGGCCAGGTGGATAAAATCTTAGACGCGTACCGACACTTTTCATGACTAAGGCCAAAAAAGCCCAGGGTGTGGAAAAAAACTCTGATCACGCTGGTGAACAAAAGCGCCATAGCCGCTGAGGCGTAGGTCTCTTGTAGTCTGACCAGTTTTACTCAGCGTTCGTTTCCGCAAACCTCGCTTCTGGGACTTAACGTTAGAGAGGGTCGGGCATAGAGAATGTCTACCGGATAGGTATGCTCTTATTAGCCTCTGAGTGAGGCCCGACCCCCTGCCATTGTTGGGTTGGGTGTCACTAAAGGTCGGGGAGTTTGATAGCGAAACTGATAAGAGAAAGTGCGCGTTTATTAAGGGTAAAAGCGACATAGCTGCTCGATGTTCTAGGCATTGACAAGGACTCCGCCGTCGATGGTCTTGAGCTTGTAGGCGCCCGGTTGGAGCACCTCCGCGATGATGTACGGTCTCTCCCATGGCGGGGAGAGCTTGTGGCAGTCCTTGGTGCTCTGGACGAGGCGGAGGACTAGGTCTTCGATGTTGAAGGCCCGACCCCATACTCGATAGATGTGGTACCAGTGCAATGCTTGCTGGTACTTGGCTGAGCGGAGGAGGGCAACATCGCACGCTTCATCTAACTGGTCCATGGTGTCCCCGAGGGACGCCTCAGCTCCCTGTTCGTCGTACGCCCTGACCCTTGGCGCTCCATAGTCGAGGTCGGTCGAGAGGATAGCCTCAGAACCCTAGACCATGAAGAATGGTGTGTGGCCGGTGGCCCGACTGAGGGTCATCCTCAGGCTCAAGAGCACCGTGGGAAGCTCTACGACCCATTGTCCGCCAAACTTGTTCAATCGGTTGAAGATCCTAGGCTTGAGGCCCTGTAGGACCATGCTGTTTGCGCGCTCGACCTGCCCGTTCGTGCGAGGGTGCGCTACGGCGGCCCAATCGACGTGGATGTGATATTCATCACAAAATTAGAGTAACTTCTTCCTAGTGAACTGCGTGCCGTTCTCCATGATAATGTAGTTTGGTACTCCAAAGCGATGGACAATATCAAGGAAGAACAACACGGCTTGCTCATACTTGATCGCGGAGATCGGTCGGGTCTCTATCCACTTTGTAAACTTGTCTACGATGACAAGCAAGTGGGTATAGCCCCCGGGCACTTCTTTAAGAGGTCCGACCAGATCGAGCCCCCAGACCGCAAATGGCCACGTGATGGGGATCATCTGGAGTGCTTGGGTCGGCAATTGGGTCTGCCGAACGTAGTACTAACACCGTTCACAGGTGTGCGCAATCTGTTCAGCCGTAGCTACTACGGTCGGCCAGTAGAAGCCTTGACGAAATGCGTTTCTGACTAGGGTTCTAGGCGTGGCATGGTGACCATAGACCCCACCGTGGATATTGTTCAGCAACCGCTTCCCTTGTTCGATGGGGATGCAGCGCTGCAGGATCCAAGTGTGGCTTCGCTTGTAGAGTTTGCCCTCAACAAGGACAAAATACTTGGTGCGACGCGTGAGCCACCGAGCCTTCATCTTATCCATCGGTAGCCCCTCGCAGAGAAGGTAGTCGAGGTAAGGCATCCTCCAGTCGGCCAGGGGGTCGGGCTCTGTCGCTAGATCCTTATCAACCTCCATGACCTCGGGGTTGGATGGAGTCGACGGCTGGTTAGCCCCTGAGCCTAGGGTAGGTGGCCCATCGCCGGCTTGTTCTGGCTCCTCATAGCGGACCAAGGGTTTGTGCTGATCGTTGGCAAAGACGCCTGTCGGCACTGGCTCTCGGTCGGACGCTGCCTTCGCCAGTGCATCAGCCGCCTCATCGAGACACCTCAGGATGTGATTGAGCTCAAGGCCGTCGAACTTGTCCTCTAGCTGGTGGATTTCTCGGCAGTATGTAGCCATCTTGGCGTCGTGGCAGCTCGACTCCTTCATGACTTGGTCGATGACCAGCTAGGAGTCACCCCGGACGTCGAGGCGTCGGATACCCAACTCGATGGCGATACATAGGCCGTTGATGAGTGCCTCATATTTGGCCACATTGTTGGAGGAGGGGAAATGGATGCGAACCATGTACCTCATATGTATCCCAAGGGGCGAAACGAAGACCAGCCCTACGTTGGCACCTTTCTTCATCAGCGATCCATCGAAGTACATCGTCTAGTACTCTTGGTCGACGACTGCTGGTGGCATTTGGACCTCGGTCCACTCTGTAATGAAATTAGCCAGCACTTGGGACTTGATGGCCGTCCAGGAGGCATCTGAGATGCCTTGTCCCATCAGCTCGAGTGCCCACTTCGTGATTATTCCCATGGCGTCCTGGTATTGGACGACCTCGCCGAGGGGGTAGGACGTCATGACCGTCTTAGGATGTGACTCGAAGTAGTGGCACAACTTCCTCTTGGCGATGAGGACGGCATACAGGAGCTTCTGGATTTGGGGCTAGTGGTTCTTAGAATCGGATAGGACCTCGCTAATGAAGTACATGGGGCGCTGTACTTTGAGGGCGTGTCCCTCTTCTTCTTGCTCCACCACTAGGGTGGCATGGACCACTTGCGTGGTGGCCGCAATATAGAGCAGAAGCGGTTCTCCGTTGGTTAGAGGAACTAGGATCGAGGCCTTCGTCAGTAGCTATTTGACCGTGTCAAGCACCTACTGGGCCTCGAGCATCCATTCAAAATGGTCGGCCTTCTTCAGAAGCCGATAGAGTGGGAGACCTCATTCACCGAGGCATGAGATAAAGCGGCTGAGCGCGGCGAGGCACCCTGTAACTCGCTGTACTCCCTTCATGTTCTGAATCGAGCCCATCCTTCTAATGGCTGAGATCTTCTCCGGGTTGGCTTCGATGCCACGCTCAGAAATGATGAAACCAAGCAGCATACCCCTTGGGACCTAAAAATGCACTTCTCGGGGTTGAGTTTAATGCTGTTTGCTCGGAGTTTTATGAAGGTCTGCTCAAGGTCGGCTACGAGCTGGTCAGCCCATTTTGACTTGACCACGATGTCGTCCACATAGGCCTCAACGGTTCGCCCGATGAGGTCTCTGAAACACTTGAGTATACAACGCTGGTATGTAGCCCCTGTGTTCTTCAGACCGAACGGCATTGTGACACAGCAGAACGATCCAAACGGGGTGATGAAGGATGTCGCGAGCTGGTCGGACTCTTTCATTGCGATTTGATGGTACCCAGAGTACGCATCAAGGAAGCAAAGGGTTTCGCACCCTGAGGTAGAGTCAACTACTTGGTCTCTACGTGGCAAAGGAAATGGATCCTTTAGACACGCTTTGTTGAGACCCGTGTAGTCAACATACATTCTCCATTTCCTATTCTTCTTTCGTACAAGGATAGGATTGGTTAACCACTCTGGGTGGTATACTTCCCTAAAGAACCTTGTTGCCAGCAGCTTCACGATCTCCTCGCCGATGGCCCTGCGTTTCCCCTGGTCAAAGCAATGCAGGCACTACTTCACCAGCTTGGAGCCTAGCTTGATATTCAAGGCATGCTCGGTGACTTCTCTCAGAATGCCCGGCATGTCCGAGGGTTTCCACGCAAAGATGTCTCTGTTGGCGTGGAGGAAGCCAATAAGCGCGCTTTCCTATTCGGAGGAAAGCGTGGTGCCAATGTGCACCACTTCACCCTTGGAGCCACTGGGGTCTATGAGGACCTCCTTGGCGCCCTCCATTGGCTTGAAAGACCCGGCCGACCGCTTGGGGTCGGGTGCTTCTTCGGCGACCTCCTCCCCGATGGGTGCGAGCTCCTTGGAGGCGACGATTGCCGTGGCGTGATCGCAGCACTCCACATAGTATTCGTAGGCATGCTGGAAGGAGGTGTCGATGGTGATGACCCCACACGGTTCCGACATCTTTAGCTTTAGATAGGTGTAGTTAGGGATGGCCATAAACTTCTCGTAGCATGGATGTCCTAGGATGGCGTGGTAGGTTCCATGGAACTGGACCACCTCGAAGGTGAGGGTCTCCGTCCTATAATTGGATGGATCCCCAAAGGTGATGGGCAGATTGATCTATCCAAGTGGCACGGCCTGCTTTCCAGGTACGATGCCATGGAAAGGCGCTCTGGTCGGTCAAACACGCGATCGGTCGATGCCCATGGCGTCAAGCATTTCGGCGTACATGATGTTAAGGCCGCTACATCCATCCATCAGTATCTTGGTGAGCCGCTTCGTGTCGATGATTAGGTCGACCATGAGCGGATATCTCCCTGGTTGTGGGACGCTCTCCGGGTGGTCAGTCCGATCAAAGGTTATGGCGGACTCCAACCACCGGAGGAAGACAGGCATGGCCGGTTTGACCGTATAGACCTCGCGGCGCGTGAGCTTCTGGCGGTGCTTGGAGTCATGGGCCACCGACCCCCCAAAGATCATGAGGCAGCCATCCATCACCGGAAAGCCACCATCCCTCCCCTCAGCGTCGTCCGTGGTCAGCTCCGGGTCCTTCCCATGCCCTCCCTTGTTGAAGCCTTCGGCCAAGAACCGCTTCATGAGGCCGCAGTCCTTGTATAGATGCTTGATGGGGAAGGAATGGTTCGGGCATGGCCCTTCGAGCAGCTTCTCGAAGTGGTCCGGGGTACCCTCCGCAGGCTTTCGGCCCCCCTTGCGGTCGGCGGTGGCCACGAGCAAACCCTCACGCCACTGCTTGTTTTGCTTCTTTACGGGACGGTTGGAGGTGCCTTCGCCGGTGTCCTTGTCTCGCTTCGCCTTGCCTTTGAGGTGGTTGAAGATCACTCCCACCACCTCCTCGCCCGAGGCGTGGCTGGTGGCAATGTTGAGGAGCTCCTTGGTGGTTCACGGGCCCATATGTCCCATCTTGTAAACCGGAAACTCGTAGGTGGTCCTAGACAGGAAAGCCCTATAACGTTGGCATCGACGACGTTAGACAGCTTGTTGCACTGCTGGGAGAAGCGCCGGATGTACCCACGGAGGGTTTCTCCGACCTTCTATTGGCAGTTTTTGAGATCCCATGGGTTGCTAGGATGCTTGTATGTGCCCTGGAAGTTCCCCACGAAGATCTCTTTTAGGTCCGCCCAACTTTGGATTCCGTTGGGTGAAAGGTGTTCCAACCATGTTCGTACCGAATCGGCCAGGAACAATGGAAGGTTGTGGATAATGAAGTCATCATTATCTGCTCCACCAGCTTGGCAAGCAAGCTGATAATCCTCGTCCGGGGTTCATTTCCCTAGGGTATTTTGGGATGCTGGTTGGTGGTCGGTACCATGGCGGGAAGGTGGCATTGAGGATGTGTCGGTCGAAGGCCTGAGGTCCCAATAGGCCGGGGCTTGGACTTCGATCCTCGCCATTGTCATAGCGTCCACCATGACGAGGGTGGTAGCCGTGGCTAGATCCCTCCCTTGCATCACCACGGGTATGCCTGTTGGCGTCGAGGGTGTCACGCGCGTCACAGTTGCGGCCGAGATGCTCATGCATCGGGACCACGGTGCGCTGCCTGTTGCCTTGCGGCGCCTGGTGGACTGATGTGTCCTTGTCGGGTCACTCTGAGGACGTGCGCTGGCTGGCATCGAGGTCGCGTTGTCAAGACAACAAGCTTTTGGCTTGCTGCGCTGCTGCACGCTCTAGTAGCGTGTGAATCTCGTGATGGGCCCGGTGATCCTCGGGCGTCGTGGGCCCCGAAAGCCCCTAGAGCAAGGCCGTCGTAGTGGCGATGTTCTGGCTCACCCGGGCGAAGTGCGGGAGTGCTTCATCATCATTGATGATCCTCCGGTTCACGTCACGGGCCATGGCACGTGCACGCCCACCGTCTCCGTGGCGCTCGATCTCTCGATCGAGCTCCGCGCGTTCCTGCTCGAGCTGGAGTCACGCTTCCTCGAGCTCTTAGTGTCGGGCCTTCAGCTGCTCCACCCGTAGGTGAGGCGGGTCCCCTTCATCCCCCCTGACCTCGTCATCGAGGTCGTTCGTTGGGGTAGATTCTTCCTCGTGGAAGCTTTCGACGTGTCCCTCGGGGGTACCCGCCATGAGGCACTCACGAGAGGGGTGATGGCTCCCCCTGCTGGAGTCAGAGCTGGAGGGCAACTCTGATTCTTCTGCAAGGAGGTCATGGAAAGACTCCGTGACATATTCGGTCATCCCCACAAACCCGTCGTTCGCGGGGGGATGGAGGCGTGCGTTGTGCCACAAGGTGGCCATCGGTCTCTGCGACGTTACGAAGACCGAACGAGAGTGCTGTCGGGGTGCTTTGGATGAGGTATTCTAGAGAGAACAGCTCCCCTCCAGCAAGCTATGCCATGACATTGGTGAACGAGAAGGTGAGGTGGTGCAAGTCCTCCTAGGACGGTCGGGGTCCCAGGAATGCGCCGAGCTGGCGCTCTAACCTCTCGTAGTCGAAGTCGAGGAGTTGGTCGCTTCCGGGGGCATGGGCCTCTGGTGCGTGCAGCTGTAGCTCCTCAAGCGCCTCGGCAATCGTGTTGAGGCCGGTGGAGTGGAGAGGTCGGACGGCGGTGAAAGCTCTAGTTTGGTTTTGGTTAATTGATGAAACCCTAAGTACTAACCTAGTTTATCAAAGTGATTATGAGATAGGTAGCACTACTCCAAGTGATGAAGCAATGGCGAAGATCATGATGATGGTGATGGCATGGTGATGATCAAATGCTTAAACTTGGAAAAGAAGAAAGAGAAAAACAAAAGGCTCAAGGCAAAGGTAAAAATTGTAGGAGCCATTTTGTTTTAGTGATCGAGACACTTAGCGAGTGTGATCACATTTAGGATCAATAGCTGTACTATTAAGAGGGGTGAAACTCGTATCGAAATGCGGTTATCAAAGTGCCACTAGATGCTCTAACTCATTGCATATGCATTTAGGATCTAGTGGAGTGCTAACACCCTTGAAAATGTTTGTGAAAATATGCTAACACATATGCACAAGGTGATACTCTTGGTGGTTGGCACATTTGAGCAAGGGTTAGAAACTTCATCGGTGGAGTGTCTGCCCGTAGAGTGCGGACAGTCTGACGGTGCCATCGGTGCCCTAGACAGAAAAGACGAAGGTCACTGTAAGTGACCGGACGCTGGTCTCAGTTGGACCGACGCGTTCGGTAAGTAGCAGCAGTGAGCGCGTGGTCTCGGTCTTCGACCAGACGCTGGCGCTAAAAGTGACCGAACAATGGCAGGGTGCGTCCGGTCAGTGCTGACGTACGCTGACGTGGGGCACACAGAGAAGACATTGAGTGACCGTACGTTGGGTGAGTCCGGTCAGTCAAGAAAATTCGTGTTTGGAACCTTACTAGAAACGACCGAACGCTGAGGTCCAGCATCCAGTCACTTTCTAACTGACGCGTCCGGTCATCATTTGACCATTGAGATTGGGTGATCAGCATTTGAAGCAGGGGACACGTGGTGAAGATCGGAGGACCAGACGCTGGGGTCCTGCGTCCGGTCAATATGATCGGAGCGTCCAGTCACCCCGTGTTGTGCCCAGTGACGGGGTACGACGGCTCTATTTCGTGGGGGCTTCTATTTAAGCCCCATGGCTGCCTCAAGCTCACTCTCTTGGCCATTTGCATTGACATAGCAACCTTGTGAACTTAGCCAAAGTCCTCCCACTCATCTCCATCATTGATTCATCATCATTGTGAGATTGGGAGAGCATCCAAGTGCATTGCTTGAGTGATTGCATCTAGAGGCACTTGGTATTCGTGTTTCGCTATGGGATTCGCTTGTTGCTCTTGGTGGTTGCCACCACCTAGATGGCTTGGTGCAGCGGTGGAGGATTGGCACGAGTCGGTGATTTTTCGTGGCCATCTCCGGTGATTGTGAGGGGATTTGTACCTTCCCCGGTGGAGCGCCGAAAGGTAACTCTAGTGGATTGCTCATGTCATTGAGTTACCTCACTTGTGGGTAGGTTCTTGCGGTGTCCAAATTGTGTGGACGAGGTTTGTGCAACACCTCTTAGCCGCCGAACCACTAAGTGTTGGTCGACACAACGGGGACGTAGCGTGTTGGCAAGCACGTGAACCTCAGGAGAAAATTGGTTGTCTCTTGTCATTTGGTATTCTCCCGGTGATTGATTTAATATTCACCTTGTGATTGGTTCACTCCTCTACACGGTGGTATAATCACTCTACTCACTCATTTATATTCTTGCAAACTAGTTGTGGCAAGCTCTTTAGTGTAATTAGAATTGAGAGCTTGCTTTGTTGTTTTAAGTTCATCTAGTGGAGCTCTTTAGAGTAGCAAGATTGAGAGCTCTTAGTGAGTAGTAACATTGCAAGTTGTGTGCCTAGGAATCATTGCAACTAGAATTGTTGGATAGGTGGCTTGCAACCCTTGTAGAGCTAGAGCAAGTTTGCATTTCGCTATTTGTCATACTAATCAAATTGCTTTAGTTGTTTTGTAGATTTTTAATAGGCTATTCACCCCCCCTCTAGCCATATTAGGACCTTTCAAGTGGTATTAGAACCGTGGTCACCGTTTGATTAAAGGCTTAACAACCTCGGTGTCAAATTATGGCTCAAGTTGTGTTCAACCATGTGGGGGGCAAACCACCGTTCTTTGATGGCACATACTATGATTATTGGAAGAAAAAGATGAGGATGTATCTTGGTTCAATCAATGATCAAGTATAGGAAGTGACCGAGAATGACTATGCTATCATTGATCCCGATGATCCCACCAACCAAGATAAAATCAACAAACAATGCAATACAATGGCTCTCAACACCATATACAATGCCATTGATTCCAAAGTGTTTGAGCAAATCAAGGATTGTGAAAGAGCAAATGAGGTGTGGAAGAGATTGGAGGAAACATATGAGGGCACACCGGCGGTGAAGAGTGCCAAGTTGTATATCCTTAAGGATAAATTGACAAGCTTCAAGATGAAGGAAGATAAGA
Organism: Miscanthus lutarioriparius; assembly: GCA_904845875.1. Classification (NCBI taxonomy): domain Eukaryota; kingdom Viridiplantae; phylum Streptophyta; class Magnoliopsida; order Poales; family Poaceae; genus Miscanthus; species Miscanthus lutarioriparius. The sequence continues at coordinate 12,050,102 of CAJGYO010000009.1, read as the reverse complement.
GCATTTCGGAGATGTTCCATCGTTTGCAAGTGATTGTCAATGATTTGAAGGCATTGGGAGAGAAGATCAGGGATGATGATGTCTCTCATCGGTTCTTGATGTGTCTACCTCTAAGATTTGAGATGTTGAGATTGCTCATCATAAGAGGAGGACTGAAGGAGATTACCCCCAACCAAGTACTAGGTGATGTCATGACCCAAGAGACATACCGTGTGGAAAGGGAGGGGGATGACAAGGATGACAAGAAGGAAGAAGAAGACAAGAAGAAGAAGAGTATAGCATTCAAGGCTAGCTCATCATCATCCAAGAACAAGGGCAAGTCCAAGAAAAGAATCAAGTGATGATGATGATCTTAGTGATATTGATGATGAAGCTATGGCTCTCTTTGTCCGCAAGATTGGAAAATTCATGAAGAAGAAGGGCTATGGTGCAAGAAAGAGAAGAGATCACACCAAAAGCAAAGAATATGTGAGAAGATGCTACAATTGCAAGAGCCCCGATCACGTTGTAGCAAATTGTCCATACAATAGTGACAATGATGAGGATGAGAAGAAGAAGCTCAAAAAGGATAAGAAAGAAAAGAAGGAGGAGAAGGAGAAGAGAATGACCTTCCAAAAGAAGAAGAAAGGTGGAGGCTATGTGGTCACATAGGATAGTGATGGCTCTTCGGATAGTGATAGCTCTAGTGATGATGACAAGAAATCTATCAAGAGAGCACTAACAAGCATCGCCATCAACGACAAGCTCTCCATCTTCGACACTCCATTGACATGCCTCATGGCAAAGCCTACCAAGATAAAATATGATATGAGTGATGATGATGAATGTGAAAGTGTACTTGTAGGAATGATGATAATGATGATGATGAGGATGAGGAGTATACCAAGGAAGAACTCTTGGACATGTGTGAGCAAGTGCACACTTGCAATGAGATGAAGAGAAAGGAGTGCAAAGAATTACGCAAGAAAGTAAAATTTCTTGAGCAATCCTTTGATGAGCTCAATGCCACTCATGAGAGGCTAATGGAAGCCCATGAGAAGCTTGGCAAAGCTCACTCTAAGCTTGAAAAGGCTCACTCCTCTCTCATCGAGCAAGTCAAAGTGGAGGAAGACAAGAAGGAGCAAGTGATTACATCATGTGATGTGGGATTGACATGTGATCTTATTGATGAATCTTTTTATGAGCCAATTTTAGTTGCTCCCACTAACACTTCTTGTAGCACTACCACTTCTACTTCACCTTTGAGTGATGGTCTCACTTGTGATGCCTCATTAATGGTGGAAAATGAGACCCTCAAGAAGGAGGTGAATGAGCTCACTCGTGCCTTAGGCAATGCCTATGGTGGAGATGCCCGCTTGCTAAAGTGTTTGGGTAGCCAAAGGTTTTCTCTCAACAAAGAGGGATTAGGCTATACCCCTAAGAAAGGCAAGGCGGCCTTTGTCACTCCCAAAGTTAACTTTGTGAAGGGCAATGGTCGGTTTTGCAATAGATGCAAGCAAATTGGGCATGTAGAGCAATATTGCAAGATTAATAAGAACAAGCTACATAATGTGGTTGGCGACGGTATGGGTCTCCGTCGGGCGAGACGGATCCCCCAGCCTCGGGGTCGGTCGAGGCGGAGTGCCCCCTTAGAGGCCGGGCGAGGCGAAGCCAGCCCTCAGAGGTCGGGAGAGGCGGAGCCCACCCTCAAAGGTGGGGTGAGGCGGAGCCAGCTCTCAGAGGTGGGGCGAGGCATTGCCAGCCCTCAGAGGTCGGGTGAGGCGTAGCCCGCGGCCTCGGTGTTGAGCGAGGCGGAGCCTGCCCTCAGAGGCCCAGTGAGGCAAAGCTAGCCCTCAGAGGTCGGGCGAGGCGGAGCCCATCCTCAGATGCCGGGCGAGGTGGAGCCAGCCCTTAGAGGTCGGACGAGGCAGAGCCCGCTGCCTCAGTGTCGGGCGAGGCGGAGCTAGCCCTCAGAGGTCGGGCGAGGCGGAGCCCGCCCCCAGAGGCCGGGCGAGGTGGAGCTTGCGCACCTGGGGGTCAGTTGGAGCTGTAGTCGCGCTCTTGACTGCTCGGATGAATCAATATTGATGAATATTAGCTCCTCCTCTTCAGGTACCCTAGTATTGGTCCCCGACAGCTCTGACTTGGGCCAGGGTCCCAAGGGAGATTAGCACGTCCACACGACGTCCTAGCACCTGGTAGAAAAAACAACAAAAAGTCTTGATGATTTGGAGGCCTTTTTGACATGATATTGAGGTGGAATCTGTTAACACTGGATTTTGGTCAATTCTGGAAGATGACAGGTGGACCCACATGCAGGAAGAAGAGTGTTCGGCAAATAACGCAAGCGGTCGGCTAAATGCTTGTGCGGTCGGTTATTCTGGAAGGCGGTAACTCCATTCGGGAAAGCAGAAGATGGCAAGCAAAGCCGATCGAGAAGATGAAAGTTGTAATAATAAAGGACTCTGAGAGTTTGGGGCAAGGAATCGTAGTTTCCAAGTTTAAATCCATTTGAAAGCTTATCAAACAAGCTTTTCATCAAGTGTTCATTGACCTCAATTGTACTCAGGATGAAGAAGTTACGGCCTTTCCAATGAAGTAATATCGGGCTGTCGATGAACCGAGTGTTGCGCTTTGAAGATCTCATACCCCAAGATGGGTCTTGAGCATGGTGCATCCACATCCCATCATCATCTACGCTGATCCTAGGCACTTTTGAAATATCAATATTAGGTACCAACCAATTTTTAGTTTTATCATTATCGAAACATTGGAACAAGCTCACCTTACGATCAATGGTCGTATCGCAAGGTTGCTGTCCTCATCACATATATCAGCTTGAGATTGTAGTCTGCATGTCTTCATGTATTTCTTTTAAGTACTACCTCCGTCCCCAAAAGAATGTAATTGTAGCACAGTGTCATGTTTTAGTACCTTAAGTTTGACCAATTATAGATAAGAAAGTATCCATATTTATGATACCAAATAAATACCATCAGATTAATTACGAAATGTATTTTCATAATAAATTAATTTAAAGTCATAAATATGAATATTATTCACTAAAAACTTGTTTCAACACGAACCACTTTTCATGGCACGCAACCCATAGTTGCATTCTTTTCATGATGGAGGTAGTACATAGCAGTTTATTCCTTAATTGTCATAGACTAGGGATACATGGACAATTTAAAATCGAGTACTAATCTATCTTAAAAATCCTAAAACATAGAGGGGAGGGAGTACCAATCAGTGGACTGATAATTAGTTGTAGGTGATCAAACTGACCATGACTCCATGAGGCATTCCGTTACAACTTACCCGTACTCTGTACTAGAATCGTTAGGAAAACATGCTGGTTGTTGTCCACGACCTTTGTGCTAACACTGACGAACGGTCGAGAGAGGGGCAGTTCCCAAGTATGGTGAGAGGAGCGAATGGGTGCCGAGAGCTCAGTCGCTTCCCGGCTCTATGCTTTTGTGTTCTGATTGGTTCGGGGTTCAATGGGTTCCAGTCCGAATCGATGCGATGTGTTACGATGCCCCTTATGGGATACCTTGCTTTCCCTTTTATAGGCCAAGGGAAAGCACGGGTTACAGTGGAGGGAAAAGAGAAGAATGAGAAGGAGAAGAAGTCCTCGAGGATCGCCGGGTCCTTCTTTTCCTTCATGCGGGTCACGCCGACCCTGTAGACGTCAACAGGGATAGCTCCATGTCGCGGCCCTGTCCGCCACTGGCATCATGTGCAGGCGTCGTCTCCCGGTCGTGGCGCTCTACTCCGTCCTAGCAGACGTCGTGGTGAACCGACGCTGTCACTCCTCGTAAAGGGTTAGGCAGAACAGCACCGGTACCCGACGTTATTCCTGATGACTCCATGAGGCATTCCGTTACAACTTACCCGTACTCCGTACTAGAACCGTTAGGAAAACATGCTGGTTGTTGTCCACGGCCTTTGTGCTAACACTGACGTGACGTGCTGTTGGAGCGCCAGCTACGCATCATAGGCAAGCAGAGTGGCTAGAGTATGCGCTGGCACAGAAGATCCTGTATGCGAGTATGATTATGGTACAGGCGTACAGCTCCTGACGGGATTTAATGCGGCTGTCGGCTACTTGCTCGCTGCCATAGTGGCATGCTATGCTCCAAGATCTATCCTTTGATACATGAAACCAAACCCGGTAACAGTACAAAAATGTATTATTGTACCTAGTAGTAAACCAGGATAAGAAAGGGGAAAAAGATAAAGATTATTAGAAAATTAAATATTCTTTCTAAATACAAAGTATATGTATTCTAACATTAACACAAACGCCCCGTTCGCTTGTCTGGGAAAAAGAAGCCAAAACACTGTAGCTGCTGGTTATGTGAAAGAGAAACACTGTTCCGGCTAAAACCGGCTGAAAGTGCTACAGTGACCCCGTGAGACACTTCCAGCCGATCCAGCACCAGCCGATCGAGCTGCCGCCGCGTGAACGGGGCCAAACTACATATTTAAGCCAATGTATCTTATATGGATGGAGGGAGTGTACCACAAAAAGTAGTCTTTTGTGCGACATGGAGATACATGTTATATTCTCTAAATCAGTCGTTGGTGTGACAATGTTAGTACCAATAAACAGTTTTGTGATATACTCCCTCGCCCCTCCATCTTAAATATAAGATACACTAATAAATTCTCCTTCACATGTCTTTTAGCAAGATTTTGATTTGTGCTAATTGACATGTATCTAAGAAACAAAATTAGTGATCAGAATATCGAATGACTTCTCAAAACTCAATATAATTTATAAACAGAATGAAGGAAATAGTCATTTCGATGTAGGCCAGTTAAATTTACATGCAAAATAGATATTATAAAATTTATTTTTATAATCTATTTATTTACTATTATGATATTATTGTTCTTTACTATAAACGTATAAAGTTAGTCAAACTTATGATTCTCATAGGGTAAGAATAGACTTACTCCCTCCGTCCCAATATAGGTGACATTTTTTACTTTTGGACATCTTGTTTGACCATTCGTCTTATTTAAAAATTTTGTGTAAACTATAAAATAAATAAATCATTATTAAAGTATATCTAATGATAATTAAGTCATAACAAAATAGATAATATTTACACAAAATTTTTGAATAAGACGAACGGTAAAAAACGTTACTTATTTTGGGACGGAGGGAGTATTTCAAAACAAAGGAAATATAAAATAAAAGATGAGATACTACACATATACGGCGGGGCATATACGGTGACAGAACAGACTTTTAACCTTTGATTGAGATGGCGACTTTTCTACACTTACCGGGCCCGCATGTCAGGCTTAACGCTGTGACGGAGGCAGGCTTTCCCATCCCATGTCTCAGACTGACCACAGCGGCTGCTGCTGCTGATGTACCCGTACTAGCCGTGTCAAACGGGACTGTGGTAATGGAAATCAGGAGGGCAGGCAGAGCAGGAGCCAGAGGCTCCTTCACATGCGCGTGTTTCGAGGGAAACCATAATGGCGCCTTGGAACGGCAGACAGATGCCCACTCCTCTCTCGAGTCTGGACAAAGATTTGCTCAGCACCTTTTCTAATCTTCTCTCCTCGAGGACACTGTCCTAAACACACACACACAAATTCATTGCATTGTTCGAAAGCTAGATTAAGAAGTGTTTCTAGCGTCGAAATCTCTAAAGGCGCGTTTAGTTTCAAAAATTTTTGGTTTTTGTCCATCACAATTTTTTGATCCATGCATGAAGCATTAAATATAGACAAAAAAAAACTAATTGTATAGTTGGGTGAGAAATCGCGAGACGAAACTTTCGAATCTAATTAGTCCATAATTAGACACTAATTGCCAAATACAAACGAAAATGCTACAGTAGCCAAACTCAAAATTTTTCACGAACTAAACGTGCCATAAGTTTGTTTTGGTTTATGTAGCCAAAAAATCTCAATTACTTCTACTACATCAGTGCACCATTTACCCTCAGGAAAGAAAATGTCCAGATAATGCACGCATTAACATGAGGCCAATGGCCAACAGTAAAGTGAATCACCTTTGGCCCTTTGCTATGGCTGTTGGCTGCCTGCCTGCAGCAGTGTATCACTATCACACAAAACAACACCTGCAAAAACTTTTCACGCCGCCTGCAGGCCCCGCGGCCACACCACACCACACCACACCACACCACACCAGAGGCTTTTTTCCCCTCCCTCTGAGCTCTGGGAGAAGTGGACGACCCACGCTCCTCAGCTACAGTCTTGCGCCGCTCACACTCCTCCTCGAGCTCTCACACTCACTGGCACTGCACATCACATTCACGCCGGAGGCTGCCTGGAGCTGCTCTTGTTCTTCCTGCTCATCTTTCTTCTTGCTCCGATCCAAGAAGTGAGTAGGCCGGCTCTGTGCTCGATTTACTTATTAACGGTTAGTATTTTTTTGTGCTTACTTTGATGTGCTTGTCATTCTTGGCAATGCCAATGGAACTTCTTGAGAAGCCAAAAAGACCTATTTTTTTCCTAAAAAAAGAGAGGAAAAAAGAGAGGCAGAAACATAAAAGGAACTTGTTGGGCTTGTTTTCTTTCCTCTCCAATACTAGCGAGATTACACATGTTTCTTGATTTTTTTTGGGAACTCACATGTTTCTTGATTTGTTTTCGTTGTTGCTCCATGCAATGGTTCCCTGGGCCCGAAATCCTTGTCCCCTTTTCCCCTCAGTATCTGCGACTGTTTTGATGTCTTCCTGTTCTTGCCCAAGTCCCAAAGGCAGCGACCTTTTTTTTTTAAAAAAAAGGAAGATTTTGTCCTTTTCTACCCTTATTTTTTTCGACATGGTTTCTCTTTCTGGAGACCAATCCCAACCGCTCCACTGACCCGCTTCTTTTTCTGCGTTGCGTTTCTTGGCGTTTCCGTGTTTGCAGGTGAGTCACAGGAGATTGCAGCGGTAGGGTTCAGGTTCAGGTTTCAGCCTCTTCTCCGTTTCCGCTTTACGGGGGTGATTGGGAGCTCGAGGCGACGCCGCAATGCCGAAGATGTTTGGTTTCTCTCGGCGCCGGATGAAGCTGGGGAGGTCAGATTTCAGTTCCTATAGCCCATAGATTTCTGCAGTTCTTTGTTGTTTGGCTCGTATCCGTTTTTTTGTTTTTCCCCTAGTGAGTAGCAGCACTGAAGGGCGGGCATGTAGCAAGCGGTAGAGTCTTACCGCTGTGACAGGAAGGTCCCGGGTTCGTCGCGGTCTCCTTGCATTGCATAGGCGAGGATAAGGCTTGCCACTAATACTCTTCCCCAGACCCCGCACAGAGTGGGAGTTCTCTGCACTGGATACGCCGTTTTTAGTGAGTAGTAGCACTAAACATTGGCAGATATTGTTTTTCTTTAATTTTTTTGGTTGGTACAAGGTTTAGGAGTTCACATGCGAGAAAAAAGTTGGCGCCTTTTCATGTCATAAAAAGTTTCTAGTTAATAAGACTGGTTTCAGTGAGCCCCAACTGCCTGAGAACAGAGGAGCTGTTCAAAATGTTGAATTTGTTTGTAAATTTCTGGAGATTTTTTAACCTACTAAATGATTTCAGTTCCTAGCCCATTTTTTGCAGAGTTCTTCCTTGCTTGGCTCGTATCTGATTTGTGTTTTTTTCCTAGTAAGTAGTCGTATTGAACATTGGTAGATATATATATATTTTTTTTGTTGGCACAAGGTTTAGGAGTTCATATGCGAGAAAAAAAGTTGGCACCTCTTCATGTCAAAAAGGGGAAATTGTTCATTGGCGTTTTCTAGTTAGTAAGACTGGTTTCAGTGAGCCACTGAGCCCCAAAAGCCTGAGAACAGAGGAGCTGTTAAAGATGTTGAACTTGTTTGTAAATTTCTGGAGATTTTTTAACTTACTTTTGATTCTTTCTGAAAACCTAGAAATGAGTCTTGTGTCTATATAGTACAAATAACTCAGTGTTGATATTTGGTTACTGTGGTGAGCTTGATCTTTACTGTTTAGATTCATTTCTTTCAAGTTATAACCATAAGCTTGTCAAGTGCCTCGTTCTCTGCATTTGCTCTGTTTCCTCTCAAAGTCTCATCTATTCATTGTCACATGACTTCTGCAGGTTGAAGGGTCATCTACATGATCATTTCCATGCCTCTCGAAGCCCTTCTCGGACCACCAAGCGTTTCAGTCACCCCAATGTGCGCCTTCTGGTTCGGTTGTTTCACATTGGTTATCTTATTCTGCTGTATCGATGAATTCTAAGTTTATTGGCTCATGGGATTTGTTCAGGGAGAGGATCCATTGACTACCTCAGTGAGTGGTCGTCCCGATGACCTTGCTTGGCGCTGCTCATCTGATACTTTTGATATCAATGGGCGTGCTTTTGAGAGCTCAGAGAACTGGGCGGTGCTGTCAACAGAGGGCGACAAACCAGTTCCTCGTTTTGATGTAAGTAACCATATTAAAATTCCTTTCTGTTTGTAACAAATATTTCAAGTCTGTACTCCTCATCAGTATTCTGAAGTATCTGTATCTCATTCTTCGGGTTTGGGTGTAAACAGCATGCAGCAGCCATGGTAGGGAGCAAAATGGTAGTATTTGGTGGCGATTCTGGTCAGTGTTTGCTAGATGATACTAAGGTAATGGTGTGAATGCTATTCTAGTAAAGAGACATCTTCTTGACCTCTCATCTTCTATGTATCCTTCAGATATTGAGCTTAGACAAGCTTACCTGGGATTCTGTTGCTCCTAAAGTTCGACCATCATCAAATGGACGTTCTCTGAAGTTGAGGCCATGCAAAGGTCATTGTCTGGTATAGTTCTTGGTGCCCATTCTGACTAGTTAGTTCTTCATTTCTGTTTCTCAGCAGTAGTCTTGTACTTAATTACTAATTGATGTGTGCTTGGTCTAGAAGTCTCTACTGACAAAGGTCCATCATCTATGATTTTACTGGAATTTGTATTTATCAGAAAGATAAAATCGATCCCCAATTTTCGACCTTCTGTAACGCTGCATCCAAAATTCGGATATAGCCCAGCTGCCACACGGGGCAAGCAGTGGCGAATCCAAGAAATGACCGAGGGTGGACTTATGCTATAAATTTTGGCTAACCAATGACAATATGCATATTAAGGGCAAAAGTTGTAGAACAACTAATAAGAATCATGATGTTATCATGTAATAGTGAAATTATCAATGTAATACAAGTTTCATGGAGAAATATAGCACTACAAAACTTGTTAATTTTAAACTAATCACATCTCCTCCCCCACCGACAACGGCTTCATTTGCTCTCCCATCCTGCCATCCATCAACAAATGACCAAAATTCAAAATCCAAAATTGAAAATCCCCACAGCACTAGCCTTGCAGCCAGCAGGGCCAGCTGGGGCCTGCCCGGTGGTCACATGGGGGCTGGCCTATAGCCGAGCAGCTAGCTGGCCTCCTGGGGGCTGTCCGGCGGCTGTGCTGCTGGGTCCTGGCCGCCTAGGAGCGCCAAGCGGCCAATGCTAGCAGGAGGCAGGGTTGCGCCGTCGCGGGGAGGCGGGCTGGGCGGGGACTCGGGGATCCGCCGGAGGCCGACGCAGCGGCAGTGAGCGGCGGGACCGCAGGAGGGGCGATGCGGGCAGGCGGCGAGCCTGGAGTATTGGAGTGGAGGGCTCGAGGCGACGAGCAGCGTCGTCACACGCGGCCTGCCCTATCTGCGCCTAGCCTGGGCTGTGGGCTAGGTGGCTATTGGTGCTAGGCCAAATAGAGACGGCAGCGGCCCAGTCTGACTACCCTATATCTACCTCACCCCCTAGCGTCGCGGCTTGGCTGTGTGCCTGCTGCACGCGCGTCTGCCGTTCGCCGTCGCGTATTCGTCGCGGCCGGCGTCGTTCTCGCCTCCTTGGCCTTGTCACACGCCAGCTCCGAAGGGGTGGGGATACGGTGCCCGGCCAAAGGACCTGGGCCGGCCGCCCTAGCTCGCCCCAGTGGTGGCTCCGCCTATGGGGGCAAGCCCACTTGTTCATAGCAGCCTGATACTCTCTTAGGCTTTGGTCCTAGCTTCATGTAAGAGTTTTATTTTTAACCCAGAGGTGCCATGTTTGGAGCACAGTGGTTTATAAGCTCACCTGAGCCTATTTAGACAGTTAGGATACCAAGGTGAAACACTAATGGGCCAGGGTACTACACTTCCATAGTCTCCTTGCTGAGGCAATACAAGTTTAAATACAAGGGATAAGGGACAAAGTTCTCTGATTCTAGCTTTGTCTTTCATTACGTTGTAGAACATCTTACCTAGCATTAATCAAGCCTATTTTTCTTTGATATTTAGGTTCCATGGGGAAAGAATGTTATTCTTGTGGGAGGGAAAAGTGATCAGCCTTCTGACAAGATATCAGGTTTGCCTCTACTATTTAATTTTCTGAAGTGCATCAGTACATGTTGTTTATCTGATTCTCTGCAAAACTTCCAACATAAGCAATTAGGAATTCATCATTTGTTTTACTGCAGTATGGACCTTCAATACAGAGAGTGAACTCTGGTCACATATGGAAGCGAAGGGTGACATTCCGGTAAATATTTGACTGTTGATCTGAATGCCACGTAAAATACCATTGTAAATGATGGAGACTGTACCCTGATTATTAACCTCAGGTGTCTCGAAGCGGTCATACGGTTATTAGAGCAGGTCCTGTTTTAATTCTCTTCGGAGGTGAAGATGCCAAAGGGAAGAAACTACATGACCTTCATATGTTTGATTTGAAGTCATTAACATGGCTTCCTCTGAATTATAAGTAAGTTATTCTAGTCTAGAACTCAATAATAGTGTGATGTCATTACTAAGGAAAGAAAAGAAAGCATGGAGGCTAATTCGTTTCCTCTTGGACTTTTCACTGTGCTTTAAAATACAAAAAAAATGTTATAGTTATCTACCTATTGAATGCATTTTGAGCCATCCCTGGTTTCTCGCACTAAAACCCCTTAAGGATAGAATCATTATCTTACTTAACTATGCATAATTCTTTTTATTAATTCAAAGTTCATTGTTTTAGGGGTGCTGGACCTTCCCCAAGATCAAATCATGTAGCTGCACTTTATGATGATAGAATTCTATTGATTTTTGGAGGTCAGTCAAAGTCCAAGACCCTGAATGATATTCATGCTCTAGACTTTGAAACAGTAAGTACTGTTGTGCTACTTTATTGGTTTTGCTTGTTAACAGCTTGCTGAAAATTTGATGTCCTTATATTGTTAGATGGTATGGTCAAGGGTCAAAACCCATGGTCATCATCCATCACCTCGAGCAGGTTGCTGTGGAGCTCTTTGTGGGACTAAATGGTATATTGCAGGGGGTGGAAGCAAGAAAAAACGTAAGCTCTATCCTTTCACATTGTTCCTATATCATGGCAGATTAGTGACTCAGTTCCATTTATTAATAGTATGTATGTTTCCTTATAAGAATTTATAATTTTGCTACTATGGATGGGCAATATCTAACAGAAAAAAAATACCTCAGGGCATCCTGAAACATGGGTCTTCGATGTCCTCGAATCCAAATGGTCTGTTTGTGTAGTGCCTCCTAGTTCCTCAATCACTACAAAGAAAGTAAGTATAATTCTTGCTTGACTTCACCTTTCATATTAAGTGACTAGCAAGTCGCAATGAATTCACCTTTCGAGCACGCATGATTAGAAAGTGGATACAGTTTCTTTTATTTAAGATTTATGCCATCCTGAAAATCTTGAGCACTGCATAGTGCATATTATAAGATCCCTCCAAATATGTAAATACCTATTGCATATGCATAGATAAAAGGCTTCAAATTACTTTTCAAACATCTATCTTTGTAATAGTTATTCATGGGAATTGTACTTCAATGGTGGACATTTGAATTACTATAACTTTAATATGCTGCCCATTATAGCAGAGAAAAGAGTCCTCATAGGAAGAATCCATGAGATTTATGTTTATTTATGTGTTAACCATTTCTCTAGTTGCTGCACAATTGAACTCAAAACTTTTGCAGGGTTTCAGCATGGTTCCATTGTACTACAGGGACAAGATTGTGCTTGTTGCTTTTGGAGGGAATAAAAAGGAACCATCTGACAAGGTGAAGGAACTGAACTTCATTGCAAAATGGAAGCTTCATTTTTGTGACATTATTTCAGGATTAATTATTTTGTTTTCGCATTTTATAATAGAAACACCAGGAACATTTCTATGATCAATTTCAGTATTGATAAATTGACATTACTTTGTGTTTTTGAAGGTTGAAGTACTAGTGGTGCTGCAAAACGAGCACTGTTTCAGTTGGCGATCTGCACCTGAGGTGGAACCCTTACTGTATGACGACTCTCCTCCAAGCTCAAGGGAAGTTGCTGACCACCTCAACAATTGCGCATCTCTGTACTCTACTAGCTCCGTAGCGAGGAGCAGTCTTGCCACCACAGCGGAAAACTCATCTGGGAGGAAATCCCTCCCTGATTCACTGCTACAGAATTCAAATCCCGGGAGCTCATCGCTCCGCAGGCAGTTTCGTCAGGAAGAGGACTGCAGCCTGGCCCAAAAACTGCAGAAACCAATCGACGACGACAAATACAAGGATGCCGATGATTGTTCTGAGCTACCCTCAATCGCAAACCAAAAACCACGTCACGACACGCCCCAGTCCCCAGATGTTGATGCTAAAGCGAGGAGGCTGGGCAGAAGTTCATCAGACATCAACAATCATCATCAGGATACCAGGATAACCACCCTGATCAGGAGGAACATGGCACTGGAGGAGCAGCTTTCAGCCGCGCTCACGAGCAAGGACGAAGCGGAGAAGAACCTTTCCCTGGTCATCGACAGCAAGGATGGCCTGGAGAAGAGGTTGGTGGAGAAGGACAGGGAGGTCGAGGCGCTGAAGGAGAAGGCGACCGGGTTAGAACTGGCGCAGGAGGAGTCGAACAACCTGTCCAACACTGTCCACGCCGACAACGTGCGGCTGGAGCGCGAAGTGGCCTTCCTAAAGGCCGTCATGGACGAGACCCAGAAGGCGAGAGAACACCTAGATATATGTTCCATTTTCAGCTGATACTCTCTGTGATGTTGCCGTACTGATTGACTCGCTTGGTTTCATCCGTGATCAGGAATTGCACTCGACTCGTGGAGTTCTTGCAGGAGAACGCGCAAGGGCATTTCAGCTTCAGGTAAAACCTACTACCATTCAGAGTGCCATTGCCTGTTTTTGTTTTCTTTTCATATCGTGTTTGTAGTTGAATTCACTGACCTGACTTGGCATGCTGACATTGCTCTGCCAGGTTGAAGTCTTCCATCTGAAGCAACGCTTGCAGACGATGGAAGGGAGGTCACCTACACCACGAAAGCCTCAGAATCTGTAGAGTGCAGGAGTGTACAGTTTTTGAGCAATCTGTTGTAGATTCAATGTTGTACTGTAATAGGTGCCAGAGCCATTGTGATTTGTAATATTAGATACAAACGTATTTCACCATTGAGACGTAATTGTGTACAATGAGTTTTGGTCCATGCAAGATGTGTTCATCCACAAGTTCTGAGTTGTTGCTCACTTCAAGATTTCCATTGAAGACCTGACCATTGTCTTCGTGCAGACGTGTAGTTCCCTTTGATCTGTGAGCCGGTCTGTGTACTCTCTCTCTCTACTTCTCAAAATTGGTTGATGAGAAGCCAATATGTCCTCGCGAGTTCTAAAATCGAAAAATCAATGAAGAAGCGCCTCTTAAAACATTGTCAAAAATGAAAAGTATTTTTAGTTTCGGTAATGCTGGCCAGCAGGCATCTGTCCATCTGTTGGTGGGCCACGACGCTAGCCCAACTCCTCTTTCCTATCTACTCTTCCTTTTGTCGCGTGCGCCGCGTCGTCGCCCGTAGCCCCGCCGGCCACCAGCGCAGCCATGCCCCCACCGCCTCCTCGCTGCTCTGACTTGGCATCACGCCACCCTCCCTGTCCACCTGTCGTGCCGCCCACGCTTGCTCCCTCGCGCCTCAGACCGTCGAGTACTGCCGGCTCCTTGAACTCGGGGTGGGAGTCGAGGACTGCCAGCCACCCTTCTTCCGAGATCCGTCTGTCGCCTCCTTTGAACTTGATGTGGACGCCATCTTCTCAACTCCTCACCTCGGGTTGCTGCCACCGGTGAACTCCACACGCTGATGAGTCTCCATACTCAAGCAGCAAGTAGATATTGCGCTGAAAGCGCTTTGTTGCAAGTGTATGTTTCAAATGTTCCAGATGTTTTTTAGAGGTATATTGCAAGTGTGTAGATACAGATGTTGTAAAAGTAGATCGGGATATTACAATGGTTGTACACGTATGATGTAAGCTTTTGTACCCAATGTTTTACACATATGTTGTAATTATTTTATCTGAATGTTACATATGTTTTAAGTGTTTTTCATGTGTGTTTTACAAGTATTTCAGATGCATGTTTCAAAGTATTTATTCTGCCTTCAGACGTATGTTTCAAAAGTAGATCATGTGTTGCATCTCCCTCCTCACTTTCTGTTGCCTCGCCTCGGTGTCTCCTCCTCCCGGTGCCGGCTGGCATCCGCCACCCCCTCTTCTCGATGCTGGTGACATTCGTTCAGCGTGGCACCGGTGCCGGCCCCAGGGGTAGGCCACCAGGTGCGACGGCCGAGGGCCCAAGCAGAGGAGGGGTCCAAGCCTAGGTATACAAACCCCCAGGTCCTATAGTCCATTAGATATTAGCAAATTAATGAGAAGAGAAACATAGAACTGGCCAGGCGGCCTAAAAAGACAACATCGGCATTTCTTTACTAGTTTCCTTTCCCCACGGCCCTCGGGTAGAGAGGAGGCGATGAATCACGCTGCACACAACATACTCTGATCGTGAGTTCGCGACATGCGCCTTACACGACGTGCGCCTTACACACGCGGAGTTGGCGAGCCGCGCCGCCGCGAAGAGCTAGACTACCGGAGACACAGACACGGCGCACGAGGACGGCGACCATGTAGGGCTCCACGACGACGACATCTCGATTCTTGGCTTCTTATGAATTGCGATCACCGATCAATTGTTTAGGCCCAAGGTATTTTTTTCTTTTTATTTTTAATCCAAATTAATTATTTGTATTGTATTCCAGACTTTTAGTACTTTGTACCCATATAGTCATATTTTTCTTCTAATTTAGGTGTTATAATTTTAGAATGTTACCTGAGAAACATTTGTCATGGGTGAGAAGAGAAAACGAATATATTGCTTTTTTAATCTACATTATTTCTTGATAATTATCATACATCTATAAATATATGGCTTAATCTATATTGTTCCTCGATAATTATCAGACATGTTAAATTAAAAATATGTTATTGAATTTGCTTTCGTTTCGTAAGTAAAATTAGCATATATATATTATAAAATTTTATACATGATTAAGAGAGACCGTTGCCGCAAGATCACCAGCCCTTTAAATCATAGGACCGGCACTGCGTGGCACAGGCCGCGCGTGGATGCACGAAACGACACGAAAAATGACCGTAGGTGCACGAAAACGGCGTGGGAAACGGCTACAGGCGTGGGACGCCCTATCCGTCCTGACCGTAGCAAGCCCGTTTTAGTTTTATATGGGCCCATAGGCTAACAGTCATCTATGGGCCCACTTGCCTTGAGTCGGCCCCACGTGTCATCGTCTTAGTTTTTCTTCTCTCTTCAGGATTCCCCCCTATCTTCTTCCCGCGCCCCTCCCAGCCTCCCGTCCCGTGTGCACAGTGCCTCCTTCCCGACCTCCCTCCCCGCCGCGCTCCCACTGTGCGCACGCCCTCGCCGTGCTCTCCTCCGGTTGCCCCCCCCCGCCCCCAGCCCCCACCCCCCGCGGCTCGATCCTCGGCGCTCCTGGTGGTTTGTGTTTCTCATCCCCACCTCTCGTGCTCCGCGCCCGCTTCATCGCCTGAACAAAGATGGAGGCCTTCCTCGCCGGCCTCTTCGGGGCGCCTCCACGCGCCGTCCCCGGCCCTCGGGGCACGCCTCTCTCCGGCTTTCCTCTCTTCCACGGCAGGCGCCGCAGACGGCCGTCCTCGTCCGTGGTCTGTATGGCGGTAAGGAAAAAAAACCCTTCCTTTTCGGCGGTCATCTCCATTTCCTGATGCACCGGCCATTTCTTGGAGATAGAGAGCGCATGTTGTCACCTACTATAGTGGTTCTGAGCCATTTCCCATTTGGGGGGTCCAATTAATTTATGAAATGGCTTGTTGTCACTTACCCTGAATTTTTGTTCACGCTGAAGCTGAACTGAACATTGTGTGCTTTAGTAGCTGAAAATCCTAGTTTTCGCACTAGGAACGAATCCATTGTTCATATCATAGCCTCATGATTGTTCATTTTGTGTGCTCTGTGCAGGAGCCCTATCTGATTGCCAAGCTGGATTCTGCGGAGAAGGCCTGGAAAGAAATGTCGGTATGGCTACCCGTTCTGTGTTCACCTTTGGTTCCTTCTTTTTCTTCTATATTATTAGGCTTACCAATAGGCTTATATCGCCATTGTTATTATTGCTCTGAAGTTGCTTGAGTGAAAAATGTATTGTATGAAATTAATTTTAGAACCAATCAGGCTTAACTTAGGTCCGGCTTCAATGCTGTACTAAATCAATTCTCAACTTCTCATTTGTGTCAAGGAAAAGAAAAAGTAACACGTATGTAGGCAATATAAACTGCAATGCTGTAACAATGATATGGAAAAGTTTCAGTTTTGGTCTCATCCAAACGGTCATCAGTCTAATGCTTGAGTGTATGCATCAGGTTAGGTTGGCAGATCCTGACATTGTCTCAGATCCAAGCGAATACCAAAAACTTGCGCAGTCTGTTTCTGAACTGGATCAGGTATCTGGCTTACTCACTATGGTATTTAATGTTGGTGTCTACTATCTACTCAATTATACCAGAATTTGAGCTGCTAATTTTATCAAATGATGCATCACCTTTTTTTTTTTCTGTCAACAATATTTAGGTCGTGACTACATACAAGCAATTCAAGGATTGTGAGAGGCAACTTGAAGAGACAAAAGGTTGGTATGCCTCAGTATTTCTGGTGCCCGTGAGAAAATAGTAGACTCTCACTATAGCTTTTTTAACTTTGCAACATCATAGCTCTGGAAAAAGAGAACGAAGATGACCCTGATATGTCAGAGATGATAGCTTCTGAGCTGGAGGCTCTATCTAACCAGCTTGCAGAGCTTGAAGAAAAATTGAAGGTGAATAGGACATAACACTCTGCACAATAGCTACATAAATTCTGGACATTATGTTTAACTTTATGCATTCTACAATGCAAGTTTCTGTATTTTGTTGGAGAAAGTATACATTACACATTTTGATGTGCCTCTCATCCACTCTTATTTCCTCATGTTAGTTACTACTGCTTCCCAGTGATCCTCTAGATTCACGCAACATCTTACTTGAAGGTACCTCTCTCCATTTCTCAGTTGTACATTTCAACTAAGTTATATGGCTGTCCCATGAGTGTTCAACATCTTCTTGGTTTTTTTTTTCAAAAAAAGTTTTTTTCCTTCTTGTTTTGAAACTGAGAACTGTATTTCTTCAATTTTGCAGTAAGAGCAGGCGCTGGTGGTGACGAAGCTGGAATTTGGGCTGGTGACCTTGTAGGTAGATGATGATTTTATTCCAATTGAGTGCAATTTAGCAAATGTGATACAGTTGTTTTTCATTTTGTTCAAATAATAGAGTACTAAGCTTGACACACAGACCATTTATATGGACAATAATCTAGAATAAATAATGAACGTGCAAGTAGGATTACGTTTTTTTTTGGAATATAAGCTCTTCTTAGTTCATTTTTCT
Source organism: Miscanthus lutarioriparius (assembly GCA_904845875.1). Taxonomy (NCBI): domain Eukaryota; kingdom Viridiplantae; phylum Streptophyta; class Magnoliopsida; order Poales; family Poaceae; genus Miscanthus; species Miscanthus lutarioriparius. The sequence continues at coordinate 12,032,341 of CAJGYO010000009.1, read as the reverse complement.
ATTCGTATAGCAGCTATACTTCTGATATACTAGTGCATCATATTTGCAATTTTACTCACATAATCCACAACTAAATATGCCAATGGCTTTCTGTAGGTACGCATGTATCAGAAATACTGTGAGCGCAACAATTGGAAGTTTAAGCCAGTTTCTTGCTCAGAAGTATGTACTTGCAACCTTAACCTGATTATTGATTAAGATTTAAGAAAAACACTGCTCACAAGCAGACTCTTTCAGGCAGAAATGGGTGGATACAAGACATATGTAATGGAAGTCAAGGGGAAACAAGTCTATAGTAAATTGAAGTTTGAGTCAGGCGTACACCGTGTTCAGCGTGTTCCCCTGACAGAGACTATGGGTCGTGTTCATACGTCAACAGCAACTGTAGCTATTATGCCAGAGGTGGGCCATTTTGATATTTGTGTGAAGTTTTATGACATGAATTCCCTCTTCTTCAGAGATGCCTAATATTGTTTCAATGGCATAGTAGGCTGATGAAGTTGATGTGGTTATTGATCCTAAAGATATTGAGCTTAAAACAGCAAGATCTGGTGGAGCTGGAGGTAATATCACTTGCATATTGTGTTATCTGTACTAGAATACTGGGTTTTCTGTGCTGCTCCTTTATAACTGAGCATCTTCTAACATTTCAATCAATGCAGGGCAGAATGTTAACAAGGTGGAGACGGCTGTTGATCTTATTCACAAGCCTACAGGAATAAGGATATTCTGTACTGAAGAGAGATCACAGCTACAGAACAAAGAGCGGGCATTTCAATTGTTGAGAGCAAAACTGTAAGTTATAGCTATGTATAGCTTTCCAAACTATGAATTACGTTTCTCTCTATTTTTTCTATCACCTCAGTTATTTTGTTTCTAAACATGTTCTTTGACGATAGGACCATAATTACAGTGTAAATTCTGGTTTTAGAAATCTCTTATGCAAAGTAGAGTGAATCTATTTTTTCCAAATTATTTGTACTCAGTATAATACATGGTCATCTTTATGTAATATTTTTCCATTCCTAATATATATCTACCATAAACTTTACAGTTACGAGATAAAATTAAGGGAGCAACAAGAGGCAATAAGAAACCAGAGGAAATTGCAGGTATGTTGTCAATTCTTTTTTAAGGATCGTATCTTCCAAAGGTCATGACTTTGTGTCCAACTGAAAGCAACAGAAAACTGTCTTATAGATGATAAATGCTCAAATTGGATACAGAGTAGCAGAGTAGTAGACATTTACGTGAACCGTATAATATCCAGTTGGAATTCACAAAAATTTAAACAATGACAAGACAACAAAAGCTAGTGCCTTCAGTTTGTGTAGGAAATAGAGTTAGCCCTTATGAAAGATTTTGTCATCCTCTCTGTTCAGTGTTACTAATACCTGTTCAACTGAAGGTTGGTACTGGTGCTCGATCTGAGAAGATAAGGACATACAATTACAAGGTAGCAGGACATCCTATCACCTAGAAACTTGTCTTTTCTTTCTCTGTTATGTTTGGGAAGGAGCTCTTCTTATTCTTTAAAAATCGCCTCCAATATTTATACAATTTGAGGTCTTTTGCTCACAACAGGATAACAGAGTGACAGACCATCGATTAAAGATGAACTTTGAACTGACCGGCTTCCTTTTAGGAGACATCGAATTGGCTGTTCAGGTATATTACTTGACAAAAAAAGAACAATGCAAATGTGGCAACGTGCAACTATTACAGCAGAGATGATGTAATAACATGAGTCCATCTCTATAACAATCTCATTTGTTATTTAAACATCTACAGTCTTGTGCTACAATGGAGCAGCAGGAGCTCTTGGAGGAAATGGCCAGTTCTGTGGGCGCAGTGAACGTATGATTCAGGCAATTCGGCGTGGAGATCAGGTTATCAAACAAAAAAAAACCGATGAAGATGATTGATAGTTGTACATGAAGAGACTGACAAAAATGAACTCCACATAGGAAATTTTTCTGTAGTCCACATGGTCATGAGTTCATGACTAATGCCATAGAACACACCACATGGTCCTTGACGGCAGCATACTTTTGAGTATTAGAAAATATACATGGTATGTACAATTCAACTGCTCCAGTATTCACAGTTTAATGCATTTTAGGTACGATGTTCTGTGAAATTCTTTTGTTCACAATGTATAATTCTTTAAGAAAAAAAATGCAAATATCCATTTATGAAGACAGCTATAGCCATGTGCTAAGTTAAGTAGATTACCAGTTCTCCCTTTCCCCATCCGTGTCTTAATGAAAAACGTTGCACATTCTGGCTAACAAATTTACAAAATTGTTTTCACAGTTATAAAAAAGACTTTGTTTTTGGCATTCATAACAAAAATTCAGTTCAGCTTGCAATATAGACAGACTCGCTTTGAGGAGTTGAGCTTGGATTGCAAGTTGACAACCTAGATTTTGTTAATACCAAAATTTCTTACATTTTGAGATGAGCAACACCACCACACTTTTATTATGCTTTTGAGATGAACAACAACAATATACTGCTAGTAGTTATACTAGCTGACACGTGAGATGACTTGGGGCGTGTTTAGTTTAGGCCCTAGGGCCCTAAACAAAATTTGGCCGGTAGGTAAAAATTGGACACCATTTGGTCTATGACCAGGGTTTGGCGTGCCCTGAAAATTTGGCATTGCCCATCTACACTTACAGGTAGCTGATGCGGCAGCCCATGAGTGGTTGCATGCGGTTCAAGATTTTGAGAGTGGATTTCTTTAAATTAAATCAAGATATGTCTTAAACTATGCATCAGATTTACAAACCGTTTTCACCAAATTATTGCTTGCAGTTAAATCTACAAAAAAAAAAAAAAAAAAAAAATCTCAGTTAGCTACATTTCAACCAAAAAACAATTGACTGACATATGAATCCCACATGTCAAATCATACATAGAGTTTTCGCATGGCTCCAATCCAGACACGTACTTTTGCTCTTAAATTTTAGCATAGCCAAACTGCGGCTTGGCCATGAACAAAACACTTACTATTCCTTCCTATTTTGGCATGGCTCCAACTTTGGCATAGCCAAATTTTGACAGGTCCTTTTGGGTTACCAACCAAACAGCCCCATAATAGCCCTTGCACTCGGAAGATTTCATAACACGCTTAGCCTCTGCCTTGTCCGTCCACCCCCGTTCACCACCGGCATTTCACCATGGCTGCTGCCAAGCCCCTCGTGGTCGTCATCGCCTTCCTCCTCGCTGCCGCTGCCACCGTTCCCTTGCCTGACGGTGGTGGGGAGCTCCCTCCGTTCACGCTCCTCCCGGCTGAACCCCCTGCCGTCTCCTTGCCTGATGGTGGTGGGAACAACCTCCCGTTCACGCTCGTCCCAGCTGACCGCGCTGCCGCTGGGTGCCGCGGGTCCGTGGGCATGTGCCCGGCGAGCGACGAGGTGCGTGGCCTCGGCAAGGGAGCAGGGGCTTCCACCATGTCGGCCGATCCTGAACGGGTCCGGCGGCGGGTACATCACCAACAGCGCGACAGCGTGCCGTGCTCGCGCCGCGGTGCCAGCTACTACAACTGCCGGCCCGGTGCCCAGGTCAACCCCTACCGCCGCGCCTGCTCCCGCATCAAGCACTGCCACGGTTGAAGCCATGGTTCCTCTTCGCCATCCAAAGAACTCTGTGTACTGCGTGTTTTCTTGTACCGGCAAGGTGTCACAAGCTCTTCTGCCCTTGTATCAGCAATGTTTAGGGCCTGTTTAGACACCAAGAGCTAATTGTTAGCTAGCTAAAAATAGCAAAAATTAGCCCTAGCCCATCCAACAGGGGCTACTTGGTGAGCTATTTTTTTTTGTCCAAACATCTAACTAGTTGTTAGCCAATTGGCTAACCTTATACTAGCCCTAGCCATCTAAACAGGCCCTTAAATATGTTATTGTTTGACTAGTTCTTGCTAGTATAGAACTATATATATACGATGTTGCTTTAAAAATTCATGGTTTTCATGCCATTGATGCCTGCCTGCCTGCCTCCATCACCCAGATTTCCTGTTAGGCACATTGAAGCTGGGGATAGAACTCAATACCTGCTTCTGCTTGGTCTCCCAAATATTGTGGCTGTTCTAATATGGATGTCTTCATGTGACTGTTCCCTGGTTGGCACTTGCAGCATGATGCTCATATCCATCAAGAGTTTGATATTTCTCACCAGAACCAACCAAGTGATGTGCTCACTCTCCCTGGTTTCGCACCTGGAAGGAAGATGTGTGAACTCCATTTTTCTCCTGAAACGAAAGGATCAGGTGTTTGTTTATTTTCAATTTATTAGGACTAGTATTAGTTGGATTAGTTCTGCCATGTGAGTTGTGATCGATCACTCTCCCAACATGCCTGTCATGTGGAATGCTTGTTAGGGAGTGTAAGCCTTGCCTATCAGAACATGTGTTCATGAAATACTTTTATGTTGCTTTGAGGTGCATTTACATACCATGATGGCTTCCAGTGACATTGTTAAGAAACCCAACTGTAACTCTGTAAGCATGCTTAATTTCGAAAAGGAGAATAGAGCTTACATGATGCATGGACAATGCTACTGCCTTCTGCCAATAATGTCGAGCTTGAGGCATTCAACAATACTCCTCTTATCCAGTGATGGCTGTCTTTAGCAACAGCATATTACAATTTTCCATGATATACCTCACCACAAAAAATGACTGCTCTGTAACTGCAAAAGTGGCTTGTAACCACAAACATCTAACAAATTGTTCACTGTCATGACCAGTTTAGTCTGTACAAGGCAGGAGCTTTCTCAGTGTAATGGAAGTTCTTCTGTGCTGCTCAAGTTCCCTGCCATCCCAAAGCTGTCTGCCTGGTTTGCGGTCGATCTCATGCTTCCAGAGATACCTTGCATCGCCAAACATGAGAACAAGGGAGCCTGGGTTCAGCAAAACGGGGACCTTCGAAGATTCACCACCCCCTTGCTTCAGGGTGTCAGAGCCCGCGCTTCCGCTTGTTGGTTCTGCTTGACTGAAGTGCATCACACAAGCTGACTCAAGAGAGACTATTGCAATCCCATCACAAAGCGCATCAGATCAACATGAGCACAGATACCCTAGATTCAATAACAGAACCATAATGTTAAGAGTGCAAAAAGAATGCATCACTTTTCTGAACGATATGTTTCCTTGTGAATATGAGACAGTTCCGCACCTCACCTGGCCTGTATCTGTTTGCAATCATCTGATCGAAAAATGGCTCCCGCCACAACAAATCTGATGGAAGAGGACATGCATCTTCATCCTCGTTTGTCACCTCTGCATCAAGACCAACACTGGCGTCACCAACACAGATAGCTTCACGGATAAGTGCAGAAAGCTCAACAGCCCATGAAGGGAGATCGCCAAATCTCATTGCCTAAAAAGAAGATAGGAGCAGAAGAACTTAAACATTAAAATGATAGACAAGGATGGAAATCTTCGTATAGTTTGAACTACTTTAGGAAGCCTTATACACAAATCAGGCAGTCTTTATGGCACTACTGAGAATATTGAAAATCCTACCGCTGACAAACATTAGGCAGATACTGAAAAGATGAGGGGGAAAAACTTACTTGGTTGTTTGCATCAACAAACCATCCTTCTGCAAAAACCAAGCCATCAGACTTACGATAAGCAATGAGCTATGGTTATTTCTGTTGTTGAGCAATAAGAAACTAGAGCAGAGTTTCTTCTGCATAGGTACTAGGAAGTTTTGCTACTCCTCAACTGGGACATGTAAAAGTTAACCAATCCAGAGATAAGTATATTAATGGTTCGAGAACAAAAGACTTATTTCAAATTACAATTTAACATAGTTACATATAGCTAGATAATTTTATAATAAGAACTAGTAATACACAGTCAGAGGAAAAAAGGGGATTAAGGTACCTATTGCTAACATTAGTAATTGCACCGCTGGCCGCATCTGTCTAAGCAGATCCGGTGATTGTAATCATCACAAAGAGTCATAGATGGACCATTAACGAATAAGTAATGTCCTGACTGAAACCAAATTAAACAGAACACGAAGCTAAAAATATTCCCCTTTTTGCTCACAACAAGATGAGGGAGGCTACAGGAGGTCCCAGCAACCGATGACTCACCTTGCTGGATCGCATTTAGGAGGCGCGCCTGCTCGTCGGCGGAGAGGAAGGCAGCGCACAGCCACAGTCCCCTGACCCCAGCCACCGCCTCCCACCTCCAGTGCCCGCGGCCCGCTCCGGGGCTGACACCGGCCGGTGTGTCGGAGTCGCTGCCCGACGAGTCACCGAAGGCCTCGCGGAGCGCGTCCCGGCAGTGGGACTCGCCGCCGTCGCCGGCCGCGGCCATGTGGTTTCTCCGTAGAGCCGCTTCGTTCGCAGGGGCGTACAGCACGTTTCAACTCGTTTGCACACCAATTCGGATACCGTGTCCCACGTGGAGTTTACGTAAAACTAGTATTACGCCTTCCTTTCTCGGACCAGCTTGGCCTTGGATGCACACGATGCTTCACTTCCAGGCCCAGCCCGGCCTAGTGAACGAAGAACATGTTTAGATTACTGGCGTGGCTACTGCCCGGACTCCGGACCCCCGCGCAGCCCTTCCAGATCCGCTCCTCTCTCTTCGCGCAGGCGGCACTCGTGAGCCGAGACCTGGCGTGCCTCGACCGAGCACTCGTCCATCCATCCGCCTGCTAGCCCCGTCTAAAGCCCCGGGCGCGTGCTCCCATCCTCCCGCCCCGGCCGAACAACATAAAATACTTGCAATATGACAAAAAATTTGAATGCAACATACATATGAAAAATAAATAAAACACTTGGAATATGCACTTGTAACATATGTGTGGAACACATGAAACATCTAAAAAATAACACTTGCAACTTGCAACATGAAACCACTTGCTGCAACATAAGATTGAAACAGCTGAAATATTTTGGAGCATACTATTGCAACATATATGTGAAACATATGCAACATCCGAATAAAAAACGATTGCAACATACATTTAGAAACAGATAAAATATTTTGAACAAACACTTGCAACATAAGCAATACATGCAACATCCCCCAATCAAAATGAAACAATAGCAACATACATCTAAAACTCTCAAACAATTGAATCATACATATGCAACATAAGGGAGGGGGAGGTCGGGGCCAGTCGATTCCAACCGCCATGGTCCGAGTCGGCAGCGAGCGACAGCCCAAGCACCACCACCACCAGCAGCAGGCTTGGCTCGCCCGGACGGGCGCACTAGCACTAGCGTGGACGCACCACCACCACAAGCGCCATCAGCACCAGTCTTGGCTCGCCCGGGCGGGCAGTGTGCGTGACGGGAGGGGGCGAGAAACGCTCGCAATGGGGGCGAGCAAGCGGTGCTGGATGGGGCACACGGCAGCAGCGAGGCAGAGTGGCATCCACGTTCGGGACGGTATAGATAGAGTGGTATCCGCAAGGCGATGTGGTGGAGAGGAGGTAGTGGAAGACATAAGAAGGTTTGTTCTTCTTTTTTTATAGAACGTTTGGGGGCGATGGCGAGTGGATGAGCGGTGTTGGGCTACGTCGTGGCCCACCATTGGGCCATGCGAGTAGTCCTTAAATTTGAAACGGCTCAAAAGAGCTAGAACTTGATGAGTCATTGGGTAACACGGGTTGACCAACGAGCATACCTTCGTCTGTGGGATCTATATCCATCTGCACTCCACCAGGGAGACCCGACACTGGCTATGGATTAGGGTTTGGAGTCTCCGGGGGTGGCGCCAACGGTGGCTACCTCTGGAGCTCCCTCTTGGTTGGCTAGATCCCCTCATTCATCCTCTCCCTTGCAAGAAGTGTCGACAAGACGTCAAGAACCCACCGTGGCATTCATTGTTGAGTGTAATCCTTGTGTGCAAGATTAATTATTGGTGTATTAGGATATATAGTAGTCAATTAGGCTCATGATCACTGCATGATTTTGCTTGTGTTGGCTTGATCGAAGGGCATGATTTGTTTCCTTGTAATTGCTTACTTAAGCAAAGTAACAGAGTATGAAAACACTGCCAAGTTGACAGCACCAAAATGTGATCATGTCCACTGTGTTTTGCTGTGAGTTTTGTCTTGGCCGTAACCGTGCCGGCGACGTGATCATCATTGTATCTTCGGTGAGTTTCGACAAGTGGCATCAAAGCCGGTTTTGTTGAGGCCGGATTCAATGGGTGACTAGAAGAAGCCAGTCGACGGCTCCTCCAACTCCAAGTACAGCGTCATGATCCAACATGTGATTCGTGAGGTAGGTGGTAGGATCGGAGTAGCTACCCCATCCTCACCAAGGCTAATTACTCCGATTGGGTGCTCAGGTGAAGGTGAAACTGAAGGCAAGGGTGCTTTGGAACATCATTGAGGATGAGGGCGCCGATTAACAAGAAGTGATGATGGCGCTTGACACCCTCTGTAGTGCGGTGCCACTAGAGATGGTGTTAGCACTAGAAGATAAGAAGACGGTGAGGGAGGCCTAGGAATCCATCGCGAAGATGTGGGTCGATGATGACTGAGTTAAGAAGTCTACCATGGTGCAGCTTCGGTGAAAGTTTAGCTTGGCGACGTTCAACGATGATGAGATCCATTCATTTACCGGGGTCTAATATTCCTCGGTTGACGATGAATATCGTGAGCATCGAGCAACCCAATGAGGTCAGGTACAGGGTCGGCATCGACGATGGAGTCATGTACATCTGGGAGCCAGGTTGTCATCTCCTGGTGAAGGTGACACACATGGTAAACTGGTTGTATGTGCTCAACATCACCTCCGGTTTGTCTGGCGGCGTGCGACGATGCAAAGGCTTGGTGATGGCACGCGTGCCTCGGTCATGTGAACATGGTGGGGCCGCGGAAGCTAGCTCAGGAGGAGCTGGTTCAGGGTCTGCTTGAGATCAGGCATGTGGAGCCGGTGTGCGAGGCGTGCAGGCTGGGAAGCAGAAGGCACATCTCGTTCTCGAAACAAGCAGAGTACCGCGCACGGGAGCTCCTCGACTTGGTGCATGGCAACCTGTGCGGTCCCATAGTGCCGGCAACTTCGAGGGGCAACAAGTACTTCCTGTTGCTGGTGGACGACCTAAGCAGATACATGTGGGTGGTCGCGATTCCTTCCAAGGATTGCGCAACGGCTGCCATCAAGGAGATCCAAGCGCGGGCAGAAGGCATGCCCGGGCGCAAGCTGAGGGCACTCTGCACCGACCATGGTAGTAAACTCACCTCCATGGTGTTTGCCGAGTAATGCATGATGGAAGCAGTCCATCACCAACACATCATGCTGCACATGGTGGAACACCAGAACGGCACGATGGTGGCTGCGGCGAGAAGCATGCTCAAGGCGAAAGGGCTGCCTAGGTGGTTCTGGGGCGAGGCAGTGAGTACTACTATATATGTGCTGAATAGGTGCCCAACGAAAAGTGTTGTTGCATTGACTCCATTCGAGGCTTGGCATAGGAAGAAGCCAGCCGTCCACCACCTCAGGACATTGGGCTGCATCGTCTATGTCTGAAACACGACACCTCACCTTAAGAAGATAGAGGACAGAGGCTGCGAGATGATCTTCATCGGCTATGAGCATGGAGCAAAGGTGTAAACCCATTGCGAAGAGCATCCATGTGACGCGAGATGTTGTGTTCAACGAACAAGCCCAGTGGGACTAGGGCACAGTCGGCGACAGCAGCACAGCTTGTAGGAATGATGATGTCTTCACGATGGAGTATTCCATTATCATGAAACAGGCACCTCTGATGGTCGAGGACACCATGGAGACGCCTAGAGCTGAGGTGCCCTAAGACAAGCTGACACCGCCGCCATTGCCACACGCTGGTGGAGTAGCGACCAAGGTTTTTAATTTCGGTATCGCCAAAATTTCGGTCACCATTGAAATTACCAATTTCGCGAAATCGGTCGAATTTTTTGCCGATTTTTTTTTTAGAGATTAGCACATGAAGTATGCTTTTTCTAAAAAATTGGATCTAAACAAATATTAGTATGATTTATGACTACATATCTATTAAATAGAAGAATATGCAATATAAACAATAGAAAATATAAGATTAGAGTTATATAGCACATGTATTAGTGTATTAAAAAATTTGGAGTTTTTCTTTCGCCACCATCAAATTACCGAATTTCGTGAAATTCGCCAAAATTTCGCCAAATTTTGAACCACCGGTAGCGACGCGGGTGGATTGCCGGGAGCACAGAGCAGTAGAGTTTGCCTTGCCGCTAGGAAAAATGGCGACCGCTGGACGCTGACCACGACGAGGATGCCCGACTTGATTACGGAGGACCGACAACATCCTTGGACCAAAGATCGCCTATCGGGTTCATGCCATGGGCACTTTGGTTGCGATGGAGCTGTGTGGTGAGTTCCGATGAACCCAGTTCATTTGTTGAAGAAGAACGCAGCCCGAGCTGGTGGAAGGCGATGGTGGAAGAGATGGAGTACATCGAGGACAACTAGACATGGTTCTTGGCGGACCTCCTACCTAGATTCCAAAGCGATTAGGTTGAAATGGGTCTTCAAGGTGAAGAGGGATGAGCATGGGGCGGTGGCCAAGGACAAGGCGTGCCTCATGGTGAAGGAATATGCACACACTACTACATAAATTGTTTTGCGAGACACTACTGAACAATTAACACAGGCCATCACAAAACTCACCTGTCTCTTAAAATACCTCAGGATTTGGAAGGCAGACTTTTTGTTTGTGGAGGCGGTCACAAATTGACCATCTCTTAAAATCAATTTATGGAGGTAGACATTTTATTTACGGAGGCAGTAAAAAATTGACCGTCTCTTAAAATAGATTTACGAAGGTGGACCTCTTAAAAGGTCACCTCTAAAAACGGTGGCCATATTCAGAGGTGGACCTTTTAAGAGGCCCGTCTTCGTTAATGTGGCCAAGCTCACTACTGTCCTCTATGAGCCCATCTCAGCCAGTATCTGGTTTGTAGTATATAAGAAGAGAAGCACTAGCTCTCTATCTCCTCCCACCCTGGAGATTCAGTCACTTCCATCTCTCTTGCTCTCTCTCTCTCTCTCTCTCTCTCTCTCTCTCTCTCTCTCTCTCTCTGCTAGCTCACACGCCCATGCACTTCTCTCTTTTGACGACGATGACAACTGCTCTAGGAAGCAAGGGCTCATCATCTAGCGGTAGATCCCGGCAACGGGAGGACCGCTCGCACCCCGGCTGTAGGGCCGCTCGCGCCCACCGGTGGTGGCAGCCGCTCACGCTCGCATCCTGGCGATGGAGGGACGCATGCACCACTCACGCTGGTGGCGAGGGGCTCTTCCGCGGCGACGGCGGCAGTGGCTCTTCCAATGTGGCCGGGGCTTGTGGTGGTGGCTGTGGCTCAGATCCGGCGGCGGAGGCTCGTATCTGTGGTCGCTAGGCCTCGCGGCAGCTGCGGGGGCTTCAATCCAGCAAAGAGCATCGATGGTGCTCGGATCTGGCGGAGACAGAGCGTCGATGGGCTTGATGGGCCTCGTGGATGGGCTCAGCGGGCTCATAGGGAACACTTTTTTTTTGTTTTTTTAATCTATTTTCGTTGGGAGCCACTTGACCTCCTCGCCTCCAAAATACCGATTTACGCATGTGTTGTTTTGGAGGACTCCTTCCCACCTCCGAAAATCATTTTTGGTCGCCTTGGAAAACAATTACTGTAGTAGTGATAGTAGCACGACATCTGCTATGATGAAGTGTTCGCTCTGGTGGCGCGGCTAGACTCGATGTGCCTGCTCATTGCCCTTGCGGTGCATGAAGGGTGGCAGGTGTACCACATGGACGCCAAATTGGCATTCCTGAACGCGCGACCAATAGGAGGTGTTGTACATGGAGCAAACGACGGTATGTTTCATCGCTAGGAAGGAGCACAAGATGGTCAAGCTACAGAAGGTGTTGTACGGGCTACACCGAGCACCGTGAGTCTGGAACGCGAAGCTGGACGACAAGTTGGTGTCACTTGGGTTCAGGAGGAGTATGTCGAAGTACACCATCTACATTAGGCGGAACGCTGACACGTAGCTGGTGGTCGGTGTGTACGTCGATGATCTAGTGATCACCGGCACCAGGTGCGATGATATCAGGCTATTTAAGAAAGTGATGGTAGCCGCGTTCAAGATGAGCAATCTCGTCCTGCTTCACTACTACCTTGGAATTGAAGTGAAGTAGGACACGAGTGGGATCTTGCTCAACAAGGAGCCTACAACATTAAGCTCCTCGAGAGAAGCGACATGGCTGGTGCAATCCCGTCCAGGTTCCCATGGAGGCACGATGAAGTTGAGCAAGTAGAGAGCATCGAGCCATTTGGTGGACACTACTCCTTATAAGAGCATCATCAAGAGAGCTTGATGGGGGCAGACGAGGAAGAGAAGGACGCACACATGATGGAACAACCCAGTGTCGAAAGAGGACGAGGGTATCCCTCCAATTCTAGGACGGGGTTGTCCTTGAATCTGAGGGAAATAGGCCATGTTCGCTTGAGCTTATTCAAAACTACTTTTCAGCCATGGAATAGTGTTTTTCTCTCACGACATTTCAGCATAAACATCGGCATAAGCCAAATTTCAGCATCAGCGAACAAGATGATTACCTTCCGGGGATGACCGTCCACAATGTCAAACACTAGGACAAATTCAGATATCCCACTTCATCCTTGTTCCGCTCCCAAACCAAACGCTGCCTAATACCACCTCCACGCTCGACAGCAACCGGACATGGGGTAAGGAAGAGTAAGAGCTACGGGAAAGTTCATTGAACATATATCGTATACATACATTTAACATTTGAAATGAACATTTTATGTAAATGGTAATAAAGAAAATGGAAAAATTTGCTCGGTGTCCAATAAAAGTTGCGTGTAGCTTGAAAATCTTGATCAAGGTTGCAGCACTATAAAAGGGAAAATAAGAGTGAAAAGCATAACCATACATAGTTGATAGAAAGTGGCATTCTAGTCTAAATAATAGTATTAAGTTAGAATAGAAATAAATAAAAATAAGTGCACATTTTTTTAGATAAGGAACAAAAAAAAGTGACAACAGTAGAGTCTAAACAAACAGTCCAATTTGAATGATGTCTAGAGCACAAGGAGTAGTGACAGAAAGAAGTGTACATGCACTCTGAAATTACAGACCCTATGCATGGCCACCCACTAATTTCGATTTGTGTTGATCAAGAGAGACACCGAGTTAAATTTGAATATAGCATAATCACTTGTATTATGTGAGAACTCAATAATTCACATGGATCAGTGCACGTTCGAGAAAAAATAATTCACATGGATCACAAATGGAACTGCAAGAAGTATTCATCATATACGACCATAACCATTTTAATAGTATATCAATAACAGGGACAAAAGCAGTTCATAATAATCCCTTAACTTTGTTCCGTCATCCTGTACTCCATTTTTTAAGGAAAACATTTCCTTTTCTATATATAAGAAAAAAAAATAAAGCGATACAGAAGGCACAAAATCACACTTGGCATGTCTCTTACACCTTGTCGCCTCGTGTAGTTAGTTCACACATGCACACATTCGAACATCGCGTGCACATGCAAAAAAATAAACAATTTCACACACGCTTGCAGTGTACATGTAGCTGTTTGTCTGCGCATGTGACCTTATATACTGGTCCATTCACTCTTCGTCAGCCATGTCTCTGTGGCGCTTAATACCCTTGGAACTGAGGGGGAGGCGGAGATGCGTACTTGTTGGCCATGATAGGTGGAAGGATGATGTCGTTGAATGAAGGTGGAGGTAGGGATTCTGCCGGTGGTGCTGGTGTTGATTCTTCTTTCTTTGGTGGGGCAGGGGTGACCGCCGGAGGAGGTGAGCTTACTGGGGCCGGTGGTGGTAGCGATGGCGGCTTCACTGGTGCTGGTGGAGGAGAGCTAACTGGTTCCGGCGGAGGAGAGCTAACCGGTGCCGGTGGAGGAGGAGATTTTACTGGGGGTGGTGGAGAGCTGACCGGTGCGTGGTGGTGGTGGTGACTTCACTGGGGGTGGTGGCGAGCTCACTGGTGCTGGAGGTGGTGGTGACTTCACTGGAGGTGGTGGTGAGCTGACCGGTGCCGGGTGGTGGTGGTGGTGACTTCACCGGGGGTGGTGGCGAGCTCACTGGTGCTGGAGGTGGTGGTGACTTCACTGGAGGTGGTGGTGAGCTGACCGGTGCCGGTGGTGGTGGTGACTTCACTGGAGGTGGTGGTGAGCTCACAGGAGCAGGTGGAGGTGACGACTTAGGCGCTGGCGGTGGTGAGCTAATTGGTGCTGGTGGTGGCTTCACTTCTGGAGGTGGCGAGCTCACAGGAGCAGGTGGAGGTGACGACTTAGGTGCCGGTGGTGGTGAGCTGACTGGTGCCGGTGGTGGAGAGGACTTTACCACTGGAGGCGGCGAGCTCACAGGAGCAGGTGGAGGTGACGACTTAGGCACAGGTGGTGGTGAGCTGACTGGGGCCGGTGGTGGTGAAGACTTTACTACTGGAGGTGGTGAGCTCACAGGAGCAGGTGGAGGTGACGACTTAGGCGTTGGTGGTGGTGAGCTGACTGGTGCCGGCGGTGGAGAAGACTTCACCTCTGGAGGTGGTGAGCTCACAACAACTGGTGGAGGTGTCAACTTAGGCGTCGCCGGTGGTGAGCTAACTGTTGCCGGCGGTGATGACTTGGGCTCTGATGGTGGTGAGCTGACCAGTGCCGGTGGTGGGGATGACTCCTCCTCTTCAGGTGGTGAGCTCACGTGTGCAGGTGGGCCTGATGACTTAGGCGTCATTGGTGGCGAGCTAACTGGTGCTGGTGGTGGAGAAGACTTTACGACCGGAGGTGGTGAGCTGACTGGTGCTGGTGGTGGAGTAGTCTTCTCTACTGGAGGTGGTGAACTTACAGGAGCTGGTGGAGGTGATGCCTTAGGTGTAGGCGGTGGTGAGCTCACTGGTGCTGGAGGTGGAGAAGACTTCACTGGAGGCGGTGAGCTTACAGGAGCTGGTGGAGGTGATGACATAGGTGTAGGCGGTGGTGAGCTAACTGGTTCTTTCGGTGGAGAAGACTTTATTGGTGGAGGTAGTGTCTCAACTGGAGATGGTGGCGGTTGTGGCTTCTCTGGAGTTGAAGGTGGCTTAGACGGAGTTGATGGAGGAGTAGGCTTCTCTGGAGTTGAAGGTGGCTTAGACGGAGTTGATGGAGGAGTAGGCTTCTCTTTTTCTGGTGGAGAGGTAGTCGGAGTGGGTGGAGGTGGAGACTTCTCCGGAGGCGGCGATGACTTCACCGGAGTAGGTGGTGTTGGGTATTCCTCTGGAGGTGGGGTTGATTTCTCCGGAGCTGGTGGTGGTGGGGACTTCACCGGAGGAGGAGGTTTGCTCACGGGAGCCGGCGGTGGTGGAGATTTCACCGGTGGAGGTGGAGAGGCCACTGGTGCCGGCGGAGGAGGTGATTTCACAGGCGGGGGAGGTGATGCCACCGGTGCTGGTGGGGGAGGTGATTTCACGGGTGGTGGTGGAGAGCTCACTGGTGCTGGTGGTGGGGGAGACTTCACAGGTGGTGGTGGTGAAGCAACAGGGGCCGGTGGAGAAGGAGTCTTTGCAGGTGGCGGTGGTGATGCCACTGGTGCCGGCGGAGGAGACGACTTCACCGGTGCCGGAGGCGGGGAGGAGGCAGCTGGAGGAGGTTGCACCTGAGGCGGTGGCACCTTGGGCCGCTCCGGTGTCCCTGGGAGCCAGGCTGACTTTGGAGGCGGTGGAGCACCTTGTGCTGCCGGCGGCGAGGTCGCTGGCGGTGACTTCGCGGGTACAGGTGGTGTTGGTACATAATCGTCCGCCGGCGGTGACTTAGGGGTCGGCATCGGCATGGGTGCAGGCACCGGCGATGGCTCTGGAAGCGGCTCTGGCGATACATCCGGCGGTGTATGCGGGGACGGCATGGGCGCAGGCGCAGCAGGTTTCCCTGGCACCGACGGCTTCCCGGGTACCGATGGCGGCTTCCCTGGCACCGACGACGGCGGCCCTCCTCCGGGCGTCGGGTACCCAGCGCACACATGCTTGCTGCAGTCGACGGGGCGCGCGAGCACGGGGGCGCACTGCAGCGCGGTCTTCTGCGCCGGGCGCAGCGCGCCGAGGCAGTTGTCCCTGTCGTCAAAGTTGACGAGCGCCTTGTCGGAAGGCATGCACACGGCGGCCTCCGAGTTGAAGAAGTTGAAGGCGAAGCTGAAGTTGACGAGCGCCGGGAGCTCGCAGATGGACTCGTGCACGATGCCCGTGAAGACGTTCCGGGACACGTCGAGCTGCTCGAGCTTGGCGATGTTGGACAGCTGCTCGGGGATGGTGCCGACGAGCATGTTCCCGCTGACGTCGATGACGGTGGTGTTGACCAGCAGGCCCATCTCCAGCGGCAGGCACCCGTCCAGCTTGTTGTTGAGGAAGATGATCTCGTCCAGCGTCTTCACCATGCGGCCGATGCTCTTGGGGATACACCCGACGAAGGCGTTGTTGGCGAAGACGATGACGGACGCCGTGGAGTTGCCGAGGTTCTCCGGGATGAACCCCACGAACCGGTTGGTGTTGACGAAGATGGCGTCGAGGTCCTTGTCGAAGAGCGCCGGCGGCAGCTCGCCCTCGAAGTCGTTGAACCGGAGGTCGAGGTACTTGAGCGACACCATCTCGAGGCAGACGTAGGGGAAGACGCCGACGAAGCGGTTGTTGCTGACGTCGAACTCGTGCAGCAGCGACAGCCGCGACATGCTCTTGGGGATGATGCCGCAGAAGCGGTTGGTGTTGATGTGGAAGAAGGCGAGGTCGGTGAGCAGGCCGAGCTCCGGGGGAAGGTACCCGGCGATGTCGGCGCCGTTGAGGTCGATCCCGGCCACCACCATGATCTTGGGGTCGTCCAGCGCCTCCACGCAGATGACGCCGTTGTACTTGCACACGTCGCTGCCGACCCAGTTGTCGGTGTATCCCTTGGGGTCGGAGTAGAAGGCGCGTTTCCAGGCCTGCAGCGCGATGTACGCGCGGCGGAGGCGCGGGTTGGCGAAGGTGCCGGCGCCGGCGCCTAGCCGGTCGTCGAACTCGAAGTCCGCCGGCAGGTCGCCGGCCTCGCCGCCGCCGGCCTCCTTCATGGCCAGCAGCTGGCGGTGAGCGATGTACGAGGCCTCCGCGCTCGTCACCGCCTGCACGCTGCAGGCGGACAGGAGCAGCAGCGCCGCCATGAGGCGCCCGTCGGGCAGGAGCCGCAGAGGAGGGTCCATGAGGGAGGGAGTGAGCGGTGGCCGGACGTGCACACTGAGGTCGACAGCCCCCGTCGCCGGGGTGCTTTATGGAGGCCGGAGGGCGGTAACAGCGTGCGGTTGCATGGGCGCGTTGAGCGTGAGGCCGGTGGTGGTGGTGGACGGTGGCGGCCGGTTGCTGGCTCCGCGGCATTCGCGGCCTGCTGCGCCTGTCCAGGGACGGACGGACGAGGACGACGACAGGAGAGGAAGGAGGAGCAGGGTGCCGGCCCGCGCTCGGTGGAGCTGCCGCTCTGGTCGGCCCCGTGTGTTTCAGGGTCTGCCCTTGCATGCATGGATGCGTGCGAGCGGTCGTGCCTGGTCCTCGTGCAAGCCCAAAATATACATGCATGGTACCGTGACTTGCCAGTGAAAGCTTGAACTGGCATGCATGGCTGTTTGTGCAAAAACTGTTGGCGAACGTCAAAAAGATGTGTAAATTTACCTCAACCTTGTTTCACCTTAATTTCTAGCCCATTTTTAGTTGGGGACACTGGTCTATCAACCCGTGCTCTCGCACGGGCTAAAACTTTAAAAGATAGTTATTGTTTAATACATATTACTAATAAAAAATTACTTATATTAAATTATATATTTTCTCTTTTTCATTTTTAATTAATGTAATAGACACAATTGGGGGCATGCTCATGTCCTTTCCTTCGTCTCCCCACCTCATCAAGGCCGTCAAGACTAGAACCACTAGCATTTTATACAGTGGAGAAGCTAGCTAGAGCAGATTAGAGATTTAGAGTAGGGCACAACAGCCTTATGAGTGTATGGACGTAGAGTGTATATAAACTATAAAGTACATATAGATGAAAATTTAGGTATCATCACTGAATTTATATTTTGCGGGGGTGCATCTGCATCCACAACTACATATGTAGCTTCGCTCCTGATTATATATATCTATGACCTATGCAATATATATGGCCCATGAAAATGAATATGTAGATCAAGCATGCTTGCCTGTGCGTCGGCACAATATATATGGCATATACACAGCAAGTAGACTACACAAATGACATATACACATTAAGGGTCTCTTTGGCACGGCTTATGCCGGCTTCGGCTTCATCTATTCTGCGCAAATCGAGGCACTGTAGCGTGAAGCTGTTTTGTAAGCCGGGGTTAAAATGAACTATAAGCCGGGAAAAACCAGTTTTTCTAGTTTCACCGGTTTTGGCTTCACTGGTAAAGTCGTTTTGGATGAGCCATGCCAAAGGAGGCTTAAGTACACAACAACACATATGGATCGATGAGCAATTGGACATGAGAGTCATCAGGAACAACCTTTTCTCTTTTTATTGCACTTGGAGAGTAGTACTTGTCGGTACATCATCAATCGTTCGGCCTCGTGCGCTCGGCTCCTCCGTTACCCAGACCTCCACATATGCATAGCATGCAACTTCTACGATTTCATCGCGTGTGGTGAAAAATAATACTCCATCACATGTCAATGTGTTTTATGGCTGCCTGATGATTGAGACATGTTCCGGATGAAGTCTCACAAAGAAAAACTTAGTGGATGGTCTCCCTGGTCTGCTTGCGTTCTTGGACATACTTTGCTTGCAGTGCTTGTTTTCATATGCTAGTAGTCACTTAGTGTGTGTGTGTGTGAGCTAGAGAGATTGGTTTATTGAAATGTGTCGAATCAATGAATAGGATTAGCTAAGATAGAAAGGAGTCCATATGTATAAAGACTTTCCTCATTAGGTTACTTAGGAGATAAGTCTACCCAGGACTATATGTAGAGGGGCTATGTAATCATTGCAATCAAGAAAGAACAGCCTCAAGGCTTATCTCTCCTTCCCCTTCTCCCTCTCCTATGCCAACTCCTCTCCCTCTGCCCTAATGCCGCCGCCCTCTCCCTGTGTCGCCGCCCACAACCCACCTCCTTAACCCTAGCCGCCACCTAGAGCCCCGTCCCTGTCGGGCTCTTACACGGGTATCCGGAGACCAGATGATCCATAGACTCCACCACCACCACCATGCAGCAGCTGATCGAGAACCTCGCCGCCGATCTCCGCAAGAACTTCGGAGAGATGCATCGCCAACTCGTCAACCTCGACAGACGTCTACACGCTATGGAGCATGCAAGCATCCACGATGATGCTGCCATCACTGGTAGGGGACCGTGACGCCTAAGAGGGGGGGGGATTAGGCGACTTAAAATTCTAACTCTAAACTATGGCCTCTTTTTCTACCCTTAGCAAAACCTATGCAATAGATAAACTATCTAGATGTGCAACTACGGTTTTGCTAGTGTGTTGCTATCTCTACCGTAAAAAAGAGTAATACAATCAATATAAATGCGAAAGCTAAAGAGCAAGGTAGAGATATGCAAACTCCCATCGACGACTCCGGTATTTTTACCGAGGTATCGAGAAGCGCGCAAGCTTCCCCCTAGTCCTCGTTGGAGCCCCTCGCAAGGGCCAAGCTCCCAGTCGGGTAACTCCGTGGATAGCCTCGGGCCTTCCCCACGCGCAAGTGGGTTTCCGATGTGCCTTCTGGCAAGCCTCTCCCAGATGCTCCCTGCCGTCTTCACTATCAAGCTTCTAGCCGAAACGCCGCGGGCCTTGTTCCCTCCGGTACACGGTGGCGGCCACACCACAAACACGGTTGGTGTGATCTCACAAGACTACACGCCCCTCCGATGTACAACAATGGTGCGCACAAGCACCGAGTGGTAAGAGGTATGCAGACCTCACTGAACACTAGGCCTACACCTAGAGCAAGCGCATAAGCGGTGGTCTATCAACCTAAGCACTTCGCAAAGCACCTATGCTAATCACCTAATGAATCACTAAGCACTATGCAAGTGGAGATCAATAAAATGGTGTATCAACACCCTTGATATGTTTCCTCAGCTCCACACATCTCATTTGGCCGGTTGGGGGTTGTATTTATAAGCCCCACTGAGAAAGTAGCCGTTGGGGATGAAATCCCACTTTTCTGCTACTGACCGGACGCTGATCACGTCCTGACCGGACACGTCCAGTCGTCCCGACCGTTGGAGCCGTGATCCACTGATCGGACGCTGCCACCGTCCAGTCACATGCCACCGAACGCATCCAGTCGCATTTTCGCTGCTCTGGAACCTCTCTGTACTCAACTGGACTTTGCTGTCCTGCGTCCGGCCGATTTGCCTATTCAGCGTCCGGTCGCTGCTGCTGCCGAGCTTCTCATCGGGGCGTCCGGTCATTGTGCTACCAGCATCTGGTCCATCGTCTGGTCAACTCTGTGAGCTCGTTTCTTCGTGATCTTGCGTCCGGCTTGGTTCCTATCTTCATGCTTGGACTTTGCTTGATATCTTGGGTCTTCCCTTGTGCTTCTAAGGTCTTGCTTATGGTGTTGATCATTGGATCATCACGTCGCCTTTGTCCAAGTCACGTCTTGCACCCTATTGAACTACAAAACAATCACTTGCAAATTCATTAGTCCAATTTGGTTGTGTTGGTCATCAAACACCAAAATCCAAAGTAAATGGGCCAAGGATCCATTTTCCTTACAATCTCCCCCTTTTTGTTGATTGATGACAACACGACCAAAGCAAGCAAATAATAAAAATTTGGAATTTAAAAACTATCTACTTGCTAGGATGCAATGCAAGGGGCAAGGTTATATGATGCTAAAAGATACTACTTGTAGGACTAAAAGATACTACATAAAAACTTATCTTGCCCTTACAAATGTTCCCATGTGGCATTATGGATTTAAGCCACAAAGTCTCCCCTTTGCATAGGTTAATCCATAATCCACTATCCTCTCTTTCTCGGACCATTACCACTTGTAGATCATTACTACTTGAACATTATTATGATCTAGCTTTTGTTCCCTGTAAAGTAATGCTTGCTTTTGGTCCTTTAAATTCTCCCCCCTTGGAATCAAACACCGAAAAGGAAGACATTGGTAGCACAAGGGAGGGTCAAATTTTGTGATCCTTTGTATGTGGAGTGGAATAGGTCAAAATTTGACTCTCACATTATATAGACTAAGCTCCCCTTAAATATATGCATACATATGGTAGAAGGCAAAGCATATGCATAATTGGTAAATTATTGCTCAAGGGAATTTAATCTATATAATGCATGGAGAAAGCATATAAATATCAAAATGAAATCAACATGATGATATCGGTTTAGAAATACCACATGTGGAAACCAATTTGATTTGTACCACTTGCAATAGGTGGTGGATATTTGAAGTATGATGCTTAACTCCGGGGACTCCATTTTCCTTGCAATGAGACTATTACACACATGATAAGCTTAAAAAGGTGTTAGTCTCAAAGCATCCAACTTGTAAAGTAACCTCCCTCTAATTTTGTGCACACAAGTGTGGAATACTTGTAGAAAACATGCACATTGATTTTAGAATCAATAATACCACATTGAAAGATGACATCACATGAATGCGAGAATCATTTTTGAAGATGATATTCGGGAGAAATTATCTATAATTTGGACTTTGGCACATATTAGATGAACAAATGTAAGACAAGCTATGTGTCGTGCTCCTAAATAATTTTAAACCATATAGGTTTGCTCCAAGGGTTAAGAATGAAACCGAGCAAGCCTACCATAAGATATACCTAGTGTATGCATGACAAAAGATATAAGCATGCAAATGCAAACATAGGCATGAAAAGTAACTAGATGCTTAAAGATACCAATTTGTAAGAAATACCACTTGTAGGAAATGCAAATTGATACTACTTGAAGGAAATTGAATCTAGTTACCTAACATGGGAAGGGGGATTTGGGTCCATAGTATTCACTAACCCACTTGGCAATGATTTTGTCCATCATGATGCACCCCATGAAATGCACCCATACTTTGCCAAGTCTCCAAATTCCCCGATGTCCAACAGACTTCTCACTTCCCTTTCAGGATCCAAACCTTCTTGGTGCTCTTCATGTTGGAGATGATTTCCTTTGGCACCCAAAAGCGTTTGACCCCATTGATGGCTTGCTTGTTCACCTTGATGGCCACCACCTTGTCATTTTTTTTCTTCTTTAATAAGTATGGTGTGGAGGCCTTCTTGTCCACCTTATTGGTGTAGGTGTTGGAGAGCTTGCTTGTTTGCTTTTTCTCTTTCTTCTTTGCTCCTCCCCCATTCTTCACCTTGCACTCATAGGACTTGTGACCTTCCTTGTGGCACACGTAGCAAACCATGATTTGTCCTTCGTCAAGCTTCTTCACTCCCTTGACGGTGTTATCTTGATGAAGTTGGGCTTGCTTCGCCTTGTCTTTCACTTGAGTCAAGTCCTTGGTGAGGCGAGCTACTTCTTACTTGAGTTGCCCATTCTCCTTTGCAACCTCTTGTGTGCATGTATCTACAATAACTTTCTCAACACAAACTTGGTTGCACAAGGATGAGTCTAAACATAAATCATTACAAGAAGTAGAGGCATCCTTTTTAGACATGTTAAAGATATAACTTTTCTTTTTAGATGCCTTGGTGGGGGTTGAACTAACGGCTTCAAGATTAGCAACTTTATTAGTTAGCTCATCACAATATTTGCACATGGTTTCCATTTTAGCAAGCAAACTTTTATAAGCATCTTGTGAGCTAGCTAACTTTTCTTTTAATTTTTCATTTTTCTTTACAAGTTGCTCATCATTGATTGTGCATGCATTTGTTGTTGCACTAGCCTTAAGTTGCTCAATTTTAGTAGATAGTTCAACATTGAGATTAGCAAAGTTCTCATATTGTTCAAGCAAAGTTTTGTATGCTTCTTGTGAACTATCTAGCTTTTCTTTTAATCTTTCGAGCTTCTTTTGTTGACTAGTGCAAACTTTAGCATAATTAAGATTTTGTTGCACAATTTCCTCATAAGAAGGCATTTCATCATCACTATCACTCTCACCAGAGGATGAGCTTTCGTTACCTCGTGCCATAATGCACACACGAGAAGAGCTTGATGATGAGTGCTTGCGGCCTCGCCTCTTGTGATGGTGTTCTTCTTCACTTGAAGAATCATCCCATGACCTTATTAATGTAAGGGCTTGGTTCTTGCATGCCTTCTTCTTTGTCTTGGGTGTGGATTTGTTTGGACAAACTTTCACAAAGTGCCCCAACTCGCCGCATCCATAGCATCCTTTCTTTCTTTGCTCATTTCTTTGATTGGTGAAAATGAGATCTTGAATTTGGATGGGCACACCCTTAACATTGAGCCTTTGGATCATCTTCTCTACCTTATTGATTAGTTTGATTGATTCTTCATCAAGGTCGGAGGTGGAGGAGGAAGATTGATCATCATCACTTGAATCTTCATCTTCATTATCATCCTCATCTT
Organism: Miscanthus lutarioriparius; assembly: GCA_904845875.1. Classification (NCBI taxonomy): domain Eukaryota; kingdom Viridiplantae; phylum Streptophyta; class Magnoliopsida; order Poales; family Poaceae; genus Miscanthus; species Miscanthus lutarioriparius. The sequence continues at coordinate 12,008,784 of CAJGYO010000009.1, read as the reverse complement.
CTTCTTTATCTTCACTTGAGGAGCTTGAGCTTGAGCTTGTCTCAACTTGCTTGCCCTTCATCTTCTTTTTTTTTGCTACATGTGAGAGCTTTGCCTTTGCTTGATGAAGAGGTTTTTTCTTGACCCATCTTACGTGACATTTCAAATGCCACTATCTTGCCAATAACTATGCCCGGGGTCATGGTGCTCAAGTTCTCCATGTTGTGAAGGATGGTGATGATGCTTGCATATTTCTTTTGTGATAGCACGGAGATGATCTTCCTCACGATGTCCACATCATCTAGCTTTGTTAATCCTATTGAATGGAGCTCATTGATAATTAGATTCAAACGAGAATAAATATCACGAACAAGCTCATCATCATTCATTATAAAGGAATCATAATTTTGTTTAGCTAGATTGTAAAGGAATCATAATTTTGTTTAGCTAGACAATGTTTTTGCTCACAAATATTAGATGTGCCGTCATGGAGCTCTTGAAGCTTTAACCAAATTTCATGTGCCGTATTTAAAGTGAACACTTGGTTAAACACATCCATGCTAAAAGATTCAAACAAGCAAATTTTAGGTCTAGCATTGAAATGCATTTCTTTTTCATCACTCTTTGTGGGTTTTTCGGGATTCTTAATGGGTTTCATCCCGTCACGAGTGACTCTCCAAACACCTAATTCAACCGCCTCAAGGTGGCAAGCCATTCTAGCTTTATAGTAGGGGAAGTTAGTGCCGTCAAAGTGCGGAGGCTTAGAGGTATCCATCCCAACCACTCTAAAATAGCGTCGGCTCAACGGCGGTTAAGCCAAAGGTCCAAATTGAGCCAACCGGCTCTGATACCACTTGTAGGGGACCATGATGCCTAAGAGGGGGAGGGGGTGAATTAGGCGACTTAAAATTCTAACTCTAAATTATGGCCTCTTTTTCTACGCTTAGCAAAACCAATGCAATAGATAAACTATCTAGATGTGCAACTACAGTTTTGCTAGTGTGTTGCTATCTCTACCACAAAAAAGAGTAATACAATCAATGTAAATGTGGAAGCTAAAGAGCAAGGTAGAGATATGCAAACTCCCATCGACGACTTAAGTATTTTTACCGAGGTATCGAGAAGCGCGCAAGCTTCCCCTTAGTCCTCGTTGGAGCCCCTCACAAGGAATCCCTCGCAAGGGCCAAGCTCCTGGTGGGGTAACTCCGTGGATAGCCTCGGGCCTTCTCCATGCGCAAGTGGGTCTACGACGTGCCTTCTGGCAAGCCTCTCCCGGATGCTAACTACCGTCTTCACTATCAAGCTTCCGGCCGAAACGCCGCTGGCCTTGTTCCCTCCGGTACACGGTGGTGGCCACACCACAAACACGGTTGGTGTGATCTCGCAAGACTACACGCCCCTCCGATGTACAACAATGGTGCGCACAAGCACCGAGTGGTAAGAGGTATACAAACCTCACTAAACACTAGGCCTACACCTAGAGCAAGCGCATAAGCGGTGATCTAATCAACCTAAACACTTCGTAAAGCACCTACGCTAATCACCTAATGAATCACTAAGCACTATGCAAGTGGAGATCACTAAAATGGTGTATCAACACCCTTGATATGTTTCCTCAGCTCCACACATCTCATTTGGCCGGTTGGGGGTTGTATTTATAAGCCCCACTGAGAAAGTAGCCGTTGGGGATGAAATCCCGCTTTTCTGCTACTGACCGGACGCTGATCACGTCATGACCGGACGCGTCCGGTCGTCTCGACCATTGGAGCTGCGATCCACTGATCGGACGTTGCCAGCGTCCGGTCACATGCCACCGGACGCGTCTGGTCGCATTTTCACCGCTCTAGAACCTCTCTGTACTCGAGCGGACTCTGCTGTCCTACGTCCGGTCGATTTGCCTATTCAGCGTTCGGTCGCTGCTGCTGCCGAGCTTCTGATCGGGGTGTTCGGTCACTGTGCTACCAGCGTCCGGTCAACTCTGTGAGCTCGTTTCTTCGTGATCTTGTGTCTGGCTTGGTTCCTATTTTTGTGCTTGGACTTTGCTTGATATCTTGGGTCTTCCCTTATGCTTCTAAGGTCTTGCTTATGGTGTTGATCATTGGATCATCATGTCGCCTTTGTCCAAGCCACGTCTTGCACCCTATTGAACTACAAAACAATCACTTGCAAATTCATTAGTCCAATTTGGTTATGTTGGTCATCAAACACCAAAATCCAAAGTAAATGGGCCAAGGGTCCATTTTCCTTACAGCCCCAACAAGCCGGCACCAATGCTACAGAAGCCGGCCGCATCGAGCCTGACCAGGAGATCCTCTCCCAGCTTTGTGTCGCCGCCACGGAAGAGCGCAAACTCCAGATTATCTCCGCCACCATTGAAGTCCAGGAAGCAGCACCAGCTTGGTCCCTACAACAAGGCATCGTCCGCTACAACGAAAGATACTACATCCCGGTAACTTCACCTCTGTTACAGGACCTGCTCGAGTCATTTGGCAGTTCATCTCCACATCTCCTCGCCATCGGCCTCCACACAATGACATCTACACCGACAACACAAGCATTCCCCTCAAGCATCCTACTCCTCGAGGCGTGGCCACAATGCATCCTTCCCTCTGCAACGATCATCTTCTTCGACAACAACAGCCAATAGTTCCTCTCCATCGAGGACACCTACATTGGCAGGCAACACGTCAATGGTAATCTACGGGTTTATCCAGCAAACTGCAACACCAGCGACCTCCTCTTTGGCACACTACAGCACTTCACCACGACACCATCAACAATCGTCGCTACATCATTATGCCGGCGCATAAGGGGACAAGTTGATGCCGGACAGGTGCAGTCGCTGCCACAACCCCCATAGGTGATGCAGACACTACACTTTCCGGGAACGTTCCCCGGCGCCACCATCTACGCAGCCTGCTGCATCCATGAACCAATTGATGGCTCAGGAACCAACACCTACTACACCTCCGGCTACTTCAGCGCCTGCAGCTACTACTTCCAATTCTCCGACTATCACATCAACACCAACCAGTTCAATGACACCTTGGGTCACCTCATTGTTCAAATTGCAGAACTACCAGGGGATACCGGACCACCACCACAGGCTGTTAAAGATCGGACAATGATTCAACGCGAGGACGCGCTGATCAGAGATGGGGGGAGTGATGTCATACATCCAATGAGGGCTGAAGGCCCATTGGGGACTAGGTGCCGGCAGCAGCGGCGGTGCCGCCCCCAAGGGGGCTGCCGCCTAGGCCGGGCAGCAGCAGCGCAGCCCAGGGAGGAGGCGCACACAGCAAGGGTGGGTTCCCCGCTGCTCCACTATCCATAACAGAAGGATCTTCAATAGGAATAGGATTAGCTAAGATAGAAAGGAGTCCGTATCTATAAGGACTTCCCTCGTTAGGTTACTTAGGAGACAAGTCTACCCAGGACTATAAGTAGAGGGGCTATGTAATCATTGCAATCAAGAAAGAACAGCCTCAAGGCTTATCTCTCCTCCCCCTTCTTTCTCTCCTACGCCAACTCCTCCTCTCCCTCTGCCCTAACGCCGCCGCCCTCTCCCTATGCCGCCGCCCACAACCCACCTCCTTAACCCTAGCCACCACCTAGAGCCCCCTCCCTGTCGGGCCTCTTACAACATAGCCTATTAATGAAGGCGAGAGAGGATTTTTTTGCTCTAAATTAAATTTGGGCATGGGCGTGTGGATGCTTATTTCTGTCTCATGAAAGCCACTTATAGAATTACACCTACCGCTGTGTACCTGTGACGGTATGGCTCATGAAGATCAATATATGTGTGGATCAAAGCATTACCCACACATGCTGCATAGATACCATATATGTACTCGGACATTGTGCCCTAGAGTAGCGCTTGGGATATCCAAAAGAACTGACATAAAGGGATGACATATAACACCGAGGCATTTTTATGAGCATATATATATAGTGCTTCTGCAAACGTGCTTGCTCACTGAGGACTGATGAGCAATATTTGGGTATGGGAGTCATCAGGAATACAGTTTGAGTCATATCCCTGGAGCAGCTCCAAGCCAATTTGTGTCCCTGCCAAACCATGATGGTGCTCAGCAGCCTTCAGAAATAGAAATGGCGTCACTTTCGATGGGATCGGAGGTGCTATTTCGTGACAAATGTCAAGCATGGAGCCAGCTGCTGCATCCCCCGATCTTCCAAATGGGTTGCCGGACGTACTTTTCTCAGTAATTTTTTTTTAAAAAACTCCGAAAACCATTACTCATTACCATTAATGTCATTGGCAGCAAGCCTTCTCGGCATCATATTCATATCAAGGAGGAAGCCTGTATCCCTGTAATGTAAATATTTGCCCCTATCTGGTATATGCTAGCTTGCCGCAGGCATAACGTCATGTTCTCAATCCATTGCCAAATAGACCAAAACGTATGTACGTCAACTAAACTTGATGAGGAGCAACTTTTTTTTGGCTTGTTGCACTGACGCCGGTCGGCATGTAGGTTATTAGAACCACCAATGTTATCTGCAGTGGCATAGCAAGGATTTGTAACTAGTGGTCCATTGTTAATTTTTTTACTGCTATAAGTATAACTTGTCGGCGCATAAGTATGTGAAACACAGTAGGATTAAGCTAAAGAAGTCATATGATTAAGCTATATGAAGAGGTCATACGAACATCATAAAACAAACGAGTCTACCTTGCTTAATGTAGAATTACAGATTACATATATCCATAATAAATATCTGAAGACCAGTATGGCACTATTTTTTCTTCCTGTCAGGCCTATGTCTTCTAATAGCCATGAATGCGTTGATTATATAATCTCGCCTTCACTCAATTGTAGTGTTGATCATCCAAAAGTCTAATGTCCATCTTATTTCTCAATGTATTCTTGAAAAAGGTCATTGCAAAAAATATCCTTTCAAGACTTGCGGTAGCCACTAGTAGAAGCAATACCAATTTGATAACTAAGAGTAGACCCAACGATAAACTACGCCTCTTTGTTTCAACAAGTTTTACTGAGAGATCAACAAGATTGTTTAGGCTTTTCAACATTTTATCTTTTCTCATGTCATCAATATAGGTTTCATGTTGCAGTTGAAGACTTATTAAGTTAGATCTTGAAATGTCATTGGGGTAAAATTAAACAAGTCTGTGTATTTGCATCAAAGGAAGCAAAGGTATCGTCTGGACTCAAAGCATCCATACAAGAAAGTGACTCCAAATTTTATCAACGATTCCAATATATACTTCTCTTCTCAAGTGATAATCATTTGCTTGGTTCTAAACAAACCATGTTGATGTTCCATATACAACACATAATGCAACATGAAAGGCATGCTTGTTGCAAAATAATGTAACCCTTCGATGAAATGAAACCCAGCCTTTAGACCTCAGTTATTGCGTGATCCTTTCCATTCTTCATGAAAGCCACACTTACACCAACCCGTATGTAGCTGTGACATGGCTTATGAAGATCAATATATATGTTGATCAAAGTGTGCCCACCTCCACTCCCACCCACCCACCACTACCGGAAACAGAAGGTAAGCCGAGTGCAATCCATCGGGAACTCGGCAAACAAGCTCTTTGCCGAGTGCTGCAAAAAAAACACGGCAAAATAATTGCACTCGGCAAACGAGGAAAAAAACACTCGGTAAACTAAAAAAAACACTCGGCAAAACTAGGTACTCGGCAAAGAAATATGTTTGCCGAGTGTAATTATTTAGCACTCTGGCAAATAATTTCACTTTTTTCGTCTTCTAAAAGTATGGAAAAGAAGGAAATGGGAAAAAAGGTTTGCCGAGTGCAGACACTCGGCAAAGATAAGTTTGTCGAGTGCCGTGATCTGACACTCGACAAAGTGGTGCCTTGTATAAATACGTCACTAACCCTACTTTTCCTTCATTCCCCCCAGCTCCCATTTGGATTAGAGCGGCGGCGGCGGCTCGATCCCACCCGGTGGCGCCCTCTCCCCTCCACCTCGAAAGCCGGCGGCCTTCCCCAGCTCCCTTGCCGGCGCATCCCGTGGATCCATCGAGGAGGCTGCGGATCCGGTGGCATCTTCATCCTCCCCACCGACGGCATCATCGTCCTCCTCTCCGGCTGCTGTGGGACTAGCGATGGCGGATCCGACCTCACGCGCATGGCGGCCACCTTCGACGTCGTCTACACCATCCTGGCGGCGGTGGCGGCTGCCCGTCCACCTCCCATCATGGCGGTGCCTCCTCCACCTTCATGGGCGGCAGCGCCCCTCACTGTAGTGCAGTCCCGTGGCGGCCGTCCCCCAGGTGGTGGCAGCGGCACCCCCTCCCTTTGGCGGCAGCGGCCATCAATGGGTGGGCCGGATCTCCACGGCGATTGCGCGCCACTCTTGATCTTCATGGCTGTGCGGCCCCGGCGGCGGCGCATCCGGAGCATGGGGCGGCGGACCGCACCGCGTTGACACTCCCCTGCCGGCAGTGGAGCAGCCCAAGCGTGGACACCCTTGGTGGTCTCGGTGAATGCAGATTCGGTATACTCCTAGGCAGATGCGGCCACCATGCCCGAAGCCTGCTGTGGATCCGGCGGTGGCCTCCACGTTCCCCAACGTCGGTGGTCCAACAGCTTCCAGAGGACGAACATAGCGTGGTTGCCTGTGGTGTGGTGGCGGCGGCGGCGGCGTGGTGGTGGCGGCGGGCGTGGTGGCGGCGGCGGCGTGGTGGTGGCGGTGTTTTTTTTATATATTTTTTATATTTTTTGCCGAGTGTTGGTTTAGCACTCGGCAACGTCTTTGCCGAGTGGTCGACAAAAAACACTCGGCAGAGACAGCTTTGCCGAGTTCTTTTTAGCCGAGTGCTGTTTGCCGAGTGTAACACTCGGCAAACGCTTTGCCGAGTGTAACACTCGGCAAACGCTTTGCCGAGTGTAACACTCGGCAAACGCTTTGCCGAGTGTTTTTTTTGCCTTCGCCGTGTGCCGTGGGCACACAGCAAACCTATGAATTCCGGTAGTGCACACACACAACAAATAAACTCATCAGAGATATTGGAGGATTAACTCAACTCAACTTTCCATTAACTCAAGAGGTGTTTATATAGAAGTACATGGGGATATGAAAGGGTAGAGAATAATGGAAAATAAAGAGACTAGAAACTGATTACACTAACAAGAGACATCGTGCCTCAGAGTAGTGCTTGGATATCCCCAAACAAAAAAAAAAAACCCTGACATCAAGAGATGACATATAACAGAGGCATTTATATATGAACATACATATTGTGTTTTGTGGCAAACGTTCTTGCTCCTTTTCTGCAATTGGAGACCATGCAAGCATAAAGCATCCAATGAGGACTGATGAGCATCAACTGGGTATGGAAGTCATCAGGAGTATACTCTGGAGCAGGTCTATGGTCAGTGGTGGAACTGCGGGGGGGTTGTAGCCTGGTCCCTGGCCCCATACCACAGTGACAAACTTTTATACCTCTTAAATAATTTAATACACAATACAACAAATCATCACTTCACTGTTATTCCTGATGTAATATTGTGTTTTTTGTTATAAATATTAACTATTTTTGTATAAGCATTGAAAAAATTGTTGAGACATATACTTAAAGTATATATTTATAGCAGTTATAAGTGTCATCATATTATGGCCGGCTCCCCTTAATTAAAATTCCTTCCACCACTGTCTATGGTAAATCGTATCCCTGCTGATATCCTGTCCACCGGGATTCTGCAATATTGTTTGGGACACTGGAAACACAGAAATGGCGACGTCTACCGCGGCGAGGCACACACCCAACCTCCACTTGGTTCCAATTGCAATGATATGTTCCTCATTTTCTAGATGGGTTGTGTTGAACGTTGGCGCTCATATGTTTACAATGAACAGTATCCTAGTCACAGCTCTGTTTTGTAATAGTTAATATGATTTTGAGCCATTAATATGGCTTTGAGCCACATAGCACTCAATTATAGCAGACTACTTACAATGAACAGTGAGTGCAAGCAACAGTTAAACATGGAGATAAACACTGAGGGCAGCTCGAGCTAACTGAGACAAATGTTGATGTCCTAGGAAAACAAATTCTAAAAGTTCTCATGAAAGTAAAAAATATCCTGCTATCAATTTAGTAAGCTTCATGTATCCCTAACAATAATAGGCAATGGATCTGTTCAGTTTTCTATAAAATTACTCACCACTACCATGATGAAAAATCAAATTAAAATAACTCCTTAAATCACTTACCAAATTCTGGGTGCTTACATGTATTCCCAGAAATCATATATCTAATTAACCTAGCACACCATTTTTTTGGCTTGTACTTTTCCTCTTCCGGGTGTTTGAATTCCAGAGAATTCCTCTTTTGGTCCTTGAATTTTACTCTAGAATTTTACATGCTTCCTTTCCTGACCCTCAATTTTTTTCTTACTTATTTGGCCTTGGTTTCATGTTTAATGTCTCATTTAGCCTCGGCATTTGTTTTCAATGTTAATAATATTAAATAGAAGAGGAAATGGCTCATTTTCTCTTTATGTCTTTTGAAGCCCAAAAATGCATCCCACGTAGCACCCCTCCTTGCTTTTGAGCATATTTAGAGTTTTTAATTTTTATGCTTAGTTTTCGTGTATGGAAGTTTGGGATAAAATCTTAATTTTTTAAGAGTACCATTTTTTGATGTATTCATAATCACATTTTGTGATGTAATAGCATGTATATTTGAATTTGTATGGCAATCCATGCTCCAGCATATAATTACAGTAGCGTGTAAATTGAAAACAGAATCAATCCAAATTACCAAAATATCAAGAGATCTCAAATATCAATGCAGTAGCATGTTACCCTTTCCCTGTAACATAGAAGATTAACCAATCTAATTCAATGTACAAATAATATATTCTGAATACAGATTTCTTTTTAGCCACGGTTGGATACAAAACAGCCTCTATGGTCTCGGAGATGATTTCTAGAGGTGGTTGTTGTTTCCAGGCATCCCTTAAAAATGCCGTCCTCTCTTAGAGGCAGTTGGTGTATTTCTAGATGCGGTTAGTGTTACATACCATCTCAACAAATATAGGACATTTCTAAGAGTGGATGGAAACACGTACTGACCAGCTCTAGAGATTGACTTTTAGTCTGGACGGTAGTTTGATTCGCCTCTAAAAATAGTTGATTATAACTTTTTTATATTTTTTCAAATGAAGTCTTAGTAAGATGAACTTTATATAAAAGTTGTAAATCCCAAAGAGATATACAAATTTGAAGTGAAAATTTTTAGGGTCCAGAAATACGTTTTAAGTTCTCAGATGTAGAAATTTAATTTTTCAAACGACCTCAGATAGACATATGCTTTTATATCAAAGCTGTAGTGTTCGGTGATATCTATAGTTTTGTTGATATTATTTTTCATTTTAAATCATTTAGGGGCAAACATGTTCGAAGGAAGATTAATCAGACAAAAGGATAGCATCATACAATTAATCATAAGTGACTCTATACTGTAGTGGTAGGGGAGACTCGCATGAGACAAGAATTTAAATTATAGGAAATGCACACGCAAGAAAGATCACGTGACTTGTGACTTACGACATGCGGCCATTGTACTTCACTAGCCGGCTTCTCTCAAGATATTACAACAAAAATTGTTGACAGGACCAACAACAGTAGGGCAAATATGACATTAAAAATAGACCCAGTTTTAAATAAGGAAAAAATAACGTTTCCTCATGTCAAAGGAAAAGCATGTACCTGTGCATGGGCTATAGATGAAATACAGAAAACTTTTGCCCTGAATTGATTTTGGCATGTACGTGGCATTTTGATCTCATCATGAAAGCCACTTATAATTATAACCACTGCTCTGTACTTGTTACGGTATGGCTCATCAAGATCAATAAATGTCGATCATTAAAGCATGCCCCCACCCCCACCCCCACACCCACAAACAGCATATATATTCAGACATTGTGTCTTGGAGTACCACTTTATTGGGTATCCCAAAACAAACAAACAAACAAAAAAAAATCCTGAAATAAAGAGATGATATATTGCAGAGGCATTTCTATGAGCCTGTTCTGCTCTGTGTCCAAGTCCATTTGTTCTTGCTTCCACAGTCAGAGACTGTGCAAGATACAACATCTAAGATGGATGAGCAATTGGGGAGTCATCAGGAATAAAATTTTCTCAGTAATTGGCTCCATAAGTACAGCCTCAGTATATTGCTTCATTTATTCCTGTTTCAAGGATTGAGGAAAAAGGTACAGTAGGTGGGACGACTCATGCCTCCTTGCAGCAATCAACAAACGAACACATGCACAGTATTCCAACACTTGGATTGTACAGCTCTGTTCCCTTTGGTTAAGATATTTTCGGTTCTTTTTGTACAGCTATGTTCTCTGGTTAAGAGACTCTGCGTCCTTAACCAGTGACATGGACTTCATTTATGACAAGGAATCGATGCAAGCGGGGGCAAGTGACTGTGTGGTTAGTTCTGGGTCACAGTCGTCTCTACTGTAGAAACATTTTTTAGAGATGCTCCTCTTTTTTTTTTCTAGACACAGCTGTAACAATAACCATCTCTAAAAATACTTTCAGAGATAAACTCGCCTCTAAACAATCAATTCTAGAGGCGGTTGGTGTTTCTAGCCACTGTTAAAAATGCTCTCTATTTTCATAGGCTGTCGGAAACGATTTATAGAGGTAGCTGGTGTTCCCAACCACATCTACAAATAAAGGCATTTCTCATATTTTGCAATTCATTTTTTTTTAAATTTTCAAGCAACCTCGGATGAAGAGACACCATAAACGTTGTAGTCATTTTTTTTGTCTGAACTCGTTTTGGGCCAAAATAGCCAATACAACATTTGTGAAAGTTAATAGAAAAGAATAACATGCATCCTACACTTGGTCACAAGTGATCTAAGTGGCACGGTGGTAAGGAAGCCTCATGTGAGGCTTGAGGTCTTGAGTATAATTTGCATGAATCACAATTGTTTGTATTTTGTGCCAAAACCTTATGACTATTTTTGCTACTTTTTATGATCGATTTTGATTTCTAGAGGTAGGCTAGCTTGCTGACAGCCTCTAGAAATTATTCCATAGAGGTGGTCGGCAAGCTGGCCTGCATCTATGAATTGATTTTTAGGGGTGTTTGGATACCTGCCCGTAAAATCATTGATTTATGGTTTTCTAACCTCCTCTGAAAACCGATTCTCTAGCTGTCTATAAAAATGTGTTCTGTAGTAGTGTGTAGTCTATTTTCACTCTATTTTATTTTCGGTGCTTTGAGCTTGTGGCAACGCATTGGTCCACCTGCATAGTTGTTGATCGTGACCCAAATTCCAAAAAGCATCCACAGTAATAGTTTAGATATATTTATACCTAGTTGTGGAAATTCAAGTTCATCCAAAATTTCCAAAAAATAATGAAAGTACTAAGGAAGTGATATTCTTGCAGCACTGTTTATTTTTAAATGGTAACATAGTTTCCATGGTAAAAGAAAACGTATAAAAATCTGCGTGACCTATAAATGAAGGTGACAGACAATTTTTGCCCCATATTGAATTTCGGCATGGGCATGGATTCTTTCCATCTCATAGTGAAATCCACTTACACCCACCGTGATGGTATGGCTCATGAGGATTAATTTGTAAATCAAAGCATGACCACCACCATCCTCACTTACCCCCCCCCCCCCCCCACACACACACACACACACCCCAACATATATAATCACACCGGTCGTCAGGGCGCCGTCCCTAAGCTTGACCGGCGCGTTCCAAGCTGACTGGGCGGTCTTTTCCATCCAAGCCAGAGTTTGGTACTGTGGGTCAAGCAGCGTGGACGCCCGCTCCGGATGGCCAGGAGAGATTAGCGTGCCGTTCCTAGCCTAGGGCATTTCCGTCTCTTAATACAGAACGATGCTGATGTCATTATAATAGAAATGGTTGACAGAACCAGTGGTAGTGCCCAATGCGACATTAAAAATAGACCCAGGGCTAAATAAGGAAGATTTTTTTAACTTAGTTTTCCCATGTTGAAGAAAATGCATGTAGCTGTACATTGCCTGTAGATAAAATACAGGAAACTGTTGCCCTGAATTGATTTTGGGCATGTTCATGAAACTTTTCATCTCATCATGAAAGCCACTGGTAATTAATTATAACCACAGCTCTGTACCTGTGATGGTATGGCTCATCAAGATCAATATGTCGATGGTCAAAGCATGGCCCCCACGGTCCCCACCTCCACACACAACATATATACTCAGACATTGTGCCTTGGATCGGAGTAGCGCTTTGGGTATCCTAAAACAAACAAACAAAGGAACAAAACCTGATATAAAGAGACTATTGTGCTTTGTGTCCAACGTTGCTGCTTCTTGTTCCACAATCAGAGACTATGCAAGGATAAAGCATCCAAGAATAGATCAGCATGCAATTGGGTATGTGAGTCATCGGGAATAAAATTTTATCGACATGTCGTGCGCTCTGGCTCCATAAGTACTCCACTGAATCACTTCGGTTCATTCCAGTTTGAAACAATAGGCAATCATGCGCTTCCTAGTCAGAATCAACAAATGAATCCATGCACAGTACGCCAACCTGGGTTGCAAAATGTCCCACTAGCTAATAATATATTTTCAGTTGTTTTGTTATTGTAATATTTCTGTTTGACAATTATTTATATTAAAATAGTTATGTGCGGCAAGATCAATGTGCGAAAATACATTCAGCGCATATTATGCCCACTTACAAATATATCTCCATGGAAGAGCATACGATATCTAGCCCCAACTTCTTAAATATTTCTAGAAGATTACAATAATTTAAATGTTTGATCTTGAGTAGAACTCATGAGAGCCCCAGAGCTCTGTTTGATGTTCAAACATATTTTTTGGCTTTGAGATATATTGATAACTAATTAAGTATACAAAAGGAAACTTCGATCTCTATACATGCCTAACTGTGTATTTTTCATAGCTGGTTAACTGGCTTGGAATATTAAACATTTTTTTTACTTGAAAGGAAGAGTCCAAATGGAAGAAGCTAATTAACAGCCTGCTAGTTCTCCCTGAACATTGTCTCGTGCACTCAGCTCCTCCGTTCCTCTGCCCAGCGACGGAGCTTGCATGAATGTGTAGGGGGGTGCAATTCAAAGGTACACTACTACAGTATTACCAATAGTAGTACAGACAATTGGAATTCTGTGGAAAATCTTTGTTTTTTCAAGTTCTATCTATATATACTGCAATGAACAATTGAAATTCTATCTAAGAAGAATGAACAATGTACGGATTTACATACTTGTAAGCTGTGATCCACTGATCAGCAACAGCGAGCATGGTACGAGAGATGCAGGAATTAATTACATACATGCAGCGACATGCAAACCTGTAGAGTGCAGCCGGAGCAAGGGGGGGCCAGGACCCAGTTTGGCCCCCACATAGCTCCGTCCGTGCCTCTGCCCTCGACAACCTGCTAGTCCTCATGAGTTGAGCGTGGATTTTCTTAGATTTCATGATGTATCAAGGCTGAGTTTGGTACTGCTCAAGACAGGTTCCAGATGAAGTTCCCTCAAGAATCATCGGTTCTATATGCATCTTTGAGCTTGGGGCAGCAATGGTTTATTTACATAGCTGTTGATTGTAACAGTTGAGTTACATTTATACGTAATTGTGCAAAGTTCAAGTTCATAAATTTTTCCAAAAATAATGACTGTAATAAGGAGGTGATATTCTTGCAGCACTGTTTATCTTTAAATGTTAACTTAAACTTCATGGTGAAAGAAAAAAGTACGTAAATGTACATGGCCTATAGATGAATGTGATAGAAGATTTTTTTCCCCTACATTGAGTTTGGGCATGGACATTGATTCTTTCCGTCTCATCATGAAATCAACTTACACCGACCGTTGTGTATCTGTGATGCAGGGAGGCGGCCCGCGCTTGGGGGAGCAGGGTCTGCCCGTGCATGCATGGATGCGTGCGAGCAGTCCTGCTTGGTCCTCGTGCAAGCCCAAAATGGTACATGCTATTACTGGACACGTTGTTACAAGCTGTTTGTGCAGCTGTTTTCAAAAGTCAAAAAGATGCGTAAATTTATCTCAACTTATTCATTTTTAGCCTATTTGTAGTTGGGGCACATGCTCATGTCCTTTCTTTCGTCTCCCTATAGCTCATCAAGGCCATCAAGACTGGAATGGAACCACTGCACTAGTGCATTATATATACCCGTGACTTGTATATACGGCCCATGAACATGAATATGTAGATCAATTAATCATGGCCGTCCGAGCATCGCCGCAATATATATGACATATACACAGCAAGTAGACAACACAAATGACATACACTACATGATGAAGTACGCAACAACACATATGGATCGATGAGCAATTGGATATGAGAGTCATCAGGAACAAACTTTCCTCTTTCTGTTGCACTTAGTCAGTAGTACTTGTTGGCGTCATCAATCGTAAGGTCTTGTGTGCGCTCGGCTCCTCTGTTACCGAGACCTCCACAACATGTTAGTCCTCACATGGTTAGCGTGCAACTTCTAGGATCTCATTGCGTGTGGTGAACAATAATACTCCATCGCAGTTCAATGTGTTTTATGGCTGCCTGGTGTTCCTGCCCAGGACAGGTACGGTTCCAGATGAAGTCCCACAATAAGAATAACTGAGTGGATGGTCTCCCTGTTCTGCTTGTGTTCTTGGACATACTTTGTTTGCTTGGTTTCAATGCTAGTAGTCACTTAGTATGTGTGAGGTAGAGAGATTGGTTTATTGAAATGTGTTGAATCATTGGTTCCACACATCTTTGAGTTCATTGCAGCATACCATCTGCATTGCTCTTGATCGATTCAAATTATTCCAAAAAACATTGCACGAAACAACCTGAGATATATTTTACCCATTTATACCATGTTTAATTTTCAATTGTTAACTTAATTTCTTGGTGAAAGAAAAATTAAAACATGTAAATGTACATAGCCTATTAATGAAGGCGAAAGAGGATTTTTTGCTCTAAATTGAATTTGGGCATGGGCGTGTGGATGCTTATTTCTGTCTCATGAAAGCCACATATAGAATTATACCTACCGCTGCGTACCTGTGATGACATGAAGATCAATATATATGTGGATCAAATCATTACCCACACATGCACAGACAGCATATATATACTCAGACATTGTGCCTTAGAGTAGCGCTTGGGATATAAAAAAACCCTAACATAAAGAGATGACATATGATAGAGGCAGTTATATGAGCATATATATTTTGCTTTGTGGCAAACGTGCTTGCTCACTGAAGACTGATGAGCAATAGTTGGGCATGGGAGTCATCGGGAATTCACTTTGAGCTAGTCATATCTGTCCTTCTTGGAGAGGCTCCAAGCCAAATCGTGTCCCTGCAGAACCATGATGGTGCTCGGCAGCTCTGGAAGCAGGGCGTCGTTTTCAGCGGCGAGGTGTTATTTTGCGACGTATGTCAAGCGTGGATCTGCCGCATTCCTCGATCTTCCAAATGGGTCGTCAGACATATGTGCTCAAAAAATGTGAACTGAATCCTAGTCACAGTTCTGGTTTGAATCATCAGGAGTAAACTTTTCTCGTATTTTTCTAAACTCTGAAGCCATTACTCATTACCATTAACGTCATTGGCAGCAAGCCTTCTCGGCATCATATTGTAGACTATTTGCCCCATAGTGTAGACTGTTTGCCCCTATGTGATATATGCAAGCTTGCTCGATTCGAGGAGTGCATATGCTGCAGATAAAGATGCATGGGAGGTAAGAATGGGGGCATGCGCGAGCTAACGGGAACAAAATCGAAATAATCACTTTGAGCAAACATGACGTCATTCTTAAGTTCTTTGCCAAATAGACCAAAACGTAGGTACATCAACTAAACTTGATCAGAGGGACCAACTTTTTTTGGCTTTTTGCACTGACGCCGGTAGACATATAGGTTTATAAGAACCACTGAGTTATTGGTTTCAAAAAAAAATTATGACATCCGGCTCAGTTTGGAATTTGGCCCATAGTGGCTCATATGCAAATTAATGAGATATTGTGGAGAGTTTAGTTCCACCTTGGTTGTTAAATATGGGATATACCAACATATAAGGCTTCTAGAGTCCATCACACCATCTCCGGGTTAATCCTTTTACGCGAAGCGAGGACGAAAGCATAAGTGGGATGGTGGTAGGTGTGGTTTGCTCAGCGTGCAGAGTGGATCTGAGCCGTTTGGACTCTAGGGCGTTACAAATGGTATCAGAGCCGACCTTCGTGGCCACGGGCGCGTGCGGGTCAGGGGCGCGGACATGGGGTTCATTGCGCGTGTAGGCCCTGCGGGGGTGCACGACATGGCACATGTGTCGGCACTGGACGCATGGTCGCGTGTGCTAGGATGGAACGTTCTTGGTCATCGTTTGCCCAGTTGTGGGTGTGTTGGGCCGACGAGGACGTCGGTTCCTTTGAGGGGGGTGTATGTGACATCCAGCCCAGTTTGGAATTTGGCCCATAGTGGCCCATATGCAAGTTAATGAGATATTGTGGAGAGTTTAGTTCCACCTTGGTTGTTAAAGGTGGGATAGACCAACATATAAGGCTTCTAGAGTCCATCTCACCATCTCTGGGTTAATCCACGCGAAACGAGGACGAAAGCGTAAGTGGGATGGTGGTAGGTGTGGTTTACTCAGCGTGCAGAGTGGATCTGAGCCGTTTAGACTCTAGGGCGTTACAAAAATGAACCACTGAGTTATCTGTAGTGGCATAGTCAGGATTTGTAGATAGCGTGGTCCATTCTTAATTTTTTTACTACTATAAATATAACATATCGGCGCACAAGTTTGCAAAATGCAATGTGATTAAGCTAAAGAGGTCATATGATTAAGCTATATGAAGCGATCATATGAACATCATAATTAAAGCAAACGAGTCTAGCATGCTTAATGTAGAATGACAGATTACATAAATCCTTAATAGGTGAAGAACAGTGTGGCACTACTTTTTCTTCCTATCAAGCCTATGCCTTCTAATAGTCATGAACGTTTTGATTATGTCGCCTTCACTCGATTGTAAGAAAATATCTGATTCAATAGAAGTGACTAGATGATCATCCAAAGGCTATTGCCCATTTAATTTCTCAAGTTATTCTTGAAAAAGGTCATTGCAGAAAATTTTCTTTCAAGACTTGTGGTAGCCACTAGTAGAAGCAATACCAATTTGATAAGTAAATAGGCCCATTGATAAACTTACACCTCCTTGTTTCAATGAGTTTTACTGGTGAGAGGTCAACAAGATTTGTTTATGCCTTTGAGCATTTCATCTTTTCTCATGTCATCAATATAGGTTTCATGTTGCAAATCAAGTCTTAGCATGTTAGATCTTGAAATGTCATTGGGGTAAAAATTCAAGTATGTGTATTTGCATCAAAGCAAGCAAAGGAATCATATGGACTCGAAGCAGCCATCCAAGAAAGTGACTCCACATGTACCTCATCAAAACAGCTATCAAGCTCTTGACTAATTTATCAATGACTCCAATATATACTTCTCTTCTGAAGTGATCATCATTTGTTTGGTTCTAAACAAACCGTGTTGGTCTACCATACAACACAAAATTATATATGTTGCATTCCGTGAACATGACTTCCATGCTTGTTGTGAAATAATGTAACCCTTTAAATTCCATGCCTTTAGACCTCAGTTATTGCGTGATCCTTACCATCTCTTCATGAAAGCCACTTATACCCACCCTTTTGTAGCCGTGACGATATGGCTCATGAAGATCAATATATATTTTGATCAAAGCATGCCCACCCCACCCCCACCCACCCCCACACACAACAACATATAAACTCATTATTGACACTAGATATGACAAACAAATAAATCTGCAAGCACACGGATGTCAATGTAGCTTTTACCCGAGAGTATTCCAAGGTATCGTTTTTCCATGGGGAACGCGAAGTGAACAAGACTAAGAACTAAGTTTATCCAAGGATAGAACATCGGTAAAATAATAGGTAGAGAGGATATATGTGTGGTTTCTATGAACTAAGGCAAGACTAAGAAAAACTATATTACGGTTGTTTACTTCGGGGCGTACCTGCCCTAACCTCACCCAGAGGGTTGATTAGGCACAACAGCACCACGAGCCCTAAGATTTAATAACTAGACCTATCGTGGTGGAATACAAAGGATGGACATGGTTGTCATCACCTGCCACCTACCACAATCTATCCGGAGGCCTAGCCGTAAACACAGTCAAGCTTAGCCTAACCACCACGCTTAATCTATAGACTCACTACTCTAATCCTATACACGATGAAATGAGACTAGAGTACTCTAACCAAGCGGTGAAACCAGTAAACACAATAATATAAATAATACTTATGTAATGCAAAAGAGCAGAGTTACCACACAGAAGATGCCAGACTTCACTCGAAGAAGAGCATCATCCGCCAAAGCACAAGTGGAGAGGATGCCGACAGCCCCGGCTCCTCCCCAAGCTTCTCCTCACTCTCTCCCTATCTTCTACTTCTAACTAGTAGAGCTATAGAGCTTCGCCTAGCTACTACTCTCACTTGAAGTGATGGAATGAATGGGGATGTTTACAAATGGTGCCTCACACCACTATTTATAGCTCTCCAAGATTGGTTGCTGTAGCGGGGGTACTTATAGATGTCAAGTAAGGCGGTGGAGGTAACTTGGGTGCCGAGCGGCGTGGTAGGGGCACCGACCGGCGTTGGATTGCACCGCCTTTCGATCGTAGGGCCTTGGTTGGCTCCCAAAGGCGGTTGTGAAGGCAGCATGTACGAAGATTTGGCCGGTAACGTGGTTCCAAGGTCAATTGGAGGGCCCCAAGTCCATGACAGTGGACCCATGGATCCAAGACCACTCCATCATGACCATCGGTGTAAACCGACTTAAGATCAACGCTGGGGAAGGCTTGGAGGACCTCTCCCACGGATCGGTGACGTGGAATGGGCAAGTGGAGCACCGTGCGGCACCATGGTGGGGCCAACCGGCGTGGAATGTGGGGCACTGGCCTCCCTGCCACGTCCACTTGCCTCCCTTGTGCATTTTCTTCACTATTTTGCACAATTTTTGCTATAATTCCTGCATACAAATAAATCTCCATGTACAAGTGGAACTAGGTGAATTATAAAGCAAATCCTACAAATGTGATGATGATTTTCCTAACTTTATTTTGCTTTTAGGTGAAATGTTGATGGTCAAAACAGGTGTTAGTGACCGTCAACAAGCTCCCCCACACCGAACCTTTGCTCATCCTGAGTAAAGGATTCGAACAAGAAAGTGGACCGAGCTAAGATTCGGATGGATTTGATACACAACTTTCTTAGGATATGATGCAAACATAAAAGATATTCCAAGTCACAACTTTCTTAGAACATCACCTTGGGCGGTTGAGAAATGGAATAGTTCAGACTTGAAGACATAGATCACTTTTCCTTCTCAAGTGAGATTGGAGTTTTTGACAATATTTTTTTTCCAAAACAAAACATAGCTCATGTTACTCCTCATATGGTTCTCTCAAATCACTCAATGGTATTTGTGTATGTTTCCTCACCAAGATCTTACTTTGCCTCAAGGCCCTACAACTATAGCTTATGTGGAGTTTTGGGTAGGAGAACTTGAAAGGCATACTTAGGGTGTTTATATTGTAAAGTCAAAGCATGGATCCATGGAGGAAAACAACATACAAACATGATCAAGAGTGCAAGTGTGTGGATCTGAGTGGAAGGTTGATTCCTTAAAGATGCTCTCTACAAATCTAGATGATTGAGATCATGGGCTATCTTTGATGCTCATCCTTTTTTTTGCTCGACACTTTTTTTTACCAATCTCTCTCTTTTTTCATCATCTTTTCCAACTCTTTTTTTTTCATAACATATAGCCCATGTCTCTTTTTTTAGACTTGTACAGAGAATGGAGAGAGATCCTAGATACATGGAGTCTTTATTTTGTGGAAAGGTGGAAAGGAATGTTTGTGCTTAGCTCTCAGTGTAAGAGCATAGCATAAGTGTAGAAAATATATTTTTGCTTACTCTTAGTGTAAGAGTAAAGCATATATGGTGGAGTGTACGTGATCTTGATCATGTAAGCACAGTGTATCACTCACTAGGGTCACACAATTTGACAAAACTCAAAACAAAATCTAAGCAGCAAGAAGGTGTAGGTTTGTCAAGATATTGCCTATGGCTCTAGTAGGACATTTATACCATAGAGGAGTTATGAAACCATGGTTTTAAATTTTGTTCAAAACAAAAGTCTCCAAAACACTTGATTAGAAAGAAGGACTAATCTTGTCATCACTATATCACACTTCACAACAACTTAGGTAATGTTATCCTAATTAAATAAGGTTCCCACAAGCATCAAGTGAAAGACAGAGAATAAAGATTATGCAATCCAATCACATAAGACTAGTCATGATCAAATCTTGGGGTCATGTTTTAGAGTTCATCAAGTTTTAATAATATGAATAAATTGGCTTTTTATGCATTCATTTTCAAGGAGATAAATGTAGGAGAGGGGTACCGAGATACAAACCAACGTCTCATATTGAGATGAAGTCCAGAGAGTTGATGTTGATGTTGAAGTGCTGCTATGTGTAGCCTCGGTGTTTTTCATTGGAGGAGAAGTTGCTTCAGCTGGGGTTGGGTTGCCAACCCCCACACCTGTTCCTTCGGTATCTGTGCTTATTCAAAGACACAAAGAGTGAAAGCAACAGGGTTCTACTAGTACAATTGTACTAGTGAACCAAAAACTTTATTCCTCTTATTGAAAAGCAATCAGAGGCACATAGCATGATTGGAAATGAAACAATACTTGGACCTTCATGTGTCCAATTTTTTTTAGCTCCATGTCTCTCTTCAAAAAAGGCAAAAAGGGGTATTTATGAAGGAGATAGTTCAAATCTTTGAAGTGCCACTAGTTCATAAGGTCACAAAATTTATCTAAACTTAACATGACAACAGGTTGCATAAGAAGAGGTTCATATTTAAGCATTTGTTTTAGAGTTGAGGATGTAAAAATAGAACAAGATCATTTAGTTTTAACATCTCAATCTACACTCTTCCTATGTTGGATTCAGACAAGACAAGATAGAAGAACATATGCACAATCATTTTGGGCATACTTCTACTGCTCAATATGATAAGAGTTTAAAAGAGTTGGCAATGATTATGAACAGAAAGAAGGCATGATTGAAAAGCTAAGCTTGAACATTGTGTTAGCAAAACTAAATAAGTTCAATTATATCAAATATTCATGCTTATCGAGTCAAAGGTAATAATTTAAACATTAACCATATACCTTAGAGATGTTACCTTTGTTGTTTTGAAGCGTGATGGCTCATGATGATGACTTTGAATGGACCATCACATTTTCTTCCAAGCTCTCTATGCCCGATTAGCCTCAGTCTTGAATTTCACATTTGTACCTTGTCCTTGATTTGAATTCCTTCTTCTTGATGTCACTTATGATGCTTGCTCAAAAAGTCTTGATTGATGATTTTGATATCTGCAACAAAGACTAGTGCAAGGTGATACTATAAACCCGACCGATGTGTGGGCACATCGGCCGGTGCAACAATCAAGCTCAATCTTCATTGGGTTCGCTCTATTTTATTTGAAAGGAAAATCATAATTTAAAAGGTAAACTATTTTTATTTACTACTACTACTACTACTACTACTTATGATGATAGAAACTAAACAAACTTTATTGAATTGAAAATAGCAAGCAAACGGGTTATCTCCATGCAGTGCTTTGTTTTAAGTCATAAGCTCGACCTTTGCAGTTTTAACTGCAAGAACTTGCACCAAGGCAACTACGAGCTTTGGAATACTTATGGTAAACAAAAGCATCCACAACCATCCTCTCAAGGATTTGATAAAAGAGAAGCATAGGATGGGTGTAACTTTCGTAGGTGTAGGTAGCGCAAGGAAAGATTGACTCTAGAGATTTCTCATGAAGGCGTGGATCTTGTGGCTCTTCCAGAATGTAGCTTTGATGTTCGTCCACATGATCCTCCTTCTTGGACTCCAAAGTTGACCCCTCGAGAATGTCCATAGACCAAACATATTTGTCCATTATCTCTTGTTTATGGCATTCTACAAGTGGATTTCCATCCTCGTCCTCCATTGGGATAGGAATCTTCACCTCAGACAATTTATGCTCCCTTTCGACGTCAACCAAAAGGTTTGGAATGCCTCCTTGGTTTGGATTATCACCAAAGAAACAAGGAGGGACATAGGGGAGATTGAAGTCTAAGGTGGAAGATGATGTTGATTCGAGGAGCTCTTGAACAACCAAATCATGAGATGAATAGGGAAGATGATGATTTGGGGTCAATGATGCCAAAGATCTCTGTTGGATTAGATGATTGAAGGTGTTCTCAACATTAGGAGAGAGATCCTACTCGAATTCAAAAGGAAGTTCCAAAGGATAAATTTCTTCCTTTGGTGTCCCTAGGAATGGTCCATGAATTGGGTCTGTAGCTAAAGCTTTAGATGGAATTGGCCATGATTTAGCTATCGAAACTTCTTCTTGCTTGGGGGTCAGAATGTCCTTTTGTTTAGGGGAATCATCATGGACAACGGTATAGGGAGAGTTTTCAAGGATTGTGTCAAGGATAGCTCTCCCCTCACTATCAGAAAGATGTAAGAAGGCTCCTCCTGAAGCGATGTCAAGGAATTGTGTAGATTCCTCACTAAGACCTAGATAGAAGTGTTGTAGAAGGATAGGACTAGGTATACTAAGATCAGGGCCAGATGAATAGAGATCCATCAAGCGTGCCCATGCGGCACCTAGGGATTTCTTCTCTTTTTGCTTGAAGCTTAGGACCTCTCTTTGAAGACTACCAACTCGGGGAATGGGGAAGAAGGTTAAGCAAAACTTGGCTCGAAGAACTTCCCACTCTCCTTGTGCACTCTCTACGGTTTGAGTATATGCACTCTAATCCCGTCAAAGAGAATGGAAATAGCTTCCACTTAAGGGTTTCATGTGACATGCCCAAAATGTGAAGGCATGAACACACTTGCTCGAACTCTCACAGATGAGCATATGGGTTGTCATCTTTTTCCCTAGAAAAAGATAGTTCCTAAACTTTAGTTATGAAACAAGGGTGAATTTCATAACTATGGGTGAGGATAGGTTTTGATGATGGAGGTGGCTCCAAACTAGCACCCTTTGGAGCAGCGAATTGAATGATAGGAATGTGATCCATGGTATGAAACATAAAGGACTAAAGATACTTGGATGACTTGGTTCTAAACTAGAACAGTTACTGTTTCCCGGCAATGGCACCAGAAAGCTTGTTGACACTAGATATGGCAAACAGATAAATCCACAAGCGCACGGATGTCCATGTAGCTTTCACCTAGGAGTATTCCCAGGTATCGTATTTCCACAGGGAACGCGAAGGAAACTAGACTAAGAACTAAGTTTATCCAAGGATAGAACATGGGTAAAATAATAGGTAGAGAGGATATATGTGTGGCTTCTATGAACTAAGGCAAGACTAAGGAAAACTATATTACAGTTGTTTACTTCGGGGCGTACCTGCCCTAACCTCACCTAGACGGTTGATTAGGCACAACAGCACCACAAGCCCTATGATTTAATAACTAGACCTATCATGGTGGAATAGAAAGGTGGACAGGGCTGTCACCACCTGCCACCCACCACAGTCTATCTAGAGGCTTAGCCGTAAATAGAGGCAAGCTTAGCCTAAGCACCACGCTTAATCTATAGACTCACTACTCTAATCCTATACATGATGAAGTGAGACTAGAGTACTCTAACCAAGTGGTGAAACCAGTAAACACAATAATATAAATAATACTTAAGTACTACAAAAGAGCAGAGTTACTACACAGAAGATGCCAGGCTTCACTCGAAGAAGAGCTTCATCCACTGAAGCACAAGTGGAGAGGATGCCGACAGCCCCGGCTCCTCCCCAAGCTTCTCCTCACTCTCTCCCAATCTTCTACTTCTGACTAGTAGAGCTTCAGAGCTTTGCCTAGCTACTACTCTCACTTGGAGTGATGGAATGAATGGGGATGTTTACAAATGGCGCCTCGCACAACTATTTATATCTCTCCAAGATCGGTTGCTGCAGTGGGGGTACTTATAGACATCAAGTAAGGTGGTGGAGGTAACTTGGATGCCGGGCGGCGTGGTAGGGGTGCCGACCGGCGTTGGATTGCACCGCCTTTTGATCGTAGGGCCTTGGTTGACTCCCGAAGGCGGTTGTGAAGGCAGCATGTGCGAAGATTTGGTCGGTAAGGCGGTTCCAAGGTCGGTTGGAGGGCTCCAAGTCCATGATAGTGGACCCATGGATCCAAGACCACTCCATTATGACCATCGGTGTAAACTGACTTAAGATCAACGCTGGGGAAGGCTTGGAGGACCTCTCCCACGGATCGGTGACGTGGAATGGGCAAGTGGGGCACCGGGCGGCACCATGGTGGGGCCGACTGATGTGGCATGTGGTGCACTGGCCTCCCTGCCACGTCCGCTTGCCTGCCTTGTCCATTTTCTTCACCATTTTGCACAATTTTTGCTATAATTCCTGCATACAAATTAATCTCCATGTACAAGTGGAACTAGGTGAATTATAAAGCAAATCCTACACATGTGATGATGAATTTCCTAACTTTATCTTGCTTTTGGGTGGAATGTTGATAGTCGAAACATGTGTTAGTGACCGTCAACACTCATCAGACATCGTGTCTTACATTAGTGCATTGGATATCCCAAAACAAAACAAAAAACCCAGACATCAAAAGATGACATATAACAAAGGTATTTGTATATGAGCATATTGTGCTTTGTGGCAAACGTTCTTGTTCCTCGTTGTGCAACCGGAGACCATGCAAGCATTAAGCATCCACTGAGGACTGATGAGCATCAACTGGAAATGGAAGTCATCAGGAGTAAACTCTGGAGCAGGTCCATAGTAGATTGTATCCCTGCTGGTATCATGTCCTGATGTCCAACCTGATACTACTATGTTGTTTGTGATACTAGAAACAGAGAAATGGCGACAACTAGTCTGGATTTGAGACATCAAGATACGCTGTTGGTATTTATTAACTTGTCACAAGTTTAGTAGCCACCTATTATAAACCTATATCTCCTAACATTACTTACTAGGTTGTCATCCCTAGTGATGATGCCAGAGATTCTTGTTGGTACTAAATAGCATTACTACTAGAATAATACTGAGCAATTCTATATCACTTTATGTGACTAGAAAGAAATATAAATATAAGAATGAAAAGGATCTGCAAGCGTACAGATAATTATACCATTGTATCATTTTACCTGAGAGTATTCCAGGTATCGTTATTTATATTTTTACCACAGGGAAGGTCTAGCATGGACATGTATTGATAACTTATACTATTGAAGGAGAAGTAAACCATAACCAATATTCTACATATAACAGGGGTAAGTCATAGGATAAGATATATAAATGATAAGTATTGATCAATGATAATGATAAATCACTCAAAGTACTCCTTTCTATGGCATTAGCATGGTCAGGTAGAATATTAGAGGAATAATTCCTTAGTCATTCTTAATTACAAGTCAAAGCATACATTGATTAGTGCAATTATACCTAGTAATCATTGCTAAGACCATCATAATATCTACACATAAGGGATATTACTAAGGAAGATTAAGAACAGAGCTTGCTCTTCCTTCATAACCAAACACTACGTGCACCTATATTTGGGAAGTGGACTACAAAGGACTCAACGAGAGTGTCACATCCGTGATCTACCACATGACCTAGAATATAGGGTGTATCCATAGGTAAACAATGTATAAGCACCACGCTTACACAATGTCGACCACCCACCCATGGTACCTTAGAGTGAGCGCTATACGAACTTAAGCATGAACATGATGATAATCCAACTATACTAAGCATATAATCCAAGTAGACGATGAATATTATAATGAAAAACATGAATAAGATGAATACTAATATTTTCATAACAATTGTAGCTAGCATATAAAAATAATGGAGATACAAAAGAGAGAGGGGTACAAAGATTATACCAAACCACGCTCTTAACACGATCGGGAATCCAAGCGAAGCCTGCTTGCCTCCCTCTAGACCGAGCCTAACTAGCTATGCCCTAGAATATGGTGGAGCTCTGAGGATGATTATGGTTTCTGTCTTCTCAAATGACTTGATGACTGGGGTTATGCCTGGGGTTGGCAGGGGCTAGTATATATAGCCTGGAGCGTCCAACGTGAGCCCTTGGATCAAACCAACTTAAAGGACGATGTAGATGAAACCTAGGAGGTAGTGGAGAACCGACATTCGAAGGAGAGGCTGACAGGTAGGCCCTAGGGACAGGGCAGCTTACAGGTGGGACCGCTCCCTCCGCTTCGGTGTGGAGTCCTCCTGAGTCTTCTAGAACCTTCTGGTATCCATTTTGCTGCGGATAAGCGCAATTAAATCTGACATGTAGGTCCACCTTGATGGTTTTCTGGATAAACCCTATAGAAAATATAGATTCACCAAAACTTATGGAATTTGTTAGTTTAAACTCCTAGACCTTTATTGGTGATTATATTTATGCCCTTATACATGTTATATTGACGGATTATAATGGTTGTTAACTACCATCAACATACGCTTTACTTTTAAATTAACTCTGGAGGCACCTTAGTCTGGGTTTGAGACACAAACCAGGACTAAAGGTACCTTTAGTCTGGGTTCGTGTCTCAAACTGGAACTAAAAGTCACACTTTTAGTCCGAGTTCATATCTCCAATTGGGACTAAAGCTTCTAGCACTGGCATGTCTTGGTAACCGTTACAAACCAGGACTAAAGAGCGGAATTAGTCCCAGTTTGTACTACAAACCGAGACTAAAGGTCCAGTCCTCCCTTTAGTCACGGTTGACATTTTTAAACCAGGACTAAATACTTTTTGGCCATCTATGAAATGTTGTTTCTCTAGTGTAAATCAAACTTGTAGTGCTCGATGAGATCTAAACTTTGTAGTCCTAATTTTTTGTCTGAACTCATTTATTGGCCAAAATAGCCAATACAAGATGTGTGAAAGTTAATAGAAAAGAATATCATGCATCATGCACTTGGTCACAAGTGATCTAAGTGGCACGGTGGTAAGGTAGCCTCACGTGAAGCTTGAGGTCTTGAGTATAATTTGAATGAATCACAATTGTTTGTATTTTGTGCGAACAACTTATGACTACATTTTGCTACTTTTTATCATCAATTTTGATTTCTAGAGGTAGGCTAGCTTGCTGACAACCTCTAGAAATTATTCGATAGAGGTGGTCAGCAAGCTGGCCTACATCTAGAAATTGATTTCCAGGGGTCTTTCGATACCTACTGCTAAAAATCATTGATTTATAGACACTTGAATAGAGGATATTTTTCTAACCTCCTCTGAAAACCAATTCTCTATCTGTCTCTAAAAATGTGTTTTGTAGTAGTGTGTAGTCTATTTTCATTCTATTTTATTTTCGGTACTTTGAGCTTGTGGCAGTGCATCGGTCCATGCTCATAGTAGTTGATCGTGACCTAAATTCCAAAAAGCATCCACAGTAATAGTTTAGCTATATTTGTACCTAGTTGTGGGAAATTCAAGTTCATCCAAAATTTCCAAAAAATAATGAAAGTACTAAGGAAGTGATATTCTTGCAGCACTGTTTATTTTTAAATGGTAACATAGTTTCCATGGAAAAAGAAAAAAGTATAAAAATCTACATGACCTATAGATGAAGGTGACTGACGATTTTTGCCCCAACTTGAATTTGGCCATGGGCAAGGATCCTTTCCATTTCAGAATGAAATCAATCTACACCCACCGTGATGGTATGGCTCATGTGGATTAATTCGTAAATCAAAGCATGCCCACCACCATGCTCACCTACCCACCCACCCACCCACACCAACATGAATAATCACACTGGTCAAGGCCCCGTCCCCAAGCCTAACCCGCGCATTCCAAGCCGCCTGGGCAGTCTTTTCCATCTGTGCCGGATTGGATTTGCCCTCTGTCATTCGATCCCCGGTCACCGTTGTTTCTAGAGATTGGTACTGGGGTCAAGCAGCGTGGACGCCCACTCCAAATGTCCAGAAGAGATAGCGTGTGGTTCCTAGCCTAGGACATTTCTGTCTCTTATATAGAAGCTGATGTCATTATAATAGAAACTGTTGACAGAACCAGTGGTAGTGCCCAATGTGACATTAAAAATAGACCCAGGGCTAAATAAGGAAGAATTTTTTTAACTTAGTTTTCCTATGTTGAAGAAAATGCATGTAGCTGTACGTTGCTTATAGATAAAATACAGAAAACTGTTGCGCTGAATTGATTTTGGGCAAGTTCATGAAACTTTTCATCTCATCATGAAAGCCACTGATAATTATAACCACCGCTCTGTACCTGAGATGGTATGGCTCATCAAGATCAATATGTCGCTGATCAAAGCATGCCCCCCACCGTCCCCACCTCCACACACAACATATATACTCAGACAATGTGCCTTGGATCGGAGTAGCGCTTTGGGTATCCCAAAACAAACAAACAAAGCTAGAAAGAGAAAACCTGATATAAAGAGATGGCATATAACAGAGGTATTTCTATGAGCATATTGTGCTTTGTGTCCAATGTTGCTGCTTCTTGTTGACAATCAGTGACTATGCAAGGATAATGCATTCAAGGATAGATGAGCAATTGGGTATGTGAGTCATTGGGAATAAAATTTTATCGACATGTCGTGATCTGGCTCCATAAGTACTCCATCACTGAATCGATTCGTTTATTCCAGTTTGAAACATTAAGCAATCATGTCACACCCAATTTTAAGGATAAAATTGAATGCACTAAACTCATGTGTGCCTAGGGATCAGACACACACATAAGCTGACAAATTATAAAAAGTATCATCACGGTGTATCTTACATCATGATTAATAACATAACATAGTCTTACACAACACAGCGGAAAATAAAAAGATAACTCTCTCGTGGAAGCTCCATCACAGGGACGGTCAACTGGTTGACCACAAGCCTAATAGTCCTCTGGGAACTCCTCATATCCATTGTCATCTGTTACCCATCCGGGATTTTTATCCAAATGTAGAAAGTAAACAAGCGTAAGTACTTCCCGTACTTAACAAGACAACATGAGGTTATGAAGGCTCAAAAAGGATGACACTGGTTTACTGCAGTTAGCACTTTTAGTAAGTCAAGATTTTATCATCAGTTATTATCAAGTTATGCTTAAGCTCCCCTTTAAACCCACATGATCAGATATCAGAATCATTTGAATCATATTATCATCGTATAACATCATGAATGAACAACAATAAGTAACCAATTATTCTGTGAGTTTTCCGGGCCGCTCGTGACCGTGAGCACGACTGTTATAATAGTTTGTAACCCTCTGCAGAGGTTGTGCACATTCACCGCGAGTCGTGATTCCCATATGCCCGGGTTAATTACTCCCATATCACTGCCAAGGTGAGCGGGCAGGGTACACTATGAAGCCATTTCATAGGTTTCTCTAACAAGTTAGGGCCTCTAGGTTTCCTCAGCAGGCAGATGTAGGAACCCCCCTTTCCTATGCCACATATCCATCGCGGCTATACACATAGGAACAGAGGCAGTCCTATACCCAATGTGGCAAGCCCCTTTTGCGCCATAAAGGTAACCTCTAACAAGCTAGAAAAGGTCCTATTACTGAGCTAAAGTCAGAGCCATATGACCCTCACGGTTGCACTGTCAGTCCCAGCTTTTGCCAACAGATAAATCCTTATGGAGGGCCGAGAGCATCATGATCAAAAGTCATTTGCTCCTTCACCCTATAATCCAGTTGTTTAAAAGTTAATTTTACCTTTTCGTTCCATAGAACCATTATTTCATTATGTAGATCATGTATAGTTACATTGAGCGTTAGCAAACTACCCATAGGAGAACAAGGAACAGGATAATCAAACACTAGGATATCCTTACGGTTATCAAAATTAGACACATGCAAATGAGTAATTAATAAATGGTGAATAGGCATCAAGGTAGATCCCATGCTATACTTTCCTTGGTTAGCAAACTCCTGCTGGTCCTGCTAGTCGTCAAAGAACTCTTGGTCTCCAACGTTCTCCTCACCGTCTGAACACGACCAACACGGCAACATACAACATTCCAGGAACATTCATGCAAAGCAAACAATCCTATAGTTAGAACAGTACACCAACAGTATAGAAAACAAGATAAAATGTTTATGAAAAGAATCTACGTCTCGCTACAATCACGTCAAAGCGAAGTTCACGAAAAACGGAGCTAAAACGCGAAAATCATGAATTAAACGGGGTTTCCTATAGCAATTTATTTAATTAAACCTAACCATGAAATTTAAAAGTTGCAAACATGGTTAACAGTGGTACTAACACGTAGATTATGAAATTACAAAACTAATGCAATTTGAACGGGTCGATTCGGAGCTAAAACGATGTTTTTATGAGCAAAACAAATCTAGTGGCATTTCTGTAATTACTATGAACTATTTCTGAATTTAAATAAATCAATTTTGGAATAATTAAACAGCCGAGGACTGCGGGTTCAAAATCACCAAACTTGGGGGTCTCTTTAGAAAATTGACCCACGAAGGGTTATCGGCCTCTCAGAGCCGTTGATCAAGCAATGGACGACTCGAATTAGATCTGGGGGAGAGAGAGAAAGGGAGGCACTGGCCAGAATAGTGCTTTCGGTGGCAGGGCACCATGGCCGGCGGCAAGGAGGTCACCCGCGCGCACGGGTTGGGGTCTATGGGCCACGGTTCGAAGAACCGATGGCACCGGGGAAGAGAGGGGGTGGAGGGGAACCCGCCTAGGCCGATATTGCGGCCGGAGGTCATGGCCGAGGCGGTGGTCACCATGGCCGGCGATGCGGAGCTCTTAGGCGCATGCAGCTAGGGCTCAAGAAGCCATGAAAATCAAAAGTAACGGCACAGGGAGAAAGAGGGGAGCAAGGGGGTTCTCACTGCGGGGGAAAACGAGGACGGAGACGGCTTGGGGACGGTGGACCGTGTGGAGGGGCGGACGGCGGACCTCAGCGCTTCTTCGTGCGACGGTTGCGGCCTCCTCATGCACGAGCGAATGCAAAATGGAGCGGGGAGGCAACAGGGGGTGCGGCGGGGGGTCTCGGCTCCCTTTTGTAGAGGCCAGGCGTGTGGGGAGGACGCTCCCACATCCGAAGTGGGCGTGGAGTGGCTGTTGCGGTCTTGACCGGCGCTGTGGTTGCGAGAGGTGAGGGACGGCGCTGACGTGTGGGCCCAAGCCATTAGCGGTAGAGCAGGAGGGGAAAGGGGCGCAGCAGCGGTGGTTGCCAGCCGAGCTGGGCTGGCCCAGGAAGAAAACGGGGAAGGGGGAAAGGGGGAAGGCGAGCGGGTCGGCGATGCAGGCCTCGCGAGGTTGGGCTGGTGCGGAGGAAAAGGCCAGCGGGCCAAAATGAAGAAGGGAGAGGAGAAAATGAATTTTCTTTTTTTTCTTTTTATGTTCTAGAGTTTTAGCAAACCATTTTCAAATTGATTTTGTATCCAAATTCAAATTTGATCAAAACCAATCATTGCAAAAATAAAGGTGCAGCAGCATGTATGCATCAAAAGGTTACTAACCTTATATTTGATTTTAATTTCCCAAAAATTATTAATTTCCTATATTTCAATGCACACATAATAACATAATTAAATCAAATTTACTTATTTTAAAAGAATGAAATTTTTGGGTGTTACAATTCTACCCCCCTTAAGATGAATCTCGTCCCCAAGATTCGAAAGACGTTGACAAAAGAGATGCAGATTCTTCGCCTTTGGATTCTTCTTTACTTCCTTGTGTAGTTCCATCGTCTCGATAGGGATCCCACTTTACTTTGCATACATGTTGATCTTACTCCTAGTAACTTGCCCAATTGATTTCAAGATTCTGATAGGTACCTTGAACAACCCTTAGGTAACTCCAATCACTAAGCCACCTTTCCTATAATACCAATTCTCTTCAAAATATCCACCTTCCGACGAAGTCCTAACGAATCTCTTGGTCAAAAGGAAATTCTTCTACCAATCTTCAAAACATTAATGTTCCTGGCTAAGTTGCTCGAACTGGGATTATAGCTCTTAATCCTTGGTGTCACCCAAACCTTGTTAGCATAATTCTCCGTTGCTAAGGGCATCGGCCATGACTTTGCTCCTTAAAGTAATAGCACTTGTCCAAGTCATAATCAATTTTCATTCCAATGTGGATTTCACAAGCTCAAGACCACCTTAGTGAAGATGTCCTGTAGACTCTTATGATCCTCCTATATGTCACTTTTACTTCCAAGAAGATATTACTTCCATGCTTCACAATGGATAACTCCAGATAACATGCTAGGTAGTTTAACTCACGCTTCCTTAGCTGACTTAATGAGCAAGGTACTATATTTTTCTTTTTGCATAAGGACACATCCTACACCTTGACAAGGTGCATCCTTGTAGATATGAAGCTCTCATCCGGATCTGACCAAGCTAATACTTAGGTTTTACTTCAATCTCTTCTTGGACTCCTTCAAACACTTAGCTGAAGTTTCTTCATCCAAACTAACTTGAAAACTTTTCCGGTAGGTCTACCAAAATCTTGATGATCTTGGATAAACTTCCCTTGAATCTTTAATCAAACCTCATTGAGACTCTAAACTGCTTTCACATCTTTGGGTACCACCACGCTTCTGCTGCGCAAACTAGAACATATGATACTTCATCTTACAAATTCTTCAACTTGGCTACCCCCCTTAAGAAAAGATAAACCAGGGGACACCAAAGTATAGCTTGCATCTCCTTCTAGATGAGCTAACTAATATCAAGACGTTCTGTCATCACATTGATACTCTTGTATATAGGCAAAAACAAGAAATCTAGAATTCTTCACGAGCAGAAAAACAGCAGCATCATAAAACGGCTGTAACTCTCATTCTGTTAATCCAATAAAGTTGTAGCTTATACCGTTCGAAAGCTTATAAAATTCTCCACAACTTTCTTATAGAACACTTTTCCAAATTCCTCAGTTTTCTTGGTCGAAAACAGTGCACAACAGAAACTATTCCAGATTCCAAACAGCACAGATGCATCACCTTCTGATTTTTGTATCTCCATAACCAAAATAGCTATCAAGGTGATTCTTGCGCGCAGAGAAAGATATTGAAGTCTACTATTGTCCAGAATTTTCTCATGATTTTTGGTTGTCCAAGAATAGAGATATAAGCCGAAGAGTGCAGACTGCTCCGAAAAAGACAGGATAGAGGAAACAAAAGAAAACCATAACCCAACTATTTATTGCACTAATCCTTATACCTTAGGCCTATAAGATAAATGAAATTGTGGGAACACCCAACAAGATCATTGCATTCATTACAAAGATTCAAAACAATCATAAGCATAATGACAATTCATCAAGCAATAAAGGTGCGCTACTCAATCATTAACTCAAATTGCGATATTATCGTCCTTATGAAGCTAGGGGTAACAATCCTAAGACTTATCTTCAGATTACGCAAGAAGGTGGTGAGGAACAGTTCTAAAGGCATGTCAAATCAAGGAGTGGAGATGAGAACAAAGATTTTAAAATAAGCATCAAGGTAGAGATGAATAGCAAGGGTAGAGATATAGTAGAGAAAAAAATATCAAGGTTCATAGATCAAGGGTCTTTGCAGCAACTTATAAACCTTAAAATGACCTGTTTCTACAAGGCTAGGGTCCTACAGTCAACACTGCTCTGATACCAATTTGTCACACCCAATTTTAAGGATAAAATTGAATGCACTAAACTCATATGTGCCTAGGGATCAGTCACACACATAAGCTGACAAATTATAAAAAGTATTATCACGGTGTATCTTACATCACGATTAATAACATAACATAGTCTTACACAACACAACGGAAAATAAAAAGATAACTCTCTCGTGGCAGCTCCATCACAGGGACGGTCAACTGGTTGACCATAAGCCTAATAGTCCTCTGGGAACTCATCATATCCATTGACAACTGTTACCCATCCGAGATTTTTATCCAAATATAGAAAGTAAACAAGCGTAAGTACTTCCCGTACTTAATAAGATAACATGGGGTTATGAAGGCTCAAAAAAGGATGACACTGGTTTACTGCAGTTAGCACTTTTAGTAAGTCAAGATTTTATCATCAGTTATTATCAAGTTATGCTTAAGCTCCCCTTTAAACCCACATGATCAGATATCAGAATCATTTGAATCATATTATCATCGTATAACATCATGAATGAACAACAATAAGTAACCAATTATTCTGTGAGTTTTCCGGGCCGCTCGTGACCGCACGGCTGTTATAACAGTTTGTAGCCCTCTGCAGAGGTTGTGCACATTCACCGCGAGTCGTGATTCCCATATGCCCGGGTTAATTACTCCCACATCACTACCAAGGTGAGCGGGCAGGGTACACTATGAAGCCATTTCATAAGTTTCTCTAACAAGTTAGGGCCGCTAGGTTTCCTCGGCAGACAGATGTAGGAACCCCCCTTTCCTATGGCACATATCCATCGCGGCTATACACATAGGAACAGAGGCAGTCCTATACCCAACGTGGCAAGCCCCTTTTGCGCCATAAAGATAACCTCTAACAAGCTAGAAAAGGTCCTATTACTGAGCTAAAGCCAGAGCCATATGGCCCTCATGGTTGCACTGTCAGTCCCAGCTTTTGCCGACAGATAAGTCCTTATGGAGGGCCGAGAGCATCATGATCGAAAGTCATTTGCTCCTTCACCCTATAATCCAGTTGTTTAAAAGTCAATTTTACCTTTTCGTTCCATAGAACCATTATTTCATTATGTAGATCATGTATAGTTACATTGAGCGCTAGCAAACTACCCATATGCATATAACCCATAGGAGAATAAGGAACAGGATAATCAAACACTAGGATGTCCTTACAGTTATCAAAATTAGACACATGCAAGTGAGTAATTAATAAATGGTGAATAGGCATCAAGGTAGATCCCATTCTATACTTGCCTTGGTTAGCAAACTCCTGCTGGTCCTGCTGGTCGTCAAAGAACTCTTGGTCTCCAATGTTCTCCTCACCATCTGAACACGACCAACACGGCAACATACAACATTCCAGGAACATTCATGCAAAGCAAACAATCCTATAGTTAGAACAGTACACCAATAGTATGGAAAACAAGATAAAATGTTTATGAAAAGAATCTACGTCTCGCTACGATCACGTCAATGCGAAGTTCACGAAAAACAGAGCTAAAACGCGGAAGTCATGAATTAAAAAGGGTTTCCTATAGCAATTTATTTAATTAAACCTAACCATGAAATTTAAAAGTTGCAAACATGGTTAACAGTGGTACTAACACGTAGATTATGAAATTACAAAACTAACGCAATTTGAACGGGTCGATTCAGAGCTAAAACAAAGTTTTTATGAGCAAAACAAATCCAGTGGCATTTCTGTAATTAGTATGAACTATTTCTGGATTTAAATAAATCGATTTCGGAATAATTAAACAGCCGAGGACTGCGGTTTCAAAATCACCAAACTCGGGGGTCTCTTTAGAAAATTGACCTGCGAAGGGGTATCGGCCTCTCAGAGCCGTTGATCAAGCAACGGAGAGCTCGGATTAGATCTAGGGGAGAGAGAGAAAGGGAGGCGCTGGCCAAAACAGTGCTTCCGGCGGCGGGGCACCATGGCCGGCGACAAGGAGGTCACCGGCGCGCACGGGTTGGGGTCTACGGGCCACGGTTCGAAGAACTGATGGCACCAGGGAAGAGAGGGGATGGAGGGGAACCCGCCTAATCCGATATTGCGGCCGGAGGTCATGGCCGAGGCGGTGGTCGCCATGGCCGCCGATGCGGAGCTCTCAGGCGCATGCGGCTAGGGCTCAAGAAGCCATGAAAATCGAAAGTAACGGCACGGGGAGAAAGAGGGGAGCAAGGGGGTTCTCACCGCGGGGGAAAACGAGGACGGAGACAGCTCGGGGACGGTGGACCGCGCGGAGGGGCGGATGGCAGACCTCGGCGCTTCTCCGTGCGACGGTTGCGGCCTCCTCGTGCATGGGCGAACGCGAAATGGAGCGGGGAGGCAATAGGGGGTGCGGCGGGGGGTCTCGGCTCCCTTTTGTAGAGGCCGGGCGCTGGGGGGAGGACGCTCCCACGTCCGTAGTGGGCGCGGAGCGGCGGTTGCGGTCTTGACCGGTGCTGCGGTTGCGGGAGGTGAGGGACGGCGCTGACGTGCGGGCCCAAGGCATCAGCGGCAGAGCAGGAGGGGAAAGGGGCACGACAGCGCCGGTTGCCAGCCGAGCTGGGCCGGCCCAGGGAAAAAACGGGGAAGGGGGGAAGGGGGAAGGCGAGCCGGCCGGCGATGCAGGCCGCGCGAGGCTGGGCTGGTGCGGAGGAAAAGGCCAGCGGGCCGAAATGAAGAAGGGAGGGGAGAAAATGAATTTTCTTTTTTTTCTTTTTATGTTCTAGAGTTTTAGCAAACCATTTTCAAATTGATTTTGTATCCAAATTCAAATTTGATCAAAACCAATCATTGCAAAAATAAAGGTGCAGCAGCATGTATGCATCAAAAGGTTACTAACCTTATATTTGATTTTAATTTCCCAAAAATTATTAATTTCCTATATTTCAATGCACACATAATAACATAATTAAATCAAATTTACTTATTTTAAAAGAATGAAATTTTTGGGTGTTATAAATCATGCCCTTCCTAGTAAGAATCAAGAAATGAACGCATGTACAGTAGTCCAACCTGGGTTGCAAAACTATGTGTCCCGCTAGCTAATAGGATATTTTCAGTTGTTTTGTTATTATTGTAATATTTCTGTTTGACGATTATTTATATTAAAATAGTTATGTGCGGCAAGATCAATGTGCAAAAAATACATTCAGCGCATATTATGCCCCACTTACAAATATATCTCCATGGAAGAGCTTTCGAAATCTAGCCCCAACATCACATATATTTCTAGAAGATTAAAATAATTTAAATGTTTGATCTTGAGTAGAACTCACGATGAGAGCCCCAGAGCTCTGTTTGATGTTCAAACATATTTTTGGCTTTGAGATATATTGATAATTAAAAAAGTATACCAAAGGAAACTTCAATCTCTATATGTGCGTAACTGTGTATACATTATTTTTCATAGTAGCTGGTTAACTAGCTTGTAATATTAAACAATTAATGATTTCTACTCGAAAGGAAGAGTCCTGATGGAAGAAGCTAATTAACATCCTGCTAGTTGTCCCAGAACATTGTCTCCTGCACTCAGCTCCTCCGTTCCTCTGCCCTCCACGACCTGCTAGTCCTCATGAGATGGACGTGGTTTTTCTAAGGTACCGTTTAGTTCCCTCCCAAAATGCCAAATTTTTCAAGATTCCCCGTCACATCGAATTTTTGGACGCATGCATGAAGTATTAAATATAAATAAAAAATAAAACTAATTACACAGTTTAGACGAAATCCATGTGACGAATCTTTTAAGCCTAATTAGACTATGATTGGACACTAATTGCCAAATAACAACGAAAACTGCTACAGTGTCATTTTGCCAAAAATTTCGGCATCTAAACCGGCCCTAAGATTTCGTGATGTATCAAGGCAGTGTTTGGCTGCCTGCTCAAGACAGGTTCCAGTTGAAGTCCCCTCAAGAATCATGGGTTCTATATGCATCTTTGAGCTTGGGGCAGCAATGGTTTATCTACATAGCTGTTGATTGTAACAGTTGCGTTACATTTTTATATGTAATTGTGCAAAGTTCAAGTTCATAAATTTTTCCAAAAATAAAGAAGGTAATAAGAAGGTGATATTCTTGCAGCACTGTTTATCTTTAATTGTTAACTTAAATTTCATGCCCTATAGATGAATGTGACAGAAGATTTTTCCCCATACATGGAGTTTGGGCATGGACATTGATTCTTTCCGTCTCTCATCATGAAATCAACTTACACCGACCGTTGTGTACCTGTGATGCAGGGAGCCGGCCTGTGGTCGGTGGAGCAGGGTCTGCCCGTGCATGCATGGATGCGTGCGAGCGGTCCGCTTGGTCCTCATGCAAGTCCAAAATGGTACATGCTGTTACTGGACATGTTACGAGCTGTTTGTGCCAGTGAAACACTACGTCAGAATCGATTTCCAGGGGCGGCTAATGGGCATTTGTAGGGGCGGTACGGCCAGCCGCCCCTACCATACCGTCTCTACAAATCATGTATTTGTAGGGCAGACCGCCCCTATAAATCGATTTGTAGGGGCGGCTGGTGTTATCAGCCGCCCCTGTAGTACCCATTTGTAGGGGCGGCTACAGTACCAACCGCCCTTACAAATCGATTTTCCACCAAAAAAAAATTAAATTACCAACACGTGCTGAGGCACTGGTACAGGTGAAGGGCCTGGCTGTTGCTAGAAAAAAATGTCAAAATAAACAATGAGTGTAATAATTTTGCATTGCCTTAAATGGAAAACGACACAAAACACTCATTAACTTCAGATGAGGCAAAATTCTGCTGGTCAACCCTCAAAAGTAGCATACACTTGAGCAAGAAAAATTTCAAATACATGGGGGTGAGGGGCTACATGTTTAGACATACCACAATATATCCAACATTACATTTCTTTTGTTCAAACACCACCAAAACAAGGGAAACCAAATATTTGCTATTTTGCAGTCTTAATGGCACAAGGGCGTGCAAGTGTGACAGGTGATAAGTTCAAAAATTCCAACATAATGTACCAAATACTTGCTGCAACGAACTGGGCACTCAAAACTACAAACCACTGAGAAGCTTCTCCAAGCACAACTGGCCTATAGGGTTGTTCACGTACATGTGATGCTAAAAAAAAAGGATTTCCTGAATCACAAATACCTGAGAATTGGCAGGTGTGCTAGGTGGAACAAACATATTGGTTGGTTGTTGAGGTTGATATGCGTTGTTGTATCCATAGGCTCCAGTAGGTTGTTGTGGGTAAGCTTCTGAATATGTATTACTTGTTCATGTACCTGCTGTTAGCAGTGGTCAGAACATTATACTACAAAACCAATAGAGCAAAAATGCCACTCCCACTATCACAAATGTTTGAGGTTTAAGACATTGTCACGGCCTTACAAGATGACACTTTGACTTTAGTTTTATGAGAATATGACATTTTAAATATGTTCAAATATTGTGAAATTATTTTTATGATGAACCTAGCAACATCAATATTACAATGTAAACCTACTATGTAACTCTTATTCAGAAAAGGTTTGACAGAAAGAAAACCTAAAACGGCACATTTGTTAGGGGGTATTAGTTTATTCTGGCAAACATTGAACTGGTAAATCAAATGGCAAAATTTAAGTATGAAATGATGGTACAAGAGGGAACCTGGTAAACATTCTGAGAATGGTCTGGGGTGGTATATGGTTGATTTGTGACATAGGGGGAATGAGTGCCGGTGCTTTCAGAAACAGAACTCCTAGCATTATCGTTCTCTGCAAAATAAAACTCTAATAAATACTATGGTATAAAATCCATGTGTAATTACCAATATTTCAGGACAGCAACATGAAGAAAAGTGACTTTACTCTGGATACAAAAAGGTGAAACAAAAGACAGGTTCTGCAAGTTCAAATGTGAATATTCACAGCGTACATGCTAAAGGAGGAATTAAATGATACACCAAATTCAAACCAATGAATACTTCATTTACATGTAAGCAACAATGAAAAGTTAAACAAAGATAAGGAATATGAGAAGTCATCAACCCAGCTAAAAAAACTGTTTCACTAGGACGACAGCCAGTCCACTGGTTAGAGAAACAAACTCCAGCTGGAACAAGTGACGGCAAGAAGCGAAGCAAACTGTAGTCCAGCAAGCTCAGCTCACAAAGGTAGCCACCCAGGAACTCCAGCTGGAGGCTAGGATA
This sequence comes from Miscanthus lutarioriparius, assembly GCA_904845875.1. Classification (NCBI taxonomy): domain Eukaryota; kingdom Viridiplantae; phylum Streptophyta; class Magnoliopsida; order Poales; family Poaceae; genus Miscanthus; species Miscanthus lutarioriparius. The sequence continues at coordinate 11,968,820 of CAJGYO010000009.1, read as the reverse complement.
CTGCAATATGAATCACAACATAATGGATCAGACAACGACGTACACAAGCAGCGGGTATTCGAACGGAAACATACTTTATTGTTGAAATGCAACAAATCTCACAGGTGAAAGTACCTTATTGTTGTCTTCTTGGGCAGATCTGATGAACATCCTAGGAAATAGAAAGTAAAGGGCACACAAAATTTAGAAACAGATTCATTCTGGCAAACAAGGATTGGGATAGCACTTCAGATTGATTTGGTTTGTGATCTACCTCAGAAACGTCTTGGGAGTAGGATTGCCCACCTCAAACTTGAGGACATTCAGTATATCACTCTCCATCTTAACTACCTACAGATCCCGAAGCACAGATCAATTAACATTTTGCGATAAATAAGTGGCAAGATCCGGAGACAAATCGCGTTCAAATCATACAGAGAGGACGAGCACACACACCTCCTGCTTAGTGTAGGTGTTATCAGTGATGTAGCAGAAATCCTCCATGTTGGGCGGGCTGATCTCCTCATACTTGCTGCATCGATTCGAATCGGACCCAGCACATGAGAAATGGAGCTCGGTTCTTGAACTGTGGAAGAATGAGATTTTAACGGATCGGTTGCTTACGATGCGATGAGCATGGCGGAGACGCTGAGGAGCTGCAGCCTCTACCTGTTCAGTGCATTGGCGGAGAGGAAGCGGTCGATGTAGGAGACGGTGAGGTAGAGCGTGTCGGAGACGAGCTTGTACTCCTCGGCGACCTCGACGAGCCAGTCGACGAGGATGGCGCGCATGTTAGGCGAGACGTTGAACTGCACCGCCGTGATGTAGTCCGTGGCGGGGCGGCGCTTGGCCTGCGACTCCACGGAGCGGAGGTAGGAGTAGATGTCGGACGTGTAGGGCTTGCAGAGCTGCGGATCCTCCCCCTCCTCGTCATCAGAGGCGGCGGCGGCGGCGGCGGCAGGCGCGAGCGCTGCCTTAGGCTTGGGCTCGGCGGTGGGGAGGAGGAGGTGCTGTTGCTTCCTGGCGGGCTTATCGTCGCCGTCGTCGTCGTCGTGCACGGCATTGGCTTGCGTTTGGCGGCGACGGCTACGAATGTGACGGCGGCGGCGCGCTTGGATCTAGGAGCGGAGCCGCTAAGAGAAGAGGGAGGGAGGAGAGCGGAGACAAGAGAGGAGGATGTGGATCTGGGAGCGGAGCTGTCGCCGACAGAGGAGGGAGAGGGAGAGGCAGATGCGGATGCGCGAGAGGGAGTTAGGGTTGGAATTTTTTTTCTCGAGCTGAAGGTGGCTGCTATATATACTGTGGGTATTTGTAGGGACGGTTGGTGATTCAGCCACCCCTACAAATGGACACATCCAGCCGCCCCTACAAATCGACACATCTAGCCGCCCCTACTGTGCTATTTGTAGGGGTGGCTGCTGTGCTGGAGCCCGAGTACGTCACTGTAGAGGCGGCTCCAATGCTAGCCGCCCCTAAAAAAAGCCCCGTTGCTACAAACGGTTTTTCACGTAGTGAAAGCTTGAACTGGACACGTTGTTACAAGCTGTTTGTGCATCTGTTTGGAAAAGTAAAAAAGATGTGTAAATTTATCTCAACTTATTCATTTTTAGCCTATTTGTAGTTGGGGCACATGCTCATGTCCTTTCTTTCATCTCCCTATAGCTCATCAAGGCCATCAAGACTGGAATGGAACCTGTTGACAACAAAAAATGTCCATTTTGTGAAGTTGTCCAAATGTGAAACGGACTTCACCATTGCATTCCTCTCATCGAGACGATCGAAAACATATATGGAACGTCTAATTCAAAGTCCGAATGAAGAAGTTATGCCCTCGAAAAGATGCCTCGTTGTCGGGAGTTCTGACCCAAGTAGGGACTTTCGACTGTTAGAAGTTCCAACGGGTGTCGGGACTTCCGGGAAGCCTGAAGAAATCTGCTCGAGTGTTTGGGGTTATCCCAACGTCAGGAGATCCGACAAAAGTTGGAAGTTCTGACTGTCGGGAGTTCCGACCCAAGTCGGGACTTCCGACATACCTAACAGAAAATCCTGTTCGGATCTGGCCTTTTGGATTCCGATCCGAACTATTCCATACTTGTGGGAAACTTGGAAATAAGGCTTGGAGAGGTTTCCTACTGGGATAAGACCACCCCCCTCTATATATATGAGAGGATTGTGGCCGATTGAGTTTCCATCTATCCAATCGTCAAACAAATCAATCTACTACCTCTACTCCAACCCTTGTGCCCTCTTTCTCCAACCCCCATGCAGTTCATCCCTTGATCTGACGACCAAGGATGGCGCCCTAGGCTTGCCGGCTGACCTAGGGCAACCCGGCGACGTCCTTGCCCTGACGGGGTCCCTCCCGGGCGAGAGCTTTGACAATTTCTTTGCTAGTTTGCCTGAAAACTAGCCGGTTCTTCGTCACGTAAGCACGTTGGTTATCCTTTGGTGGTGTGCTTGTAAACCTCTCTGTTCTTCACCACGAAAGAGTGACATCCTCGCAGCATTTTTCGGTCTGTAGCGGCCCGGGCGTCCAAGGCCCTGTTGGTGTTTGATTCGGATCACTTCCGACGTCAACACACTTTTTGGTGACTCCGCTAGGGACGATTGGTTCGGCTATCTCTTATAGCTGATCTCTCTGACCTAGCCTTACTCCTCGTTGACCTATCTTCTTGAGCTCGCCATTACCATTGCATCTGGCCCAAAAGGCCGATCACATCTGGTTTTGACCCCTTGTTATCTTGTTTGTGATTTTGCAACAAGTTGCGCTGCTTATCGGAAAATTCAGCAAGGCGGTCAAGTTATAAATCATGAAGTACCAAGGTGTTGCATCACAATATTACTACAATCACCCCGAGGTACAACTTGCAAATGCATCTTATGATCCTAATAGTTATTTTGCAAGTTCTATGAGCTCTCATGTTGGTGTTGCTAGCTGTAATGATACTAGATATGTTACATCGGCTAATACTTTTGTTAATGCTCCTCATCATACACATCATAATTATGAATATTATGGCCAAGAGCCGATACATGTTGTAAATTCTTCGAGTTTTGATGCTACTAGCAACATACAGCACGTAAATTGTTATTCATTGGCTATAAGTTCACGATATGTGGTTCCACCACAAGACATGCCGATGAATGAGAGAATTGGCTATAACAATGCTAATTATTTAGCCAATTGCTGTGAAAATTCAGTACCATATGCCAATGCTCCTATTCATAATTTGGCTCCATATGTTACTCCCAACTCGAGCCGAATTAATGAAAATTCAGCAAGGTGTTTAAGTGCTAATACTTATGATTTGGCTTCACGTGCTACTAGTAACCATAGCCGAATCAAGGAAAATTCAGCACCTTATGCAAAGATCAATGCTCACAATTCGGCTTTGTATTTCGCTCATGACCATAGCCGAATTAGTGAAATTTTAGCAAGGCATTCGAGTGCTAAAACCCATGATTCGGTTCCACATATTGCTAATAATTGTAGCCGAATCAATGAAAATTCAGCAATATGTGCACTTGCAAACAATCATGATTCGGCTTCATTTGTTGCTCTCAAATCAAGCCGAATCGATGAAGATTTAGCCCATGCTAGGAATCCATATGGTTCCTCTAAATGGAAGGTGCCCACTTATCATAGACCATACCCATTATGCTATGATTACTTGGCCCAGTTCGGCTGATCCACTTTTGGATGATTTCGGCTGATTTCGGATGATTCAATAGTGTTCTGTGAGAGAGAATAAGCTGAAACAAGCTGAAAGTAGTTCAGCAGAACAGGTCTCACAGCTAGGTTTTGCCGGTAAAGAAGACTATATGAGAGTGCGAAATTTTCCTTTATCTCTCACCGGTATTGCCTTTGCATGGTTTACATCTTTGCCGCGATGTACTATTGGTTCATGGTCTCAATTAGTGGAGCAATTCTATGAATATTTTGGAAAGACTAATGAGAAAAGGCCGATCACAGTTGAGTCATCGGTTAAAAGAGGATTGCTAGTGGGCATGAAAGAAATAATTGATTCGGATGTAAGCAAAGGTTCGGCTACAAAAGCCGAACAATACAATATCCTTTCCGAATCAATCACATCTCAAAAAACAAGTCTTGCTACAGAAAAGCATGAAAAACGCCAGAATCCAGCTAGACTTGATTTTTTAGGAGCGAAAGGGGCTGTACACTTATCTAGTGATTACTGCATCATTGATGGAGATCAAGCCCCTACAAGCAACAAAGGAGGGCTACCTGCCTGCTCAAAATCGGCTAAGCTGACTTCAAAGTCAGCTGAGCCTATTGCTGCCTGCCCTGAGTCAGCTAGGCCGACTGCCTCTACTGCCTTCCCTGAGTCGGCTAGGCTGACTTCCCAGTTGGCCAAGCCGACTGCCCCTACTAGTGCCCAAGTCGGCCTAGCCGACTTTCTCGGTCTCGGCAGCTGCCGATGCATCTTCGGGTGATTCAGCACCTATTGTTGATCATTCTCTGGAGATGAAGAGCAACATCATGCAAATCAAGGACGTGCACTTTTCCAACATGATCAACAAGGTAGAAAACACAAATATTTTGCTCAAACTCCAATCTAGTCAGACTATTTCAATTTCTGCATCTATTAGAGATATCCTTGCTAATTATTGTAATAGACCGATTGAGAATAGCAATTTATTTGTTGATGATAAAATAAATTTAGATTCTATCGGCCAAGACATTGTTCCATATGGCAAAGCCGATAGTGGTAGTTCGTCAAAGCTAAAGATTCCTATAAGCAATTGCAGGATTGATAATAAATTCGATCCATTCGTTTGCCTAGCTTTAAAGCTGACTCCACAAAAGAATTGGCTCAAGAAATCAAAGTACACCTTTGACTTTACTTTTTGTGATCATATCTTTGATATCCTACTTAAGAATAATTTTATTAGAATCATTGATCACAATGCTTTGCCATCCATTCAGAACTTAGAAGAGCTTACATATTGCAAATGGCATAATTCATCTGATCATAACACTTCTGATTGCAATGTGTTTTGTCGAGTCATCCAATCGGCCATTGATAAAGGACGATTGAGATTTTCTGAAGCTCAACACATAGACCAATTGGATTCAATTGGTCTTGATGGCAAATAGGTTTCGAATCGGCTTGCATTAGCCGATTCACTCAAAGCTCAAAGCTTGAACGCCCAAGAGAGAGATGTGGAGCCCTCAAGTGAAGGCAAGGTTGTTGTTGATGAATTGCAAATAGAAGATATTCTAGAGGACAACAAAGTTATCATAGTTCTAGAAGACACTAGGGGGCAGCTAAAATCTCTCCAACCAAAGCAAAAGCCAATTGATCTCGTTGAGCAAGGGGAATCGGCTAAGGATCCTCCTTTGGAGCATGTCTATCAAGATAGGGAGAAGGAGGATGCTTGTAAAGCTAATGGAGGTAAAGGCCGTGACAAACAAAGAAGTAAAAGGTCGAAACTCAACTTCGAGGAACTTCTACCTAATAATGAGAAGATAGGAGAAGCAAATGTCCCCAATCGGCCAAAGAAAGTCCATTCATCATAATTGCCTCCAAAGCGCAAGTCTCAAGAGTGGAATCGGCAAGGAGATAAACCTCATGCAGCAGTAATATATTCTTCTTTTATGCAGCCAATTCCCATGTCGTTGGACCACAACCCACATATTTTTATCCTTATTCATCTTGGGGCTGGTTTGATGAAGAGGCACATGTCCCACCATATTTGAGGCTAGAATATGTAGAGTATGTAGCTCCTAGACATTCAAAGAGATCATCATCTTGTAAAGACAGTTTTGATCAAAATCGGTCTAGAGCTCAACCAAAGAAGAAAGCGGTAAAGCAAGTTTACCGCGTGAAGTATGATGGCTGAAAGAAGAAGAGTTCAGATCTGAATTTAACTATTGAAAAGCCAATTACATTGCTGAAAATCCGGCTATTGATGACAAAGAAGTGGGAAAATCATCTATTGATATTCTAGGTGCCAAATCTGAACAAAAGAAGGCGAGAGTGCCAAAAATCAAAAAAGATTTGCCGCTGTCCAAAATAGAAATAAAACTAATATGCTCATGGTTGGGGGCTAGACTTCATTGTCCAAATATATCCCCCATCTTTGAAGGAACACCGATTTGTGTTAGTTGCTACGGATTACTTTCCTAAGTGGACCGAGGGAGTTCCTTTGAAGAATATGACACACAAGGAAGTAATTGAGTTCATCACTGAGCATACTATTCATAGATTCAGCATCCCTAAAATGTTAACTACAGATCAAGGGACATCATTTGTGTCCAAAAGAGGTGAGGGAATTTGCCGAATTATATAAGATCAAGTTGCTCAATTCATCTCCATACTATGGTCAAGTCAATGGCCAAGCTGAGTCTAGTAATAAGACTTTGATCAAGTTCATCAAAAAGAAAATTGAGGAGAATCCAAGGAGATGGCATGAAGTTTTGTCTGAGGCTCTATGGGCACATCACATTTCAAGGCATGGTGCTACAAAGGTTACTCCTTTTGAGTTAGTATATGGTCAAGAAGCCGTGTTGGCTGTCGAAGTGAATTTGGATGCATACAGGCTCGCTAAACAAAATGATTTATCAACTGTTGTGTATCATGATTTGATGATGGATAACATCGATGAGGTGACTGATGTGAGAGGCTCTCAAGGAAATAGAGAAAGATAAAGCTCGAGTTGCCAAAGCATAGAATAAGAAAGTCAGGAGCAAATCCTTCCAAGTGGGAGAACTGGTGTGGAAAACCATACTACCAATTGGATCGAAGAGCAATCAGTTTGGCAAGTGGTCACCGAATTGGGAAGGTCCTTACAAAGTGGTCAAAGTTATATTCGGAAATTCATATGTGCTAGAGACATTGCAAGGTGAACGTCTCATGAGAGCATTCAACGGGAGGTACTTGAAAGGGTACTTTCCAAGTGTTTGGCAAGAAGCCTAAGTGCTCTCCAAACAATGGCCGATACATGTATCGCCCTTAGAAAAAAATGGCCGATGTATACATCGCCCTTAGTCACTAAGCAACCGATGAGATGGGTATCGTTGCTGTTTGGTTTTGAATAAGTGTTTTCAGGTTCATGCATCATTCACCTAAAAACAGGGGGGCATATGTTGACAACCAAAAATGTCCATTTTGTGAAGTTATTCAAATGTGAAACGGACTTCACCATTGTGTTCCTCTTGTCGATATGGTCAAAAAACATATATGGAACGTCTAATTCGAAGTCCGGATGAAGAAGTTATGCCCTCAGAAAGATGCCTCGTTGTCGGGAGTTTCGACCCAAGTCGGGACTTCCGACACTCGGAAGTTCTGACAGGTGTCGGGACTTCTAGGAAGCCTCAAGAAATCTGCTCGAGTGTCTGGGATTATCCCTACGTCGGGAGTTCTGACAAAAGTCGGAAGTTTCGACTGTTAGGAGTTCCGACCCAAGTCAGGACTTCCGACATACCTAACAGAAAATCCTGTTCGGATCTGGCCTTTTGGATTCCGATTCGAACTGTTCCAAACTCGTGGGAAACTTGGAAAATAAGGATTGGAGAGGTTTCCTACTGGGATAAGACCACCCCCCTCTATATATATGAGAGGATCATGGTCGATTGAGTTCCCATCTATCCAATCATCAAACAAATCAATCTACTACCTCTACTCCAACCCTTTTGCCCTCTTCTCCACCCCCATGCTGTTCATCCCTTGATCCGACGATCAAGGATGGCGCCCTAGGCTTGCCGGCCGACCTAGGGCAACCCGACGACGTACTTGCCCTGACGGGGTCCCTCCCGGGCGAGAGCTTCGACGGTTTCTTTGCTAGTTTGCCTGAAAACTAGCCGGTTCTTCGTCATGTAAGCACGTTGGTTATCCTTTGGTGGTTTGCTTGTAAACCTCTCCGTTCTTCACCACAAAAGAGTGACATCCTCGCTGCATTCTTCGGTCTGTAGCAGCCCGGGTGTCCAAGGCCCTGTTGGTGTTTGATTCGGATCATTTCCGACATCAACAGAACCACTGCACTAGTGTATTATATTATATATACCCATGAGTTGTATATACGGCCCATGAACATGAATATGTAGATCAATTAATCATGGCCGTCCGAGCATCGCCACAATATATATGACATATACACAGCAAGTAGACAACACAAATGACATACACATGAAGCACACAAGAACACATATGGATCGATGAGCAATTGGACATGAGAGTCATCAGGAACAAACTTTCCTCTTTCTTTTGCACTTGGTCAGTAATACTTGTCAGACATCATCAATCGTAAGGTCTTGTGCGCTCGGGGCTCCTCTGCTACTGAGACCTCCACAACATGTTAGTCCTCACATGCTTAGCGTGCAACTTCTAGGATCTCAATGCGTGTGGTGAACAATAATACTCCATCACATGTCAATGTGTTTTATGGCTGCCTGGTGTGCCTGCCCAAGATAGGTTCCAGGTGAAATCCCACAAACAATAACTGAGTGGATGGTCTCCCTATTCTGCTTGTGTTCTTGGACATACTTTGCTTGCTTGGTTTCAATGCTAGTCACTTAGTATGTGTGAGGTAGAGAGATTGGTTTATTGAAATTTGTTGAATCATTGGTTCCACACATCTTTGAGTTCATTGCAGCATACCATCTGCATTGCTGTTGATCTATTCAAATTCCAAAAAGCATTGCACGAAACAACCTGAGATATATTATACCCATTTATACCATGTTTAATTTTCAAATGTTAACTTAATTTCTTGGCGAAAGGAAAATGAAAGCATGTAAATGTACATGGCCTATAGGTGAAGACGAAGAGGATTTTTGCTCTAAATTGACTTTGGGCATGGGCGTGTGGATGCTTATTTTTGTCTCATCAAAGCCACTTATAGAATTATACCTACCACTCTGTGTACCTGTGAGGACATGAAGATCAATATATATGTGGATCAAATCATTACCCACACATGCACAGACACCATATATATACTCAGTGATTGCGCCTTAGAGTAGCGCTTGGGAGTTGGGATATCCAAAAAAAAGCCAACATAGAGAGATGACATATAACAGCTCCTAGGTCTGATTCGTACGGTGATGACTGATGAGACGGGCGCGGGTAAGAGGTTGTCGTGGTGCTGTGGGAGATTATGGCGCCCATCTCCTAGATCTCCTGGATCTACTGATTGTGAAGTTTTTTTTGGTTTGATGTCAGCTCAAGTTCTAGGCCATCCTCGCTGAGGTAGACTTCAGCTGCGGTGTCAACAAGCTCGACAGCTGCTTGCTGATCTGGTATGTGCTAAATGCTGAATGCTGTTTGTGAAAGGGTTGATGTAGAGAGGGTTGTGCTGCTGTGATTTGATTGTTTACTCAGTCTTGAGTGTCTAAAATGTACTGTTTAGGATTGTGTTTGTATTTTGATGTTGCACAAAGGAAAACAGTTGAGTGACATTCTTTAGTTGCCCAAATTGTGACATTCTTTAGTTGCCCAAAATATATCTTGATATCTAGATAGGTTTCTAAATAGTTGAGTGAGAGCTAAAATAGAAGACTGATGCAGTTTTCTAATCCTACAAGGAGTACGTAGTAGATGCCAGATCCATCTGAATTAGCTTTTTGTATGGCGGGCATGCACATCCTATGCAGCTTATGTAATTCGTCCTGCTTTTACATAGTTTTTATATATGGTTAGTTGCTAAATAAGACAACTTACTTTGAGTAGTGCTCAAGGTAATCATTTGGTCATATACTCCTCACACAAGCTTCACGTACAGTAGTTTGAGGGCACATCGAACTTTAATTAATTAATTTATTCCTTCTGTTGCATTTCCTCACACAAGCTTCACGTACAGTAGATCCTAACTAGCTATTTGCTGTGGAAGAGAGGTGCATTTCCTGTTACATTTTGGAATTAGCAATATTCTCTTTTTCTTTTGTAAACTTCTGTATCAGGTGACAAACTCAGATGAAAATTAAATCCTGATTACTAACTTACTATATTTACTGAGTTGGACTAACCTAGCCAAGACCTTACATATTTGCCCCATTTAATTAACCGGAGTAAGATCAACCTGGATCCTGAACCATGCATGCATCTTCTAGAAGTTGACTGAGTAATAGGTGCTTGCAAATCTCGTTTCGTTCTACTTGAAAATTGTATTGCAGTTCAGAGAACTCTTCTTTTATGTTTGACAGATAGAACTCTTCTTTTATGTATTGTAGTTCAGAGAACCCTTTTATGTTTGGCACATCAGTTATAATTTTTGCACTGATTGATGTTGGCATTAAAAGGCTGCTAGCTGCCTATATAGTAGTATATTCTACTATGTTATTCATTTTATGTTTGGCAAATCAATAGTAGGATATTCTGCTATGTTATTCATTGGATGTAATGAAAGAGCATGTCAATATCCCAATGTATAGGGCACAAAATTGTTGGACACCAGAGGGTTGGAGAAATATCACTAAACGGTTCAATGAAACCTTCCCTTTAGCTCATTTTACAAAACAACAAATACAAGAGAAGGAGTGTTGGCCCAATTGGATCGTAGATTCAGATATGGAACTACCAGAGGGCAGCTCGGCCCTTGGCCGCTTGGATTGAATGAAAAATGCAATGGCCTATTTTTACAATGACACTCCCTTGCCCATTATAGGCAAAGGAGACTCCCACTTGCTACAGCATATTCCAACCACTAAAGTGGATGCTGAGCATATTCTTAACAGTAGGCTTGGAAGCTAAGGAAAGTAAAAGGTACAGGAAAAGTAAGATACAAGTGTTTTAGCACTAGGCTTATCTATCAATGAGAAGGAGTTGAAAGGAAACTACTGGACAGTTAGAGATGCCAGGAAAGAGAGTGGTGTTGGCTGGAATGAGACATTAAGCATGACAATTGCTGATCCAAAGAGATGGGAAGACCTAATTGAGGTTAGTCACTTTCTGACAATTATATAGTATTGTGTTTTCACTATTTTAAGAAGCTAACAAAAATGTAGCTTTGTTGCATTTAATAGAAGAATGCCAAGGTAAGTAAGTTCCAAAAGAAGGCACTTCCTCTTTATGAACACTTAGCTTCATTGTATGCCGGTAATTTTCCTCTATATGAACACCTAGCATGTTTTGTGGTGCTGTATGCAGTAGTGTCCGGTACATGCAGTAGTGTCCTGTATGCAGTAGTGTCCTTGTCTCATGTTTTCAATGATCCCATTAGAATTACTCAGATATAATGGTGGGTATAGTTACTGAATCTTTTCTGTGTTGTTTGTTCCGAGCTAGTTGTATTCATGTGCAGTTTTTGTGGTCTTTGTTCTTTAAATCTGAATTTTGTAAAGTATTGTTTCTACTATACTGTGTTATCTAAATATCAACTTTTTGTGGTGCTGAATAACTTTGATTAATACCTAAGAGTGTATTTCCGGGCACACGAGCAAGCAGGAAGGGTCTGCTCGATGGAGCTGGAGATCCGCCTGGCTTCAACACAGGAATGATTGATCCTGCGTACTCCTTCCGAGATGTGCCAGTCAATTTGACCCTACAATTGACAAGGAAAGAAAGTTTATCAGTAATTTAAGGTGAAATATGTTGGTCTGTGCCCAGACAGTTCCAAGTGTGCCCCTTCGGGAGCAGCCATACGGGTAGAGTGACTAAATAGCCGATCCGCACAGAAATCGGCTATTACGGACTGTAAAGCTTGTAGGTAGCGATTGATTTTAAGTTGACAGGTACAATACGTATACGTAAATGAGAACATTGGCTAGGCAGATATTACCAGTGTAAAGCATTAAGCCGATGAATCTGACCAGAAAAAGATATAGCACACGAACGAATCGACTATCTGATACGAACGGATCTACAAATGCTCTGAATCTAATCTGTTACCACCAACAGTGATGTTTGACCGGATCGATGGCAGCTATGATGATAATAACAAACCAAAACCGAAGAATCCACAAAAACTTCCGTACTTCGACAGGCTTTCTGAAAGACATGCTATACGTGAAGGCTAGGATGAATCGGCTAACATAGTCGATTCAGGTGAAAGGGACTACGGCGTGTGAACAATCGACTATTTCACATGAACAAACATATGGACTCCTCAGACTCAACCTGCTATCTCTAACAGTGGGGTTCAAACTCAACCTATGGACTCCCTTCATTCGAATCAGCTGATACCGAACTTTATGCAATTGATTCCTTGATGACATGATCTTGGGAGCTTTCAAGTTCCTGCAATTCTTCTTCCAAATTTTTGTGTAAACACATGCCCCCCAATTTTGGGATAAAAGTAATTTTATTCCAAAATTATCACATCTGTACCCCCGATAGGTCCGCAGTCACGGGTAGAGAATCTTGATCTAGGGTCTACTGTTTGTCGCCGTCTATGTCAGCTTATGAGCCCATACTTCAAAACTTTTACGAGAGCATCATTGCTTCACGGGCGCTTGGATCCATCTTTGTAGGCCGACTATAAAATGTCTATCCAACTCTAGCGAGAGCAATTCAACAATTCAGCCATGTTTCTCTTCTATCTATTTCCTCGAATGCCTCTGACTCCGCCAAACCCTCCATGGTCTTTGCTATGAAGATCTTGAGTGGTTAGAAGAATTCTTGTGCATAGGGTGATTGTGTCGCTCATCTTAGCGCCTTGTCAAGCAAGAGGATCAACTACTACGGTTAGAAGAATTCTTATGATATCACCTGAGTCTTCTCTCCATGATTGTAGAGCTATTCTAGTGTTTGCAAGGGCTAAAATATGTGGACACCTTCCCCTTGTTTGCTTCATCAAATGCCCATTGGGAAAACCACAGACTTCTTTCCCACAGTTTCCCAGTCACCGAGAAATCGGCAGGGCATCTTTTAAGCAGGTGGCCTTTCCCCTTCTCCTGAGGCAATTTTATCAACGGGCCGATGTGACTCGGTTCCGGATGACCTTCGGCCTTATGGGGATCCAGACTCCCTTCAATCCAAAGAAGCCTTGGTGGGTTGATCGTTGGTCAATGTAAACCTTTCGTATCCATCCCATGATATTTTGTGATTATGGGAAGCAATAAATCTGAATCTGTTATCTGTTCGTGATCCGTCCCCTGAATTTCCGAAGTATCGATCCACTTCCGTATCTGACTTCAATTCCATAACCCCGGTGAAATCTATCTTCCCACCTTCCCGGGCTATATATACGGGCCAGGCTGTGGATCAAAAAACAACCTGCTTCGTCCCAAACCTTTCGTGTTTTTAGTGTGGTTTTTGCTTTCCCATAGGTTTGAGATCATGGAGAACAGCAAGAGATCTGCTGAGGAGGCCCTCAACGGATCTGCATCATCACGTCGGTGCCTTCATCATCAGGAGGGTGCAACTCGGGACGCCCCTACCGTCCCAGGGCATAGGGCTGACTCCGTTCAGCCTTTAGGGTTATCTTCATCAATAGCTCGCTGCCAGCTCCCCTGCTATCCGAGGAGACGGATCAACAACGATGATCTGCTCGCCTCCATTGATCGGGCTGGCCAGAACCTCACCGACTGTCTCTCCCTTGCAGAATCGGCTCTGGCCATGGTCCGATGTCGATCGCCTCCCAAGGCCGATCCGGTGGAGGATAGATTGGCTGAGGCCGAGGCCAGAATTACGGGTGAGATGCCTACCACAACTTTATGTCTCCTCTTAATTTTATTTTCAAGATCCTGATTATCTCCCCTTTGAATCTGTTTAGATCTATCGGCTCAGCTAGAAAGCCTCCGATCAGCTACGGAGTATGGGGCGGGATTTGTCAATGCTAGGGGTGCTGTCCTAGTGGTTTGCTTGCACGACATCCCAAACCGCGTCTGGGAGGTCGCTCTGCATGGCATTCGTCATGGTGCTGCCATGGCGTTGGCTCCTGCGCAAGCCCATTCTGGCTACGAGCTTCAGCTTCTTCCCCATGGTTTTCCAGCCATGACACACCCTGGGGATCATGAGCGCGTGGTCGAGGATTTCTTCGACACTGCCAAGTCTGTAGCTCTTACTTCCCAAGCCGATGATATAGTAAACAAAGTGTTTTCTAGCCTGTAGCTTGTAATAGGGGATATTAGCAAACAATTTATTTGACTTAAGTGATTTTTCTTCTGCTTCGTACATCATATTCCATGCATCAATCTATCTATGTTTGCTTTGCTCTTATAGGCGATACATATCGTACCGGCTTCTACCCCTTTGGGTTTATATTTTTACTAGAGGCGATACCCTCCTGGTATCGGCTATTAGAGCTAATGACCGAACAAATTGGTTGTCAAGTATTAATCCAAATTCTAGGATAGTATTTCTTTAGATATTTCCCATTGATTGCTCTGCCAAATTCTTCCTCTCCTCTTAGTGTTTCCAAAATATAAGCATTGCCAGGCGCACAATGTTTAATCTGATAAGGTCCTTCCCAATTAGGTGACCATTTGTTGAACTTGTTGTCTTTTGACCCGATCAGCAACTTCACTTTCCAGACCAAGTCTCCTTCAGAAAATTGCTTGCTCTTGACCTTTTTATTGTAATATTTTGCAACCCTCAGTTTATTGGCTTCGATATTCTCAAGAGCACATAGCCGATGGCAACTCAAGTCCTCTAAGTCGTCTATCATAAGATTCTTGTAGACTTCGGCTGACAAATCATTTTGCAACGTAATGCGCCTCGATCCAGTCTGAATTTCCCATGGAAGGACTACATTATGGCCATACACAAGTTCATAAGGTGATGTTTTAATCGATCTATGATAGGCCATCCTATATGCCCATAATGCCTCATTAAACGTTGAATGCCACTTCCTTGGCTGCTCCTCAATCTTTTTCTTGATCAGCTTAATCATAATCTAATTGGATGCCTTTGCCTGGCCATTAGCTTGAGCATATTAAGGAGAAGAATTTAGTAGCTTAATTCCCATATTGGTAGCAAAATCTCCGAACTCTTCTGATGTGAACATTGTCCCTTGATCGATAGTGATAGTTTGAGGAATCCCAAAATGATACACAATATGCTCCTTGACAAAATCAACCATGTTCTTTGAGGTTACCATCTTCAAAGGAATTGCCTCAACCCACTTAGTGAAGTAATCTGTTGCTACCAATATGAACTTATGTCCTTTACTTGAGGGCGGAAAAATCTGGCCAATTAAATCAATTCCCCAACCTCGAAATGACCATGGTTTGATTATTGGATTCATGGCTGATGCAGGCGATTTCTAGACATTACCAAAATGTTGACAGTCCTGGCACCCCATATAATATTCAAAACAGTCCTCATATATTGTTGGCCAGAAATATCTAGTTCTGCGAATAATCCATTTCATCTTATAAGCCGATTGATGAGCTCCACATATCCCTTCATGCACTTCGCCCATCAATACCTTAGCTTCCTCTTGATTTAGGCATTTGAGCAACGCCCCATCGACTGTTTGGTAATATAGCTGACCATCTAGTAAAACATACTTAGTTGATTTATACCTTAGCTTTCTGGTAACTTTCTGTGATGGATTCCTAAGATAATCGGCTGTTTCAACTCTCCAATCACTATTTGAGGTTTCACTACTCAAGACTTCTTGAAACACTCGATAACCTGAAGCACTTTGGGCTAAATGATTGGCCTCTTGATTCTGTGCTCTCGGAATATGTTGAAAAGTGACATGAGGAAATTCCTTAAGCAACTTTTGGCACTCATCATAATATCCCTTCAGAGTATCTTCTTTACACTCATATAGGCTAATCAACTGATTAATAATTAACTGTGAATCTCTAAATATTTCAATTGCTTCGGCCTTTACTTCATGAAGAAGTTGAAGTCCCTTAAGAATAGCCTCATATTCCGCTTGGTTGTTGGTAATCATTGGTTCAGTTGGAAAGGCAAACTCGAAACTTGCCCCCCAAGGTGAAATAATAACAATGCCAATGCCACCACCTTGCTTGCATGATGACCCATCAAAGAACAATGCCCATGGTGCCAGCTCCACATAGCCAACAATTGGCTTATGATGCTGGGTGACAAAATCTGCCACTACTTGCCCTTTGATGGCTTTAGCCGATTCGTACCTCAAGTCAAATTCTGATAACACGAGAATCTACTTTCCCACTCTCCCATTCAGTATTGGCATTGATAACATGTGCTGGATCACATCAGCCTTGGAAACAACCGTACACTCGGTCGATAATAAGTAGTGTCGCAACTTAGTGCAAGAGAAACATAAACACAAGCATAACTTTTCGGTGGGAGAATAGCTTGTCTCTGGATCTAGGAGTCTTCTACTCAGATAGAAAACAACTCGCTCTTTTCCTTCAAACTCTTGCATCAAGGCCGATCCAATTGTTTTGTCATCAGCCGATATGTACAACTTAAAAGGCTTACGTTGATGAGGGGGGACCAGCACAGGTGGACATTTCATATATTCTTTTATCTCCTCAAACGCCTTTTGTTGTACGTCACCCCACTTAAATTCTTGATCATTTTCAACTTCAACAAGGGAGAAAACGGCAGAACTCTTCCCGACAAATTTGAAATAAATCTTCTAATAAAATTAATCTTACCAAGCAAAGATTGTAACTCTGTTTTAGTAGTCGGGGGCACTACCTCATCAATTGCTTTCATGCTTTTTTGACCAACTTCGATTCCTCTCTCATGGACCATGAAACCCAAGAATTGACCAACTGATACTCCAAAAGCACACTTATTAGGATTCATCTTCACACCATGTTTTCTTGTGCATTCTAGAGTCTCCCACAAATCAGCTAGATGCTCCTTGTACCCCTTGGATTTTATCATCACATCATCAATGTAGATTTCAACAATCCTACCGATCAACTTATGAAAAATATAATTCATTGCCATCTGATAAGTTGCACCGGCATTCTTCAGATCAAAGGTCATCAGAACCCACTCAAATAAACCGATTGCACCAGGGCACCTGAAAGCGGTTTTTGCTATATCTTCCTTAGCCATGAAAATTTGATTATATCCTGCATTGACATCCATGAAGCTAATAACCTTGTGCCCGACTGCTGCGTCTACCAACATATCGGCTATCGGCATCGGATAACCATCCATGGGTGTGGCGTTGTTCAGATCTCTGAAATCGATGCAAACTCTTAACTTTCCATTCTTCTTATACACATGGACGACATTCGATATCCACTCTGCATATCGGCACGGTCTAATAAACTTTGCTTCTAGTAACCTTTTAGTCTCCTTTTTGATATCACCAAGCACGTTTGGGTTGAATCTCCTAGGAGCTTGTTTAAATAGCCGATATCTAGGTTTGATTTCCAATTGGTGTTCAACAATCGATCGGTCTAGAGCAAGCATCTCATAGTATTCCCAAGCAAAACAGTCTTTAAATTCCTTCAGTAAATCGACTAACTCTTGCTTATACTTAGGATCCAACTTGGCACTTACATACGTCGGCCTAGGCCTTTCTCTAGAACCAATATCCACCACTTCTAATTCATCAGCCGACATGAAGCCATGTCCTAGTTTGCCATCTGTACCATCTATTGGATTATCCATTAAAACAAATTTTCAAAGCCGACTGCTTGGATCAGCTGTTGGCTTTCATTATTGACCCTAATGAAGCCTCCTTCCCATAACTTGCTAGAAAAGCACTCAAAGTCTTCCAGCTCCCAAAATACTGGATCGGCTGTTGCGATACTCATGGACTCATCAGCACGAACTAGCTTGACATCATCTCCATGCCATTGAATCAAACATTGATGCATGGTTGATGGTACACAATAGTTTGCTTGAATCTAGTCATGACCAAGGAGTAAACTGTATGACCCTTTTCCATCGATGACGAAGAACGTGGTCAGCAGAGTCTTACTCTCGATTGTTAGTTCACCGTTCATTGCCCCCTGGGTCTTAGACGTATTACCCCCAAAGTCTTTAAGCATCATGTCGGTCTCAATCAAATCTCCTGGTCCCTTGCCAAGTTTACGAAAAGTAGTGTAAGGCATAAGATTGACAGAAGCACCTCCATCCACCAATATTTTGTTCATCGGCTTCCCATCAACAAAACCTTTTACATATAAAGCCTTCAAGTGCTGATGCTTGACTGATTTATCAAATATAGCTTGCTGTATAACTGTCAACTTGGCAACTATCTCCTCATATTCTGATTCATCAAAATCTGAGTAAACTTCTTGATCTGATGGAGCTCTAAATTCTGATGGCAATAGAAAAACCATTTGAATATTAGCTGATGGTTGCCTTTTATCGGCTATTTGCTTAGCACGCCACACTTGAAGTTTACCGGATGCCTAAGTCTGTTCCAACTCTCTATTCCTTAGGCATTGTACCCTTCTTTTCTGGCTTCTTGTCAAACCTCCTGGACACCAATGGTCTTCCTGCCAAACATATCCTTCTTCATCACTCTCTTCATAATCAGCCCAGTTTTGATTGACAACTCCCTTTCCCAGCCGATCATGAACGCTTCTGTTTTTTAAGCGCCGATCCATGTTATTATGATGATACTCATCTTGAGCATGGACAGACCGACGGTTGGCTTGAGATTGCCTAAACTCCTGATATTATTCGCTGCACTCTAGACAATTATTTCTGGTAGGCAATTTCAAACCTTCGTTCTAGCAATGTCTGAAGAAAGGACAATTCCAATGTGATTCCGCTTGCCTTCTTTCATTTCTCTCTCTTTCCTGTTGACGCTGGTATTCTTGCTCCTCAAACCAACGCTGATAATCCTTTTCCTTCTGCCGCTGCCATTTATTCAACAAAATTCAAGATGTAACATGTGGCTTTGTCGCCCCATCTTTTAACGTTTCCCCTGCTCATATCGACTCTTTTGATTGTCGTGATGTCTTCTATTTTCTCTGTATTCATTAGCCGATATTTGCATCTCGGGATTGACTATTCCAGCTTCTCTTGATCTGGTCGATGTCAGGACCTTAGTCTTCCCTTTGAGCAACCTAGCATCGACCATGTTCTGATTCCCTGGGAAAGGATTATCATCAACTTTCATCTTCCAAGGCGTATCAAATTTGAGCCTTCCCTGCTGAATAGCCCTTTGTATATGCTGTCGGAAAATTTTGCATTCATTAGTAGAATCAGATGTAGCGTTATGAAACTTGTAGAAATTATAATTCTTCAACTGATCAGGAGGCAACATAACATGATTATCGGGCAGATTGATCTACCTCTTCTCAAGCAAGAAATCGAAGAGCTTGTCAGATTTCGTGACGTCAAAGTCATAGCTCTCTTCGACTCCTCTTTCCCAAGGATTTGACACCATTACTGTCTTTTTACCCCAATTCCATTCAATCGCGGCAACCTCTTCTTCTTCATCGTCTTCATAGCCGTCATCAACTGAATATGGATTATAAGCTTCAGCCATTGTGGTACTCTTCTAGAATCGGGTATCTCTGTGCATATTCTGGAATTGGCTATTGAGCGCTGCCACTCGTTGAGCCAATTGACCCAATTTGTCAAACTCTTGTCCCAACAACTTTTCTCTCCATGTTGGTAGCATTCTTTGAATGGCCAAAGCAGCTAGCTAATCATCAGCCAAGTTTAATGAGAAGCACAAATTTCTAGTCTCTTGGAACCTTTGAAGAAACTCGGTGCCCGATTCATTAGTTCTCTGCCTTATAGTTGTCAAATCGGTAATTTTCTTTTCTCCTATCCCAGTGTAAAAATATGTATGAAACTTCTTCTCTAGGCCAGCCCAATTGGCAATGGAGTTAACTAGCAGTGATGAAAACCAAGTGAAGGCTGGCCCTGACAGGGACAAGGAGAAGAAACGAACTCGATGGGCCTCTTCAATGGATGCTTCGCCCAACTATGTAAGATACCAACTGACATGTTCTATTGTGCTTGTGCTGTCTTAGCTAATGAACTTAGCAAACTCTGGGAGCCTGTAATTTATAGGAAGAGTGACCAAATCATACCATTCTGGATATGGGTGTTTGTACGAGAGGGTCTACCCTTTTGGCTTCAGACCAAACTGATTCTTCATCATCTCGGTCACTCTCAGCAACAACTCATCAGCATTTGAATTTGGATTTCTCTTCACCTGCTGACCCATCTATGGATTGAAATCCTATGTGCCTTTATACCCTAGATTCAGAATCATGTGAAGAGTGTTATAATTTGTGCCATAATGATACCCATGTGGAATCTCTATCTGTTGGGTCCTTTGCTGGTTTGCTGCTTGAAGTCTCTGATTATAGACATGAGGATCTATATCTCTACGGATCCTTTGAATTGATGGTGCTATTTTTTGAGCCAATGATGGTATGTGGCCTGATGTGCCAAAATTAATCATCTGGTTCTGACCTTGCCCCACCGGCTGTCGCACATGCTGTACTGATGATCTAGGATTATACTGTATCTGATTCGTAGTAACACCTTGAGCTTGCTCAGATGAACTCTGAACTACCTGGATATCATCATTACCAGCTGGTGCTGCTTCTTGATGGCTGGTACCAGCTTGATTAATCCCTTGAGTCAATGGATGTGGAATGTTGTAATAAGCCGGCACAACCTGATCAACTGGAAACCCATGAAACACCTCTTTCATTGTGTTGTGGAATGTGTTCAAGAAAACTTCATTATGGTTCAATATGGCATCACGAACAGATTTGTTTATAGCTTCCGTGAAGAAACGCCTGTCTTCAGCTTCATCTGCATCTATCTACCCATGCAACAGAACTCTTGGTAGTGGATATTTCTAAACAATTATATTGTCACGTGTTTTGGTGTAGGATAACAAACACTTGTTCTAAAATTCTACTATAGATTTGCTGATGACATCTTTATCTCCATCAGGTAGGTCTTCATAAGGTACCATAAGGATGTCGTTGTTGTTGTAAGCCGCCATAATAATTGTGGTGTCCCACTAGGTGTGCCAGAACATGTGTCGGCACGAAAATGTGTCTCGTGCCGGGCACATAAGCAAGCCGGAAGGGTCTGCTTGATGGAGCTGGAGATCTACCTAGCTTCAATGTAGAAATGATCGATCCTACATACTCCACCCGAGACATGCTAGCCAATTTGACCCTACAATTGACAAGGAGAGAAAGTTTATCAGTAATTTATGGTGGAACATGTCAGTCTGTGCCCAGACAGTTCCAAGTGTGCCGCTTCGGGAGCAGCCATACGAGTAGAGCGACTAAATAGCCGATCCGCATAGAAATCAGCTGTTACGGACTGTAAAGCTCGTAGGTAGCGATTGATTTTAAGTTGACAGGTACAATACGTATACGTAAATGAGAACATCGGCTAGGCAGATATTACCAGTGTAAAGCATTAAGCCGATGAATCTGACCAGAAAAAGATATAGCACATGAATGAATCGACTATCTGATATGAACGGATCTACAAATGCTCTGAATCTAATCTGTTACCACCAATAGTGAGGTTCGATCGGATCGATGGAAGCTATGATGATAGTAACAAACCAAAACCGAAGAATCTGCAAAAACATCTGTACTTCGATACGCTTTTCGAAAGACATGCTATATGTAAAGGCTAGGACGAATCGGCTAAAATAGTCGATTCAGGTGAAAGGGACTACGGTGTGTGAACAATCGACTATTTCACATGAACAAACCTATAGACTCCTCAGACTCAACCTGCTATCTCTAACAGTGGGGTTCGACCGGATCGATGCAGCCGTGAAAAATACAACGAATCAAACCCTTAAAGTACACAGATCTATTCACGATTAACAGAATCATGGACGCACACCGTAGGCGTTAACTCACAGGCGATCGGCTATTTAGCCGATGTAGGCATAGTAAACAGTTAAGGTCATGCCTAACCAGGAATAAATCTACTAACTAGCATCCTCCAACCTACAGTGCCATCTGTGGGGATCGACCGGATCGTTACAGCCATAATGGTGAACTATAAACTAGACTCAACTAGCCAGCAAACCCCTTCAAGATTATTCATGCCTTAACTGCATACTATGCACGATCGAGATCGAAGTAAAAACAGCCAATGAAGCATAATCCGTCGCTCAAAGTAAGAGACAGCGTGTTGTAGTAAAGCGAACAACGGACTGAAAGGATATAAGGCCGATCTAATTCAATCTCGGCCGGACGAATTGATATTGCTGTAAACTAATAACAATGAAAACATCAGCAAGATCGGTAACTTAATGAATCTACCCGAAGGACGTCATCCTTAGATAAAGCCGATAACTTGACCTTAATCTAGTTCGAGCAGTGGAGGTTGACCGGATCGATGCAGCCGTACTTGAACTAGACAAGAGTCGATAACTAGCTTATACTAGAGTCGCAGTGGAGGTCGACCGGATCGATGCAGCCGTACGAACAGAAGTATAAGCCATGATGGTACTTACAGACAAGCTGGAGGTCGGCCGGACCGATGCAGCCCTGCTCGCTGAAGAACTCACCGAGATCTACTCTACTCCTACTCCTAAGGGTTGGCCAGAGCCAAAAAAAGTAAATGACTTGTATTTGATTGGTCGTGTCCTTTACAATAGCCGGGGTCCAATATTTATACCCGGAACCTATGCATGAATCCTACTTAAACACGACTCATTATAATTTCGGCCTAAGAGAAAACATTCCTAGTTTAAGAGAACTTGGACCCTAATCTTTCCTTTTTTGTAGAGTCCAACATGTTTTTTCCTGGCGCCGATTGTAGCTTTTATCGTTATCTGCTGGCGCCATCTGAAGAGAGCCGATTCCAGTGCTACATTCGAATCAGCTGATACCGACCTTTATTCAATCGATTCCTTGATGATATGATCTTGGGAGCTTTCGAGTTCCTGCAATTCTTCTTCTAAATTTTGGTGTAAACAATTATTGAAGTTAAGTTTTAGAATCTGAGCTTTTCAACTGCTGTTGTCATGAGTGGCCTTAATACCTATTGAAGCTGTCTAGCGTCTAATTTATGTGTGCTGAATAAATTGTATGAATTAATAGGAAGTATAGCCACTGGAGATTTGAATTTTACATCAACCGAGCCTCCTAACAAGATGGCACGACCTCCAATTGAAAGAAGTCACTCTGAGCAAAGTACACAGAACACGGCTGCTGGCTCTGATTCTGTTGGCATCAAATTGAGGGCCAGAAGTGCAATCTGCGCCATCCTTTCTCAATCTAGAGGAGCAAGAAAGTGGTAGTGGAAAAAACGTAAGCAAAGTCAAATGGCAGCTAAACTTGGCGAGTTCATAGAGATTAGAAAGATCAAGATGGAGAAAAAACAGGAAAAACTAGATGAGAAGAAGAAAAAAGAAGATGAGTATTCTGTACAAAAGTGCATTGTTGCTGTGGAAAGCATGGAAGACCTAACTAATGAGCAGAAGGCAGATGCTAATGAGCTCTTTCAATCTGAGATGAATCGACAAATACTTATGATGACTAAAAATCTAAATGTTCGACTAATTTGGCTAAAGAAAAATTTCACAGGTATGTTTGCTTGTCTTAGTTTTCTCCTCTCCTAGCATTACATCATGTTTACTGAACCTGTATACTAAGATTTAACTTGAAAGGAGCTAAGACAGTTTCACAGTTAGAAAGATGACCTGGTGTAGTGTTAGAACATGATACTTCTACAAAGTTCCAATTTTATAAAGAGTCTAAGATCTAAGTATGTTTCTGTCTTTGTATGTGTATCCTAAGCACTGAGGTATGCTGTTATGGTGCAGGGAAATTAGAGATGGAGTCAGCCAACACCCAAAAGGAGGACAAAACTGGGTCAACATTATATTCATAGCTCATTTATTTTGATGAACATGTTAGTTGGTAATTACGTACTGTGATCGCGCATGATGTGTCTCCTTAATCAACTTGTTAGTTTGTCTGATGCTCTATTTGAGTTGGCTTCAGAAGTAATACTGCATCATCATTATTCAGACAAAAATTGAAGAACTGTCATGTTGAAACCTATGTTCAGAGCCAAGTTCTGTACGGAGTACTGAGTTTTTGGCTACTTATTTAAGTGCTAATGATGATACAGAGCATGTAATTATTTTCTAAATTAACTAATTTTTTTTGTCTCTTACGTTCTTTGAATTTTTCTTTTTTTCCTTGATTTTGGCATATTTCTATGTCTATTTGTTAAGTCCATGTCGATGCATTATTAGCCTTCTATCACCAGTGCTAATGATGTATTATTTTTCTCATAATTTTCGTTGATCTTTTTTTGATTTTTTTGATATATATTTTTTAATTTGTGCACTTGTTTTCCTTGCTCTCATATTCACTTTCCTTGTTAAAAAAAATTACGGAAAAGCAATTAGCCAAGGATGCAGGCATGCTAGATTATATACGTTCAAATAAACAGACATGGAGTCACCCTGCTGGGCTAATCTGTCCCCTGGTTGGCTGCTTCCAAATGATGGGACGGGACGGGGGAAATCCTCCCTGGAAAACCAAGGTCCACCAAAATCCCCGTGCGGGGCTTCCGAACCCTGGGTTTATCTGGCCCGCCTCCCAAATGAAGCCTGAAGGAAAGCTTCCACTCCTATTTATGAACTCCCCTTGATATACCCTATAAATATAGCTTCTTGTCCCCAAGGTGATTCGGGGGCTACTAGAAACACATGCACATGAGGCTGGAACTTGTTTCCATTATCTAAAATAAACACACGCACAAGACTGGATGAGCAAGATTGAGTATGAGAGGCACCATGAACTACATATGGGCAATGAGTTCCATACACGGAGAGGTGTTTCTCTATACTGCATTGGGTTGTGATCCGGCGCTTACAATCCCTGTGAGGGCCCGTAGATGGTGGCAGGTGTTGGGTCCTTACATATGGGCAATGAGTTCCATACACGGAGAGGCATTTGCAGAACTGCAAGCTGCAAGCTGATCTCGGTTGTGCATTTTCCATGAGATGCTACAGTGTTGAACAACACCCAGGCGGCCATTGTGCTTAGCGCAGGTGCGTGCCAGTACTGCCTATACATCTCTGCTTCCGTGCCGAGTTGAATTGAAGTGCTTGCACCGGATGCATGTTTGATGCAAAGTTGGCAGGTGTATCAACCACATTGGCAGTTGGCACTACATTTCAAGAAGGGCTTGTGTCCTATGCAAATTTCAACCTGAATTTATTTTCTTATAATTTTGTGCTTGTTTATTATGTCACCCTTTTTCATCAATTTCATCGTCATCAATACCATTAAAATATTCAAACCACCAGTGTGTATATGGCTGATCAATACCATTATATGTCGATCAAGCGCGCTCACCACACAAATATATATAACCAGGCTACTCAGACATTGTACCTTGGACAAGTGCCTTTTGAATCTCCTGGTATATGGGCAAATTGTGCTTCTTGCAAAACATTATTTTTCCAGTTAAGCCATCCGAGACAGATGATCAATTGGGTATGAGAAAGGCATCAGAAACAATCTCTCAGCGTGCCATGTTCTGATGTACTCCATCGGCACCTCCGTTCATAACAATGTGATCAGGTCCAGTGGTCAATCTGTCCTCCTCATCCAAGTCGTGAAGCGTTGGTGCCATCTGCCGCCGGCACGGCGCACCCAGCGTCCCAGCCGTCGCGGTCTCATGGATGATGCCGCACGCGGCGCCTCCCTTGCCTACGGGGCTCCGGCGGCCTAGTAGAGGTGCGTGGCACCGTTGAGGCCCAGCAAGCAAGCAAGCATTCAGTCTGCTCCAGTGGCGCATTCAAGCAGCAGGCAAGCTCGGACAGTGTGTCTTCTCCAGTCACGCACTCAGTCCAAGGCAAGTAAGCTAAGCACTGCGTTAGTGTTTATTAATTGTTGAATCAGGTTACCCATTGGGTATGGGGAATTACGGGGAGGGTATAGAATGGATATCTTAGAAATGGATTCGGACATGGATATAAACTGGGTTTATCCATACCCTCCCCAACGGCGGGTTTACCAGTATGTATCATCCAGAAAAGCCGCACACAATTAATTGAAGTGTCAAATGTTCATGGTGGTGAAAACATTTTTTTCAGCATGAAGTCGTGCAAGGCAGATATGTAGATAACATGTGCATTCAAATTATAGGTCTGATAAAGGTCATATTTGACTTTTTACCACTCTCATCAATATGTACTAGAAATACTAAATGTAGTTTTCAGAACAGGAGTAGTAGTGATTTTTGGAACTACAGGAAGGTAAAACAAGAGGTGATGATACAATCATGAAGAAACTCTATGTAACGTCATTCCTGTATGACTGCATCACTGTGGAAATTAAATTTTAGCTTCAATGCATTTTGAGCCGAAGATGAATTTGGAAATAGTGAGCATTTCCTTTTCCATCCCAATATCAATGCCATTGAATATACAACCACCATTCTGTACTAGTGACGACACGACTCATGGGGATAAATATATGGATCAAGCATGGTCATTACACTGCATATGTACCGATGCATTGCACCTCAGAATTGTAGTGCCTCCTTTTGGATATCCTCAAATAAAGAACAAATAGAGATGACATATAACAGAGAGGCACATATAAAATATATATAAATATGGTTGGTTATATATCTTATTACAATCATTCTTGTTCCTCGTTATGCAGTAGGAGATCACACAAGGATTCAGTATGCATTATAGAGTGATGAGCAATTGGGCATGAGAGTTATTAGGAATAAACGTCTCTCAGAAATAGAGGTTCTGGCTCTGCAAGTAACTTTTCTCTGCTCCACGCCTTACGCGCCAAGTCCTACAGGAGTTTTCTCAGTTCTATCTCCCACTACAGGCTCAGTGCTGGGTCCCCATCTTGTTGTCAATTTGCTCAACTCTGCTTCAATTGCTTCCTCCATGCTTTCCTTGGAGCTGTTCTGCTCGTGCTTCGTGCTGAGGCCACTTCATCGATGCTTCTTTGACGCTTCGTCAGGGTGCGCACACTTGACGCCTATCCAGGGCCGGTCCTATGAATGATGGCGGGCGTCAGCTAGCTCTGTGGGCGCTGGTAGCCTATGGACGACCACCGGAGAGGAGCAAGAGCCAGCACGCATTTGGTGGAGCTGACTGCTCTGGTCAACCACGTGCGGCCAGTGTTCTAGGGACTGGCCCTGTATGTCTCCTGCCCCTAGCCTCTGTATATTGATGCGTGTTTTTTTTTTGCGAGCATATTGATGCATGTGATTTGTCGTGCAATGTTTCCATGTGACCAGATATGTTAGCATACTAGTGAAAGCTTGATCTAGCATCCTCTCAAAACAAATAAGAGCTTGAGAGTTGAGACAGAGGGATAACGACGTACAAGTTACAACAAGGGAACATGTATGTATTGCCTTAATGTGCTTTCTCGCAAATGTTCTTGTTCAACTTTATGCAATCTGAGGTCTTGGTTCATCAGGAATAAACTTCTCCCGGCGTGTCAAGGTCTTGGTTCCATATGTACTTCCTCAGTGTCACGTTCTTGGCGTATTGTGCTTCATAACAGTTTGTCGAGACCATGGCCTCTGCGCCTCCTACAAGCTCCTAATTGCCGAGACCATGGCCTGGTACTTTATAACTTCAGAATTGCGAATAGAGTTTCATTATGTTTCGAAATGGTTTGGGTGGAAGATGTGGTCATGAATGCATCACATTACCTAGGTTTGAGTTCTCTTAAACACCAATTTTGGTTGCAGTTTTCATCATAACAAATAAATGGCTGCTTCCTTCTAAATTGGTCTTGTTTTAAAAAAAACGGATTCAAGATGGAGGCCACTCTCCTCAATAAGAACCGACTGGAAGGTGGCCTTGCACTTCTCTGGTTGTGTACTTGGGAGTTAATTTGGCTCCGTTAGTAGTTAATTTGTATGGGTCGTCCTCCCATATCATCAGTTGTGACATTTGGGACGGCAGAACGGTTGAGTCTTCATGTGGCCATGTATTCAAATTTGAAATGCATGAAGAGCAGCAGTGATGATATATTTCCTCCCCGGCCGTTCTGAGCAATGTGTTCAGCTTCATAATTGTTGAATTTGGTTGAACTAGCAAGTTGTTTTTCCCTGCCCTTATTATAATATAGCTATCTTCGAGTTCCCAAGTCTGATTTAATTGGTGAACAGATGAAAAATACTCCTCTATGTATCCGCCTAAAAAGGCCACACGCAACTGTTCTCCCCCAAGGCAGTAAAATATCAATTGAAGTGTCAAATGTTCCTCGTGGTGAATAAATGACGGCATATACATTTCAATTTTTTTCAGCGTGGAGTCATGCATGGCAGATACATAGATAGTGCATGCATTGAAATTATAGTTTTGATGATGGTCATATTAGACCTTTTACCACTCTCCTTAATATGCCTGAGAATGCTAAACGTATTTTTCGGAACGGACCGAGGGGTAGTAGTGATTTGTGGAACTACAACAAGGGGATCGGAAACAAGGGGTGGTGATGCAATCATGGAGGAACTCCATGTAACGTCATTCCTGTATGACGACTGCATCACTGTGTAAATTAAATTTCAGCTTCAATGCATTTTGAGCCGAGATGAATTTGGAAATAATAAGCATGTACATTTCCACATAAATGCCATTGAAAATTAGAACCACTATTCTGTACTAGTGACGACTTGACTCGTGGGCATAAATGTATTGCTCAAGCATGGTCATTACACTGCATATATGTACCCATGCATTGCACCTTAGAATTGTAGTGCCTCAAAGAACAGAGAGACACATATATAAATATGGTTGGTTATATATTCTCATTAGAAACGTTCCTGTGTTTCTCAATATGCATTACAGAGTGATGAGCAATTGGGCATGAGAGTTATTAGGAACAAACATCTCTAAGAAAAAGAGGTTCTCGCTCTGCAGGTAACTTTTGTCTGCAGCGCGTCTAGAACACCAACATCACACAGAAATTTTCTCTGTTCTATCTCCCCAGTACAAGCTCAGCGCTGATCCTCATCTCGTTGACAATTTTCTGAATTCTGCTTCCATTGCCTCCTTCACGCTTAATTGCTCGGAGCTGTTCTGCTTGTGCTGCTCGTTGAGGCAACTCCATAGACGTTTCTTCGACGCTTCATAAAGTGCATGTGCTTGCTGCTTGTCCAACTGTCCAGGGCCTATGGACGATAGCAGGCACTGGCAGCCTACAGACGACGATGGGAGAGGAGCCACCAGAGCCCATTCGGTGAAGTTGTCCACTCTGGTTGACCACGTGGGGCCAGTGTTCCAGGGACCATCTTGTATGTGTCCCTCCCCAATCTAGCTCCTGCATATGGATGCATGCGATCTGCCGCACATTGTTTCCACGTGACTGCATATGTTAGCATACCAGTGAAAACTTGAACTGGCAACCTCTGAAAATAAAACAAAAAAATATTGAACTGGCATATGTGTATATATACATCTGTATGCTTGATTACTAAGCAAAATATGTTGAATCATCAGTTCTACATACATCTGTTTGATTGTGACAGCATTGGTCAATATTTTTTTCGCGACCGCGACTTCACATGTATTTCATTAAGAAGAAGAGCCGAAAGAGTGGCTTACACAAAGCAGCTATGGGATCCCCAGAGATCCCATAGTGCAGGTTACAGAACCACAGAGAAAGTGGTAAGGAAACCGAATGACAATAGAACAGCAAGAAAGGCGACAAGGAGAGACCGTCCACCACAAACCTAACCGACTAGACCTGCAAGGAAAAAACATCAACGCGAGGCTGCCAACGTAGGAGATGAAGCCACGGTGGCAAAGCATCCACCGAGAAGATATGAGAATATGGCGGCAAAGCATCCGCCCAAGCAAGAACCATGGCGGCAAAGCATCCGCCCGAGACAACGCGGCGAAGTATCCACAAGAGGGGGGCGGTCCAACACACACTCAGCAACATCTGCATGAGGGGGGAGCCCGAAGCGACATCGGCGGCAAAGTATCCGCTCGAGCGCAAGCGGCAAAGTAACCGTTGCGAAGAACCAAACGACTGCGGCAACACCAATCACCAGGGTGGACAGACCAAAGAGAAGATAAGCTGAAGCACACACAGATACAGCACAACGAGGAGCAACTCTGGCGAGAGTAGCGAAGCGACAGTAGAAGTGCCCCAACGAAGCCTCCAAGAAGGGGATGACATCCACAGACGCTAGCGACGTTGGAAGGAGCGCACGAGATGGACTTTCATCCCAGGGCCACCTCCAACGACACATGCAGCGAACAAAACCTTCGACGACACCTCCAAGAAGGTAGATGGCATACGGTTTGCCACCGCCGCCGGCCCGACGCAAGATATCGGGCAGAGTTTTCACCCAAAGAATGTTCGACCACCACCGCACTGGCCGTCGTGGGCAGGCTCCAGACATGGCCCCGGCCACCATCCACCGTGTGGGTAGACGTGTGGCCAGCATGACCGCCAGCCGCAAGCCACCATCCAGACGTCACGGGCAGGCGCGCGGGCTTGCCAGACCGCAGCGCCCCGGTGGCCTACCCGGAGAGCGCCGGCCGCCCAGACCTAGCCACCGTAGATCCGGCCCTAGGAGCCCGGATTCGCCCGACTGGCTAACCGCTGGAGCCAGCCGCGGGCCTCCCGAAGGCCGCGGGCTGTCTGTTGCCGGCTGCCATTCGCCCGGTCCTGCCCACCACTGACCGAGGCAGGAAGTCGCCTGCGGGCAGCAGACGCCAGATCCGGCCTTTGGTGGCACTGATCCGGCCAGCCGGCCGCCCCACGCCACCGGAGCCAAGAGGGTGGGGGGAGGGTTGCGGAGGAGGAGATGGAAGGGGTGGCTGCGGATGGAGCCCTTCTTTGGGACCACCGCTGTTGCACGCCGGAGGGCGGCGACGGCGGCCAAAGGGGGAGGCGGGGTGGGGGATGCCCTGCGGCTCCGGTGAGGTCGCTCCCGAGTCGCCCTTGGGGAGCGCTCGGGGGAAGAACGGGGGGGGGGCACAAATCTCAAAAGTTCCGCATTGGTCAATATATGTCTTGCCGTTGATCAATCCAAATTCCAAAAACATGCACAGTGACAGCTGAGCCATTTGGTCTACCCTTTTAAGTTGTGCGAAGTTCAAGTTCATCACTATCACATGCGCTGCCTGATACAAACTGAGATACTGACACAATTAAATTCTTGCAGCACCGTTTTCAATTTGTCAATGTTGACTTAGTTTCAAGGTGAAAGAACAAGTTTGTGCTGGCCTACAGAAATAACCGACACAAAATTTAGTTTGCCATAAATTGAATTTGAGCATAGGTGAGGATCATTTCCATCTCATTGAAGCAACTAAAGACACTGATAATGGAATCCACCGGTCTACTACCCTGTTTTATTTTGTCATCAATTCCCTTCAAAAATCAAAACCACCATTCACTTACCTGTGAAGGTATGGCTCATAAACTTATAATCACGCTACTCAGGTATTACACCTTGGAGCTGCCTTTTGAATATCCTGAAAGAACAAACCCAAGATAGACATATATGGCATAGCAGTAGTTGTTCCATTGTGCTTCGTGACAACCGTATGGGGCCTGCATTTCAGCGACAACCCGTGCCTGCATCCACCAGGCCTTTTGTGCTTGCATTGATCTTGCTGCAACCCAAAAATATGTTACCCTGCTGAAAGCTTGAACTTGGAATCCTAATGCAGTGAAATTGTTTCAGCAGCGTTCGGGTTTTGATACATAGGACTCTTCCAAGTGCGCGCCATCCGAACATACATATGAGACGTTTACAAGTCGAATTGTACATAAAACTCCAAATCCATCTCGGACTGGACAAATCATGCCTGGCCGATTTGGCCGGCAAACCTGTACACTTTGCCAATTTTGGCCATGTTATGTCAGTTGGCTCTGTAAATCTATGAGCATATGACAGTATTTGTCAATCCACAGTGCTGTTGATCAGTCCAAATCTCTAAATTCCAAGAAGAATGCATAGAAACTATTTCTTTCATGCTTTCGTTCGAAGTTCAAAGTCTATCACGGTCAAATGCACTGCTTGATAGAAGCATAGCTACATACAACTTGAGATTCTTGCAGCACCGTTAATGTTTACTTTGTTTATAGGTGAAAGAAGTAAAATTGGCGTGGTCGATCCAAGGAAGAAAGTGAAACATCGCATCAGAAGTATGTGCATAAATAGTACAAATGTTCCCTTTGAAAATAAATAAAATAATCTAGATGACGAGGAGATGAAGAGAACATAACTCACTTGTGCAGGTCTGCTAGCAGAGCAAAGCTAAGTAATATGTCATTCCCGTGGCACTATGTAAAAATTCTACTTTAGTTCAGTA
Source organism: Miscanthus lutarioriparius (assembly GCA_904845875.1). NCBI lineage: Eukaryota > Viridiplantae > Streptophyta > Magnoliopsida > Poales > Poaceae > Miscanthus > Miscanthus lutarioriparius. The sequence goes on along the minus strand of CAJGYO010000009.1, from coordinate 11,936,723 downwards.
TTGAATTTCTGCATGGCAATGCCATCCTTTTTTTTTAATCTCATCATCAATGTCATTCAAATCTAAAACCACCGCTCTGTACCTGTATCTTGACGGAATGACTAATGGAGAGTCAATTGTGCTCAACAGTCACCACACTATATACTGAGACCTTGGACATTAGAGTAGTGCTTACTGCATTTGGTTATCCCGGAATAAATATCCTGAGATAGAGACACCCCATATATATATAACAGATGCACATACATCGACATATATAGTTTATAGTGTGCTTCCGGATAACAAAAGTTCCCGTTCCTCTTTCCAGTTTCTACAATTGGCGAGACCATTATTCAAGCAGGGATACAATATGCACTATGGACTGATGAACAATTGGGTATGAGAGTCATCGGGAATCAACTTCGCTCATAGTTTCGCTTTCAGGCTCTAGAACTAGGTGCACTGTGCACAGATGCCTCTGCTGTCTCGTTACCATATTCTCTCTATGCTTCATTGTTTCTGAGTGAAACCTTCAAGTTCATCCATGGATGTGCGTCAGATAGAAATCAGGACTATTGATGAGGTGAGGGTGAAACAAAAACTATGTAATTCGGCACGGCCTGAAGACCAAACTGAAAGCTTCCAAACCTGTACACGAAAAGCACAAATCTTCTGTTGAAAAGAAATTGGATAAAACAAAATGAATAGAAGATAAAGATGAAGAGAAAACTCTTTTGTATTGTCCATTCGAAAATTCTGATCAAGTAAAGACTAGTGTGAGACCTTAATGTTACAAGTGTTGGCCTTACATGTACAGTGGGTCCTAAGGCAAAAGTCGACCTCAAACATAACTGATGCCCTAAAACACATCATTGAAATCGTATGCATTATTGACCTTTTAGGCAAGTTGCGCTCAGATGGCTTGTTTGATTTATTTCTGTCAATATATATAAAAAAGGAAAATTGAAACATGTGGTTCCTGTCCCCATGAAGGTCCTAGGACCTATAGGTGTTACTAAGGCTCCTGTGACCACTAAGTTATAGACCCGTTTGGCGAAGTACCTCAAAAATGCCTACATTGCCTGCATTGTGAGCCATAGTAATGCCTGCTTTGCCAGCCATAGAAATGGAACTGTGGTGGCCATGGTAATATGGACTGTTCTCCACCTTCACTGGGACAATAGTAAAACAAGAACCTTGTGCAAAAATGCCATACAGGTGCCTGTTCTTGCTTGATACTCGGCTGATGAAACATGCATCATGCTAAGATTGTTTGTTTCCATCTTCGTCAAGCAACATTGAGAACCCAATGCATGATTAAATGAGCTTTGCTAGCTAGTGGCAGCTCTTTGCCGGTGAATCTCCTTGAATTGATATCAGTCCTGTAGTTTTTCATGTTCTCAATTCCATTGATGCCTAGAAAGTAGAACCACCAACTATATTAGTTTTCTTTCGGATATTTTGTTTGATGTCATCACCAACTGAGTATATGTAAAATCAGTGTTAGCATGTTTTTGCATTGGACCTTTCCTTGATCAGATGATCCAAAATAATTAATGTAGGTGATCCTTGTGCATTGATGCCATTAATGTCGAGACTCTACAATGTACTTCTCAAATAAACAGTCTATTCAGCCTAAATATATGTATTGCGTTTCTATGGTTCTGTTGTAACACGGCCTCCGAGAGTAGCGGAGACCTACGCGGTCAGCAGTTCGCAGAGACGTCTCCGACCGATCACCTAAGCGAAGGCCCAGCCACCATGCCTCCAGACCCTGACCCTAGAAAGATGACAGTTTCTCAGACTGTGCTCGCAGGACGCTGCATGCAACCTCGGCGCAGCCTCCACCCGTTAGGCGCGCAGGCACCTCCGGGCGAAGAGGGCGGAGGCCGCCCCACTGACAGGCTAATCAAATGCCAACGTCTAATATGTGTGTGCAGGTAAGCAAAGGAAGGCGCTCATGGACGGCGCTGACGCTCCGGTTGGGCCTCCGCTCATATGGGCGGAGGCCCGAGCAGGAGCATGACTGAACCAGGCATCGGAGGTCGGTGGCTTTCGGCGTACCTGTGCATGAAACGAATCCTGGGGCTAGACAGGGTGGAGAGCGACGGCGGAGGGCCAAAGACCCATCAACGAATCCTGAGGCCCGCTGGGCCGGTTGGTCACGCAGGCCCAGTATCTGATGGCGGCGTGGCAAGATTACCCCAAAGACGAAGAGCAAGTAGAGGAATATTCCCAGAATGTACTGTAGCAGTTGAGGGGCACTGTTGTAAACACCGCAAAGGCGGTAGTTGAGTCCTATAAATAGGGAACACTTGTAACAGTATAGTAGGTGGGTGAATGTATTAATGAAACCATAGCATTGCGTGTCACTCCCTTACACGCTCACTTGCCGTGCCTACCCTTCCAAGCTCCCGCCCGATTACTGCTCTCATCGGGTGGAGGCCCCTACCACTTCCTCACCGTCTGAGACCGCAAGTCTCAACATTGGCGCCCACCGAGGTTTGGCCAAGGCAAACCGACGATGGCAAGGAAAAGAAAAACCACCACTAGAGCAGCAACGACCTTGGGTCAGAGAGGAAGGCCTAGGCACACCACTCGTAGCACCTATGCAACCTCGCCAGCGGAGGATGACACCAGAGCAGATGCCCAGGGTCAACCACCGGAACCCCAAGATCCAGAGATTCAAGACCCGGAGGCCCAACCAAACTCAGGCACAACACTCGAGCAAGACCTGCAACAGCTGCAAGCAAAGTTGCAAAGAACGCAACAAGAGAGGAACAAAATGGCAGCAGCATTCACAGCTAATCAGCAAGCTACTCAAGCGTCATCACAAGCAGCAGAAATAAGGCAGCAGCTGGCAGTCATACATGCTGAGATGCTAAGTATGCAGCATGTAGTACCGGCGTCAACCTCCGCAATCCTAGCCTCCGCAGCAACACCAACTGCAACCATACCACAAGGGCCTCCGCTAGTGATTAGGCCGCCCACGATGCCATCTCAGGTGATGCGGAGGCCTATCGATCCCAAGTCCCCACTCTCTGAAGGCATACAACAGTCGCCATGGCCAACGGCGTACAAGCCAATCACACTACCAAAGTTCAACGGAAAGACAGACCCCCATCAATTCATTATGAGTTACGAGGTAGCAATAGCCTCCGCCGGCGGAGACGACGCCGTCTTGGCAAAGTCATTTGTCATTGCAGCCGAAGGCGACGCGCTGGCTTGGTATTCTATGCTCAAACCAAGCACAGTCTATTCTTGGGAAAACCTCCGGGACAAGATATTGGCAAATTTCAAGGGGCTAACAGCACAGTCGCTGACTTCCACAGATCTGTTCCAATGCAAGCAAATGCAGGGAGAGACACTACACGACTACTTCCGGAAATTCGTGCAACTAAAGGCGAAGGCACCAGACGTCCTAGATGAGATCGCCATTGAAGCAGCGATCAAAGGCCTCCGAATCGGGCCATTCGCAGCACACCTAGCAAGAAAGAAACAAACTTCCATACAGCAGTTGTATGACGAGTTCGAGAAATACTGCAGATCAGACAATGACCTCCCGAAAAGGCTGGAGGAGCAGGGTCAAAACAGACAGCAAAACAGCAGCAAAAACTCCCAGAAAAGCTATACGAACCAGAATGCATCAAATCAGAAACCAGGCCAGGGGCAAGTGCTCAGCATCGAGGGTCAACCTTACTCCGAACAAGGGCAATCGGCTGGCGGCAAATAGGGCGAGAGACCTGCACCAGAACCAAAAGGTCGGCAAGGTTACCAAGGCAAAACTGGAACAAAACCACAAGCGAAATAACTTGAGCCATATTGCGTTTTCCACGGCGAAAAGCGCAGAGGCACAAAGACCAAAGATTGTCCGGAGACAAAAAGAGACACAGAAAGGATGAAGAACAAGCAGATCGCCTAACCTCCCACACAAAGATAGCGCAAGAGAGGTCAACACCACCTACATTAACTGGCCACCAGCAAGATCGCCCAATGTACCCAGCGCTAAGCGCAAACCAAATACATCCCTCCACACCGGTGGTCTCGCCTATTACCCAAACTTCCTACCAAGCATGGCGGTGGCGCCTTAGAAGACCTCCGGGCGGTAACTATGTGGTCTGAGGCAAGCCTAACCTACATAAACCCAAAACTTCCCCACATAACCTACCTCAAACAAACCCACCGCCACAAAACCAAAGCAAAGAGTTCGAGCCTCGCCGCAACAAAGAAAGACATGCAAAGAATCGCCTCCACCGCCACCTCACAACCAACCACCAACACCAAAAAATGAGCCAAACCCAGAAAACCAAGTCAACCCCCATGGACCGCTACCAACAATAGGCATGATACTACCAATCGCTGGAGGATCATCAATGGAGTTTCAAACGAAAAAGCAGAAAAAGGATCACCTCCACCTGGTAAACAACGTAGCAGTCCAAGGCCTAGCAAAATACACAGATTGGTCCAGAGTCCCAATCACCTTCACAGAAGAAGATCTCCAGCTAGAAAGCTACCCTCACACAGACACAATGGTAATCAAGACCAACATAGCAGCATGGGAGATAAGCAGAGTACTGATTGACACTGGTAGTTCAGCAGATATCATCTTCACAAATACCTTCGACCAAATGAAGCTTAGCAGAAATCAACTACAGCCCTCCGAATCCCCTTTGAATAGGATTCGGAGGCAAGCAGATACAAGCATTAGGAAAAATCTCACTCCCAGTGTCGTTTGGAACCCAAGCAAATGCTAGAAACGAGTATATAACCTTCGACGTCGTCGATCTGTATTACCCATACAATGCCATCTTGGGCAGAGGATTCACAACCAAATTCAACGTAGCCCTGCATATGGCCTACCTGTGCATGAAAATACCAGCACTCCATGGTATTATCACAGTCCGAGACAGCTAGAAAGAAGCAAGAAACATAGAAAAAGCAATCTATAGAGCACAAAGAAACATCAATGCAGTCGAGTCGGCAGACAAAGAACTAGAGCCTCCAGATATGCCCAAAGGAAAAACAGATATGGTAGGTCAAGAAGAGACAAAGGTGACCCCTCTAGAAAAGGAGTTACCAGACAGAAAAGTAACAATCAGCTCAGAATTGAGCAAAGCAGAGGAGGAAGAGCTCATGGAAACTCTAGTAAAAAACAAAGACATCTTCGCCTGGTCAGCCTCTGACCTCCAGGGAGTCAGCAGGGACATCATACAGCATGAACTAGATATCAATGAAAACATGAGGCCAAGAAAGCAGAAACAGAGAAAAATATCGTAGGACAGAATCCTGGCAGCAAAGGCGGAGGTGCAAAGATTGCTAGATGCAAAAGTCATCAGGGAAGTCAAGTATTCAGAATGGCTTGCAAATGTAGTACTGGTACCAAAGAAGAATGGCAAAATGAGAATGTGCATAGATTTCACAGATCTGAATAAAGCTTACAAAAAAGACCCTTTCCCATTGCCAAGAATAGATGCCTCCGTCGACAAGGCAGCCAGGTGCCAGAGGTTTTCTCTCCTCGACTGTTTCTCTGGGTATCACGAAATCTAGATGAAAAAATAAGACAAAGACAAGACAAGTTTCACCACTCCATTTGAGACATATTGCTACACCAGAATGCCGGAGGGCCTCAAAAATGCCGGAGCAACCTTTGCCAGAATGACAAAGGAAGTTTTGGGCTCACAACTAGATAGAAACATCATAGCCTACATCGACGACATAGTGGTTATGAGCAAGAACAAGGATGATCATGTCTCCGACTTACAGGAGACCTTCGCCAACCTAAGGACAGCTGGCCTCCGCCTCAACCCAGAAAAATATATATTTGGAGTCACAAAAGGGAAGATGCTCGGATACATCATAAGCAGCAAAGGCATCAAACCGAACCCAGACAAAACCAGAGCAATAATGACAATGGCAGAACCCAAAAACAAGAAAGAAGTGCAAAAGCTGACGGGAAGAATAGCAGCGCTCAACAGATTCATCTCAAAATCAGCAGAACGCAGCCTACCCTTCTTCCAAGCCCTGAGGGGTGGAGACAACTTTGAGTGGGGGTCCAAGCAGTCGGAGGCATTTCATAAATTAAAAGAGTATCTAGCAAACTCACTTATGGTCTTCGTCCCAGAATCGGACAACCACCTATTGCTATATGTGGCGGCCTTCGACCATGCAGTCAGTGCAGTCTTAGTTCACGAGCTGGAAAAAGAATCAGGCAAAACTCAAAAGTCAGTTTATTTTATCTCAGAAGCACTGTCCGAAGCCAAGCTAAACTACACTGAGGTAGAAAAAGTTGCCTACGCAGTTCTGATGGCATCAAGAAAACTAAAGCATTATTTCCAAGCCAACAAAATCTCAGTTCCAACATCGCTGCCACTGCAAGAGTTGCTCAAAAACAAAGAAGCCTCCAGCAGAATAGGCAAATGGGCTACAGAGCTATCATAGTTTGGTATCTCGTACATCCCCAGAACAGCAATCAAATCACAAGCACTAGCCGATTTTGTAGCAGATTGGACACCTCCGACAGAGCCCAAGGTACAACCAACCACTCAAGGCTGGATAGCATTCACGGATGGAGCCTGGGGCCAAGTCGGAGCAGGAGCATCCGCCGTCCTAACGGCACCCTCCGGCGTCAGACTGAAATACGCAGCAAGTCTAGTGTTCAAATCAACAAACAACATAGCAGAATATGAAGGCCTGATCCTAGCACTTAGTAAAGCAAAGGCCCTAGGAGCAAAAACATTGACAGTCAAAACAGATTCTCAAGTGGTTACTGGCCAAGTAGAGAAAGAATACACAGCAAGAGAGCCAGAACTCATCAAATACCTATCCGTTGTCAGAAGCATGGAGCGGAGATTCGAGGGCTTCACCCTAAAGCACATCCCAAGATCAGAAAATGCGGAGGCAGATGAACTAGCAAAAGCTGCGGCAAACAACCTGCCACTGCCACCAAACACTTTTTACCAGATCCTAAAATCTCCGGCAACTGCGGAGACATCTAAGGCACCTAAGCCCATACTACACCTGCAAAATGAAGATTGGAGAAAGGCGATAACAGAATTCTTGGAAGGCAAAACCACCGAAGAAGATGAAGCAAAAGCAGCAAGAATACAGGCCAGGGCAAGAAATTACACAATCATAGATGGTGTACTATACAAGAAAGGAGTAGTCCAGCCTCTCCTCAAATGCATATCACAGAGCGAAGGCATAGAGTTGCTTCAAGAAATACACTCAGGAATTTGTGGGTCGCACATTGGCTCTAGAGCATTATCAGCAAAGGCAATAAGGCAAGGCTTTTACTGGCCAACACACATACAAGACATAGAGCAGACAGTCAGAACATGCAAAGCATGCCAAACATTCTCTCCCGGGCAGTCAAAACCGTCGTCGGAGACCCAGCTTATATACCCGACATGGCGCTACATAAAGATGGGGTATGGACACTGGTCGGCCCATTACCACCATCCCAAGGAGGAAAGCAGATTCATGAGTGGCGAGAATATTTTACAAGATGGATCGAAGCAAAGCCACTGGTGAAGATAACCTCGTAAATCGTCGGAAAATTCTTCTGGCAAAACATCATTTGCAGATTCGGTGTACCGAGGATTCTGACAGTAGACAATGGAAAGCAATTCGATTCAGAGAACTTCAAAGAATTCTGCAAAAGCATTGGGACAAAACTAGCCTTCGCCTTAGTATACCACCTAGAGTCCAAGGGTGCTGTGGAAAGAGCAAACAGAATAGTGTTTTCAGCAATATCAAAAACATTGTTGAGCCTCTGCAAAGGAAAATGGGTACATGAATTACCCAGAGTGATTTGGTCACATAACACAACTATCTCAAGAACAACAGGATTCACACCATTCAAACTGCTTTATGGAGAAGAGGCCATGATGCCAGAAGAAATCAAGCACGAAAGCCTCCGCACAACGAGACAGCTAATGTTGCAAGATGAAGAATATGCAAAAGAAACAATAGAAGCCACAAGACTGGAAGCAGTCGAAAACATTGTAAAATATCAGTCCCAAACCAAGAAGTGGAGAGACTCTCAGGTGGTAAGAAAAGACATAAAGCACGGAGACCTCGTACTCAGAAGAAAACCCAACGCACAACTTGTTGGCAAACTGCAACCGAAATGGGAAGGCCCATACACAGCAACGGCAGCAGGGCGCCCAGGCTCTTTCCACTTGACCGACAGCGAAGGTGTCACGACAACCCACACCTAGAATATTGACAGCCTCCACAGATACTACATCTAGGCAATGTACCAAAGGGCAACCTCCGCAAATAATAAGCGGAGGCCCCTCCGCTCATTTACCTTTCAGCTCTTTTTTTCTTCTTTCTTCTTTTTTCTTCAACCCAAAAAATGTAAAAGAGCCTGTACTCTTTTCCTCACAGGGGAACTCCAAGCGGAGGTGAGGTTTTTAACGAGGCAGGCTCAATGTAAAAATCCTCTAAAAAATATAAAGAGGTAATTCCCAAGAAGAACGCTCGAAAAGTACGAAACCGAAAGCGGCCAGCTCTGGCGCCGCAATATTCGGTAAGTAAAAATAATCATAGGTCCTTTCAAAGTGCCGGCCACAGGCCTTGGCAATTTGAAACGACCTATATGGCCAAACAGGCCTCCAAGCCTTGATGAAGACCTGACCATATTCAGGCATCAAGGCAAAAACAACTTTGGCCAAACAGGCCTCCGAGCCTTGACGAAGACCTGACAATATTCAGGCATCAAGGCAAAAAACAACCTTGACCAAACAGGCCTCCGAGCCTTGACGAAGACCTGACCATATTCAGGCATCAAGGCAAAAACAACTTTGGCCAAACAGGCCTCCGAGCCTTGACGAAGACCTAACCATATTCAGGCATCAGGGCAAAAAACAACCTTGGCCAAACAGGCCTCCGAACCTTGACGAAGACCTGACCATATTCAGGCATCAAGGCAAAAACAACTTTGGACAAACAGGCCTCCGACCCTTGACAAAGACCTGACCAAATTCAGGCATCAAGGTTAAAAACAACCATGGCCAAACAGGCCTCCGACCTTAACAAAAAACCACCCCAAGCATCAGGGGCAACACTCATATGGCGCCAGAACCAGGAAGGTCTCCGCCACCGAAAACAACAAAAGGAGGAAAAAGGTTGACCAAATCCTGTCACTCAGCAACTTGGCCTATTTACTCCAAAAGATCTCTAAAAAGACGAGTAATTCAAACAAGATACAGGCCATTAAAGCCAAGATACGCTCCAACAAACAACGTATCAAAAATTAAACACCAAAAAGCCACTACCCCACTATAAAACAGCCCCCCACCCTAAAAACCCCAGTCAGCATAGGGCGCAAGGGGGGAAGAAGGCAGAGCACAAACACAAGCAACTTCAACGGCCATGGAGGCAGGGGTCTCTTTAGATATCTAAGTCAGTTGTAGATATTGTGCGAAAACTCGTAAAATCGGAGGCACCAGTAAACGGGCGGAGATAGTGGGAAAAGAGAAAGGACCTACGGCACGGTGATGAACAACGCAGGTCTACGGAAGAAGGGGGATATCGTACGAAATCTCGTAACATCACCCTGACGCCGGAGACCTAACCTGCCATCCCCACAATGGAAACATGTCCCACGGGTGTGCAGCGTCGGAGGCCTATACCACCAGACAGCTAAAACACCCAGCTAAACAAATACCAGAAGTCTCCGCCTCAAGCACAAGCCGCACCAAACCTCCTATCGGATCCCACACCGACTCAGCAACCCTCGTCAGGCGAACTTCAAGTACGCCTCCGCCGACCAAAAAAGTGCCAGCACTCCTACCCTGGCCATCAAGCAAGCATAGAGAAGGAGAGAACATGGGTCGGAGGTCCTGGCCACCACCTCTGTATCGCGCACGTTCGCCCAAGCAAAGGCCTACGGTGTGCAAGCTTAGGACTAGACGAGATATGTAAACTAGCACAACAGACATAAGCCCCCGCACAAACAATCAAGAAAGTGAACCTGTTTTGTATTCCATAAAATGTCAAGTAGCATTCTTACAGGACACAAACTTACAATAAAATCCAAACTATTGTGGCGGAGGTCCGCGCCAAGCAAGCACGCGAGTAAACCGAGCGCGCTCGTCGTCTATGTCAAACTTAACTGACTCAAACACGTCGTGCACAACGCTGCGGGGAAAGGTCGAACGCCAATACTCCCAAAGCTCTTCGCTCACATAAATACCGTCATTGTAGAGAGTCAAAGGCGCAACATCTTGCGCAGGCTCCCGATTCGGAACTTGCGCAAGGTTAAAATTTTCCACAAAATCATTCAGAACAAAAGAAACTTTATTTACAAGAGTCCACCTGGACTACAATATACAAGTCAAAACAGGTAAGTCCTAGAAAGAGCCTAGACCTCCGGCGCCTACGGCCTACGAACTGTGGGCGGAGACGGCGCTTGCGGCCTACGACCATCACCACCGCCGATCGTAGCGCCCCCCGGAGCGACAACGATGGCGGAGATGTCGCCCGCGGTCGCCGAGCGCGAAACTCGCGGAGGCCTGCCCGCAAGACTCTTCTACGCATCCTGTAGCATAGGCCAAAATATCAGTGACACAGGCAATGAAAGCCTTCGTAGCTTAGCAAAAAGCAAGGAGAGAAAAATAGCGGCTACAAAGACTAGAAATACCTTCGCCCTCTTTTCCTCCGCCAGCTTCCGGGCAGCAGGTCTCCCAAATGGAGCCCAAAAGAACCCAATGAAATTTCTCAAGGTTTTTCACAAACAAAGAGAAGTCTCACCAAGCTCCTCCAGACCCGGCAGCGCCCCCTCCGGAATACTTTCGGTATGCGTACACCCACCGCGCACCAAAAGCTTGGCGTAGTTCGCTACTCCCGCCAACGCCCCGTAGTCCGTGCAACCATTGATCAGACCGGGGAGCTTCGCAAGGTGACGCTTTAGCCAGGAGGTGAGGGCGTAGACGCTGTCTTCCTCTGGAGGAGCGGAGGTTTCACCTCCGAACTCGGCGACGATGGCCCGGTAATGGCCAACGGTTGCAGCAAGGACCCCCTTGACCGAGTCCAAATGCCTCGTCGTCAAAGACAGCTGCTCCCCCACCACAGCTGCGGATTCCTTCTCAGAGGCCAGCTCTCGCCAGAGACCCTCGGCCAACTCGTTCGCCCTGCGGGCCTGCTCGGCGGACAAAGCTTCTGCATCCCGGGCCTTGGCGAGATCGGCCCTCAAAGCCTCTGTTTCTTGTTCCTTCTCCACCAGAGAAAGGCGGAGAGCTGCAAGGGAGTTGGCCAAACCCCCTTTTTCACCTTCCAGGCGCTCGTTCTCCGCCTTGAGCGCTTCAATCGCAGTATCTCGGTTGGAGACCTCGTGAGTGCAACGCTCTTCCATAACAACGGCCGTGTGATACCTCTGCGATCAGAAAGAAGAAGACCAAGGCGATCAGCAATAGAAATAAAAACAAGTCTAAAGGTGAACATACACCAAAAAAGGTAAACCGCTGAAGACGCACCAAGCTCTGGTGTTCTAGATGAACACGGAGAAGTTGGAAGAAATCCATGTCCCTCAGACGCTGTTTGAAGCGATCTGTTCAAAGAAGAACAAACAAACACAAAACCATAAGGTGAGAAAAGCAAATCTCACAATGAATACACCAACTGCCAGAGACCACCTCCGACGTCTCCAACAACCCCAAGATAGCAATCTTCCCAACCTGAGATAGAAGTGTTGGAGGAGCCTACGTAGCAAAAAAACACAACAACAACAACTCAGGTCAGAGGGCCAATCAGAAATAGGCAATAACAACAGGCCAAAAGACGAGTAAGATAAAAACACTCTACACTCACTCGGACCCGGCGCCATCGGCCCCGGCTGCCCTGGACCAAACCTGGCACTGGCAGCAGCTGCTTGCTCCTTCGGGGTGAGGAGTCCAGACATGACATCACCTACAAAGCAACAAGTAAATAGTATTAGCACTTGGTAGAATACATAAACAAATAAACCGGGCGAAGACAGTCAACACAAAAATGTGCGCCAAACAAACTTACTCATAAAAAGCCCAGGGTGGGCCGCCTGCCGAGCCCCCTGGGCAGAAGTCTCTGCCCTATCATGCGGCGAATGCCCAAAAGGCCAGCTCTCCTCAGCCCGCGGCCTGGCGGGCGGAGCGCTCGAAGAAGACCGAGCTGCCAGGGCCTACTCAGCAAGCACGGCCTCCAGCTGCCCGACATCGGCCTCTGGCGCGGGGGGAGGCGCAGCAACGGCGGGAGACGAAGGAGCGTGCTGCAAGACAACCTCCGCACCCTCTTCAGAAGTTGAATACAGCCCGCCAAAAATGTCGGGCATAGGATTGGCGGTGCTAGCCTCTGGCTGTTCGGCACAACTAGCAGCACCGTGCAAGGAGCGCACCGGAGCAGCGCTGGCCTCCGGACGCTTCGCACCGCTCACAGCGCCACACACAGGGCGCATCAGAGCTCCAGGAGAGCCGCCATCTCCGCCGCTCGCGACCCGCATGTCCACTGATGGGACGGAGGAGCTCTGAACGTCTTCACTGCCGGCGGAGGCAACGCCCGCACTACCGGCCAAAGACGCGGCCGGCACGATCACCAGAGCACCGCTCTTCTTCTTCTTTTTTGCAGGCGCCCGAGCAACAGAGGCGCCCTTCCTCTTCTTGGACTCGGCCTCCGCCGTAACATTCTTCGCGGAGGCCTTCTTCTTCTTGTCAATCGAAGCCAGGACCTCCGTGGGAACCTCGCGCTCCCGGTAGACGATCCCGAGCTCCTCAAAAACTCAATTGAGCCACAGCATGGTGCATGCCACGGCTCTCCGAGACGTGTACTCACACTCGAAAATTCTGCCGACCAACCCAACGGCGGCTTCCTCAACCTCGGAGATGAAACTGTCCTCCGTCACCCCCTCCCCCAAAGACTGGCCGAAGTGGGGGAACGGGATCCCGGCCTCCAGCCCAAAAACGGGAACCGCCACCGTTTCAAGCCGAAAGGATGAATTGTCTCTTCTCAGGGGCCAATAGTCAGAGGCCATAATCTCCTCCACCAGATCGCAGCCCCCGGAGTAGCGGCATGCCAACACAAAGGCCCGGTCACAAGCCTCCCTCACCGGAGACACCGCCTTCAGCGGTTCCACGCGCGTATGCGGCGCCATCACCTCCATTCTTGAGGACAACGGATACTCCGTGACCTCCGCACCATCCTCGGTGGTGCTACGGACCCCGTAGGTCTTCACGTAAAACCACTCCTCAAGCCAGCCGCGGTCCCATTTGCCTTTCTGGCAAAAAGAAATCTCCAGGCGGTCTACGCCTTGGTTCCTCTTTGACATGAAGGTGCAACTACCATACTGGTAGATCACCTCCACCTCCTTGCCCTCCCGCATCTCCTTCTTCTTCTTCGGCTGCTTCTGCAGCTCGTAGTAAGTGCAGAAGGTGTCCACATCTGGCTCGGCGCCATAAAAAACACACGCCCAACAGAATTTGCTGAGCGTGAGGAAGGCAGTAGGAGTCAGATGATGGAGCTGGACATGAAGGTCTCCAACACCCGGCGGAGGAAGGGGATGTAAGGAAGGCAGAGGCCGTAGGTGAAGAAGTCCCAAAACACCACCGCATATCCCTCCTCCAGCTCCGGAACAGTCTGGCCAGGCGGAGGGATTTTTACCCTCGAAGAAGGAAAACAAGATTCCTTCAACATCTCCGCAACCGCCTCATCAGTAATGGACGAGGGACCGAAATCCCATGACTTAATCGCCATATCTCCGGGATCTGCAGCGATCAGGTCCCCGACAGACACAGAAACACTCCCCAAATCCTCCTCCGCCAGCTTCTCAAATTCCAGCGCAGAGGCGGAGGCAACCATGCACTCTTCAAAATGCACACTCCAGCCGCCTGCCCTAACACCAAGAAGGTGGCGATAGGGTCCGAAGAACACGGGCCGGCGAGTATGGGCGAAGGCGGAAAAGAAAGCCACCACGGCAGCAACCTGGGAGGAAGGCGCAAGCGGAAAGAAGGAACGCGCGAAGACAGCTCAAGCGAAAGCAAAGAAAGCAGAGAGCGATTTCTGGCGTTGCAACGAAAACGAATGACTCGTGCGGGGGGACCCCGCCACCAACACCGCCCTTATATAGGCCGCGGGCGGGCGGTTCGCCTCTCGACGTACAACGGTCACCCCCGGATAGTGCGCCTGGCGCCCAACCGTCATCTCCGGATAGTTCGCCCACCACCCAACGGTAACCCCTGGATAAGTTGCAAGCTGCACAACGGCTAGATTTGTAGCCCAACGGCAACCTTAACAAGACCAGCGGCCGCGCCAGAGCGGGCTAGGGGGGAACCAGCGGGGATCGGTCGGACGTCCTTGCTTAAGGCGCTTTGAGCTCATGACACGCTCAGGCAGACCGTGGTCTCAAAAGGGGGGAACTGTTGTAACACGGCCTCCGAGAGTAGCGGAGACCTACGCGGTCAGCAGTTCGCAGAAACGTCTCCGACCGATCACCTAAGCGAAGGCCCAACCACCATGCCTCCAGACCCTGACCCTAGAAAGATGACAGTTTCTCAGACTGTGCTCGCAGGACGTTGCATGCAACCTCAGCGCAGCCTCCGCCCGTTAGGCGCGCAGGCACCTCCGGGCGAAGAGGGTGGAGGCCACCCCACTGACAGGCTAATCAAATGCCAATGTCTAATATGTGTGTGCAGGTAAGCAAAGGAAGGCACTCATGGACGGCGCTGGCGCTCCGGTTCGGCCTCCGCTCATATGGGCGGAGGCCCGAGCAGGAGCACGACTAAACCAGGCGTCGAAGGTCGGTGGCTTTCGGCGTCCCTGAGGCGGAGACCTCAGGTGGGAGCCCGAGGGTTCATCGCCGAACCCTGGGGCTAGACAGGGCGGAGAGCGATGGCGGAGGGCCAAAGACCCATCAACGAATCCTTAGGCCCACTGGGCCGGTTGGTCACGCAGGCCCAGTATCTGATGGTGGCATGGCAAGATTACCCCAAAGACGAAGAGCAAGTAGAGGAATATTCCCAGAATGTACTGTAGCAGTTGAAGGGCACTGTTGTAAACACCGCAAAGGCGGTAGTTGAGCCCTATAAATAGGGAACACTTGTAACAGTATGGTAGGTGGGTGAATGTATTAATGAAACCACAGCATTGTGTGTCACTCCCTTACACGCTCACTTGCCATGCCTACCCTTCCAAGCTCCCGCCCGATTACTGCTCTCATCGGGCGGAGGCCCCTACCACTTCCTCACCGTCTGAGACCGCAAGTCTCAACAGGTTCTGCCTTACTCTTACCAAAGCTTGAGTCTTTTTGTTGCCAACAACAAGGCATGAGCTTCCAATTAAGGATAACAGAGCCTCTCACTAGCCAAGATTATAAAATTTTGTTGGTTCTTCACTGTTGATCAGAGATCTAGTAGAAACATATGTATATGACTGGATGAGCACCACTTGGTATGAGAGGCATCCGGAAGTACTACCAACGTCCCCTAACCAGATCTGCATGGATGATATACTGATAACCTAGATGCACTATTCTCCGACCTGGTCCATGAGGATTGAGGAATGCTAAGATCCTCCAATGAGGACTGCATCTGCATATGCCAATGATATTGGATGTGCAATGTGGCCATCTACATCTAGTTTGTGGTTTCGTTGCATGCAATGTCTTGACCAGGGCTGATGGGTGCTGAACATTGGTCGGTGCTGACCAGCTATGTGGCTTTTGCTTCCGCCGCTGCAGACAAATCTATGGGGATTGACCAGTATGGTTAACTGCGTTTCCCAGCATTGTAGGCTTGATTAGTAATCATTGGCGTGCTTGGTTGCTTATGTTGCCAGTCAGCAAACAGCATCAGTCCTATCTTGCTCCCCTTTTATTTCGTACTCGCTTAATACAAAAAAAATGACTTAAAATATTGACCATAATGTGCCACAAAGAGTATCACTTAAGCTTCTTGACCAGTGAGAAAAGTTTTCAAACTCTTACAGCTACATATATTACTGCTTTGCTGTTGTTCTACCTTGTTCTTCCCAAAGGTTGCATTGAGTCTTTTTGTTTATAGGGCCAATGTTCCTTGCCTAGCAGAGCAAAATCATCAATAGAACGGTGGTGGGTGGCTGAGTGCTGACTTGCAATGTGGCTTTCACTCCAACCTGGCAGAGGACTGCAATGAACGCTCATGGTGCTAAACAAAAAGAAGGCTGATATGAGTCCTGGCTAGCTAGCTTCCCTCATTGTGCTTGAATTTTGTCTCGGTCACATGTTAATAAACAGACAATAGCACAGAAGGCTGGAAAAAAAATGCATGATGACGGTGGTACATACAGCTGCATTCCACTATAGCTAGTTACATCGTTTTGGTAGTTTTTATTCCAAGTTTTAAAATGGTAATAGCTCTACATTCATCTAAACAGAAAAATATCTTTGCTTTCCTTCAGTGGCATTTACTTCATCTATGGCTTGTTCTTCTAATCTAGAAATACATTTTCCAGTCCCCATGTCAATCAATCAGGACTAGTATCTACAAACAGACGCATGAGACATGATCAGGTACAATTTCTCTAGGGACGAGAGGAACTAGGAACAGCCAGCTTCACCGCACTGATGCTAAACCATAGGTGTGATCCATTCATGAATGATTTGCATTAAGGATTTCCTGAACATGGAATGGTGGACATTATCATGCATCCGCTAGCTGTGAAGCATTGGCGCCTTATGCTGAGGTCCTCGGGAGAAGAGCTGGCAGACAAGCACAGGCACGGTGGATGGTGGTATCGCCCCATTTGGTACACTGACAGATTTCAAGCATCTCTTCATCTGAACAACTCGGCATTGTTATCTACTTTCTATTGATGGTTTTCTCTATCTTTCTTTACTGCCACTACTACCAAAAGGGGCTCCATAGCTGGTTTCTAACCCCGCTTCAATCTCCAAATTTTATCAGAGCAAAGGATGCAGTTGTAAAAGTCACATACTAACACTACTGTTTATAAATATGTGGCTGGATGGCTTGGACATTTTCTTTCCGCTGATAACCCATGGACATCACCATATCTTTGAACTCTTACACTTAGGGATACAAAAGTCTAGTGCATATGCTTCAGTTCAGGAGTTGCCTGATCTAAGACTTTGATACTGATAGCTCAAATGACCCAACACACAATCACATGATCTATATGCTGCCTTGAGAAAGCTAGGGAAAATATCCAATTCACAGTTCAATCTCACACATAAATTAAGTTAAAAATGTAGTCCAGTGTACAAAATGTCAGCATGTAATAGTCTTCTTTGAATGCTTTCAACCTACATGCTGTTGATATCATGATGTCAATAGTCTTCTTTGAATTGCATGGGCCCTACGTTGCAGGCTTGGTTATTAATCATTGTCGTGCCTGCTTGCATTTCTAGTTAATCAATGCAACCTATATGCTGTTGATATCATGATGTCAATAATTCTGTCAGCTTGAAGTTTTTATTGGTTACACCCTCTGCATTAGAGATTGGCCAGCCTGACTAACGATTAATTCAAAAAGGATCACAAAATGCTGGTTGCCTCACGGGGATCAGACAAGCATAGATGGATTGATCAACAACAGGCGTATGATGGAGTTAGAATTGTGTTTCACTAGCTAATTACAACCATTTGGTTTGTTTTTTCTGTCAAAAATCGAAAATCCGAAGGGCAATCACATTTGTCTTACAAGAATAGTAGATTTACTTTTCATGGGTGCGGCACTTCATTTATGAATTTTGCTTCTCATAGTAAATGCAACCTGTAGGATATACATCTGTAGTTTTTTTTTTAGGGAACAGGAGGGATCAAGGACCCCTACTGAAAAATTTTATTGAACACAAGTTTAAACAGCTTGAATTTCATCTCGGTCACATGGGATGTTTGTAGTTATTGAGGGAAGGGTCTCGCAATATATGGCCGCTTCATGCTGACCAGAAAAGCTGAGAGCGCACAAAAACAGGTGAGATGGAGTTGGCTCAACTGCATTCCACTAGCTAATTACATCCCTCTGGCTTTTTTCCTCTGACTTAGAAAATGGGAAGATCTCAAAGTCCGGCTAAAGAGATTAGTCTCTTTCCTTTTCTTGCATGGCACGCACTTCTTCATTTATGACTTCTGATGCTCATCTACATATACAACTTCCATCAGTTGTGTCCCCATGTCAATCGGTCAGCAATAGTATGAAGAAAAAAAAGAATCATGGGCAGGATGAGCTACCATTGCATGTTGGGTATGAGAGGCACCTGGAACTGCTAGCTTTGCAATACACATTCCAAATGGACGATACATCTTGCTCTCTGATGTTGAAGGTTTGTCAGGTGTGTTTAGGGAGTCAAGGCGGTAGCCAAGTACTTTCTAACAGCGGAGACAAGCCCCTTCGCTGACATATAGGCAGTGGATAAGCTTGGGCTACGGCAATAGATAGAGTCTGCCTAGTAAGGTTGGCCTACAGTTTATCAGTCACTACCGGAAACAGAAGGTAAGCCGAGTGCAATATGATTTGCCGAGTGCAATTCATCGGACACTCGACAAACAAGCTCTTTGCCGAGTGCTAAAAAAACACTTAGCAAAATAATTGCACTTGGCAAACGAGGCAAAAAACACTCGGCAAAGTTTGACACTCGGCAAACTAGAAAAAAAAATACTCGGCAAAACTAGGCACTCAGTAAATAAATATGTTTGCCGAGTGTAATTGTCTGGCACTCGGCAAAAAAATATGTTTGCCGAGTGTAATTATTTGGCACTCGGCAAATAATTTCATTGTTTTCTCAAATGACCTTAAAACTTTTTCTACTCTCCACATACAACATATGGTATTCCATGTTAAAATTTGGTATATTTGTGGATCTGTATGCTATAATTAATTAATTTATTGCATTTCAAAGAATTTTTTGGTATATGTCAAATTTGAACCGCAAGTGATTCAAATAATAGAATAAAATGAATAGAAAAATGATATTCATGTTATTGAGTCCAGTGTGAGGCCTTATCCGGAAAATAAAAAGAAATTTCGAACATCCTGTTCAGGAAACATGACCACGAACGTGTGGCCGAATGGTTTTTAAATTCTAAAAAAAGCAAACGAAGTCTGAAAATCATGAGATTTGTCATGATGTGATGATATCATACATGGAGGCTGTGGTAAAAAATTGAGAAGGTTTCGCATAAAATAATGGAATCATATTCATAGAAAAATCATATATATATTGTTGAGTATATTTGACAAGGTATTTTCAAAGTACATCGAACAAAAAAAGAAAAACATGTTATGGAAAACAAGGAAATAAAAAAATAACTAATATATTTGCCGAGTGTCCAAAACCCTAGACACTCGGCAAAGATAAATTTGCCGAGTGCTGTGATCTGACACTCGGCAAAAATAACTAATATATCCGCCGCCGCCCCCTCCCCTCCCTTTCTCTCTCTCCCTTATCTCTTCCAGAGAACACGCAAACAGGGAAAGACGGCACTCCTCTCCTGCTTCTAGGCTGCTTTCCTTGCCCGCGCAACTGCTCATCAAGGCGTCTAAAATTTCCCCCAACTCTTCCCCTCGCACTAGTCCAATGGAATCCGACGCCGAGGAGGAGGCGGTGGCGACCTCGCCGGCGGCGGGGCCACCAGGCGCTGGGAGGCTAAAGGGGAGCCCGGAGCTGACTGTGGACGCGGACATGCGGGAGATGGCGAAGACGGCCGCGTGGAGCATCAGTTCCTGCAAGGCCGGCAACGGCGTCGCGGCCCTGCGTGATGACAACCTCGACACCTACTGGCAGTCAGTGGCGACCGCTCATCACCGATTTTTTTTGTTCCTTTGTTGAATTATTAGTTGAAGCTAGAAGGTCAGAGTTGGTGATTCGGGTTTTGCGATTTTGGTCTCAGGTCTGATGGGGCGCAGCCGCACCTGATGAGCATCCAGTTCCAGAAGAAGGTGCAGCTGCAGGTGCCTGCTTCAGTAGCGATGCTATATTCGCTTTGTCTTGTGATTCCGATGGTTTTGAGATCAATTGGTTCTGTGCTGCACGGCTGCTACCTGCTGCTGGACAATGGTGGCAGCGGCGGCCTGTCCGTGGACGATGGTGGCAGCAGGTGGCGTGGTGGCGGCGGCAACGGGGCGAGCCACGGGCGGGCGGCGGCGCGGACGAGGCGCGTGCGGGGTGGGAGGCTTTTTTTAATATTTGTTTTAAAAAAATTTGCCGAGTATCGGTTTTAGCACTCGGCAACGTCTTTGCCGAGTCTGTGTTTGCCGAGTGCAACACTCGGCAAAGGCTTTGCCGAGTGTTTTTTTGCCTTCGCCGTGTGCCATGGGCACACGGCAAACCTGGGCATTCCGGTAGTGAGTAATAATAGAAACGTCACCGGATAATTTGTAGCCTTACCATATGATTGTTGATAGTGGAGATGAAAAAAAAAGATCAGGAGACATATATACCCTGAAGATCATAGTGGGAAAATGTGGTTATGTCATGGTGTAACACGCTACTGCACTCACTGGACTTGAGTTAGTCCCAGTGGAGAGCATTTGGCTGGTCACAGACCATACCATGCTTAATGAATGTAAGAGTTCGAAAGAGATGTCCTCGTTGCATTGGATGCAAAAAACACGTGTCCAGAGAAGATCAGGCAAGGTATACATTGTGAAGATAAATATCTCCATCTTTCTAGCTACCTGGTGCATATAACCCAAAACACTTGTTTCGTGATCTTGTGGAGATGTCTGGGTTTTAGGCATCCGACGTCGCAACTTGCTCGAAACCTTCTCAAATTTTTATCATAGCCTCCACATGCGATCACACGACACTTCGACAAGTTTCGTGAATTTCGGACTTCGTTTGCATTTTCTATAATTTAAATACACTCCGACCACAAGCGGGTCGTCATGTTTGGCGAACAAGGCGTTCAAAATTTTGGGTGAGTTCCTGCATACGGCCACAAAATACACTCTACAACATGACTATCATTTTTTGAATGGCTACATTTCATTATTTCATGCACCTGCAGTTCAAATTTACTTTTTCGGAAAAAATGCAAGTAAACAAAATTAATTCAAGAAATATAGCAAAAAGTTATAAAAAGGTCCCAAATTTTAACATGTGCTTGTAAACAATAGATAAGGTCTACAAAAAATTTGAAATCAAAATTCAAAAAAAAAAAATACTTTGCCGAAAGTGCCATGCCACTCTAAGAAAGAGGGCCTTTGTCGAAAGTGCCAGGCAAAGACACTCAAGCAAAGGATATTTCAAAAAAATCCTTCGAATAAGGGCCTGACGGCCCATCCTCCTCCAACCCTATCCTCATTCACGCCGCCCACCCTCACCAGCACCCGCTTGCCACACCCGCCGCCTCCCGCCGCCCTTGCTACCACGCAGCGCCACGCCCACCCTGCCCCCCACGCCCCCTCCCACGCCGCCGACCCACGCCGCCTGGCCGCCGCCGCCCCCACGCCGCCGCCGCCCCACGCCGCCGCCCGGTCGGCCCGGCCCGGCGCCCGCCCCCGCCCGCCCGGCCCCGATCCCACGCGCCTGGCGACGCCTGCCCCACACCGCCTTGGCGGCGCCCCGCCTGCCCTGCCCGCCATCCCTGCAGAGAGGAGGAGGAGGAGCCATGGCCCTGCCCCGCCCGCCGCCCCTCGCAAAGAGGAGGAGGAGGAGGGAGAAAGAGAAGGGAGGAGGAGAAGGGAGGTGGGAGGAGAAGGAGAAGGGAGAAGGAAGAAGGAGAAGGGAGGAGAAGGAGAAGGGAGGAGGAAGAAGGAGAAGGGAGGAGGAGGAGGAAGAAGAAGAAGGAGAAGGGAGGAAGGAGGAAGAAGAAGGAGAAGGGAGGAGGAGGAGACGGACCTCGGTCCGACGACCGTTCACACCGTTCGTCGACGACGTTCGTCCACTCCGTCGTCCCCACACATCGCCATTTGTCCACGCCGTCGTCCCCGTCCCTCGCCGGAGAAAAGGTAAAGGCTCCGGGGGTGTCGGCCTTGGTGCCGTTTATGTGTTGACGGCCTTCGTGCTGGGTTTGTGTATGTGTGGGCCATCATGCCCCAAATGTGGATGTCGGCCATCGTGCTGGCTTTTTCTTGCAGGTTTTGGTAACCTCCCCGTACAGGGGAGGTTCTGCCGAATTTTTCAAGTAATAGTGATGTGTTTCTTCTTTTGCAGAGCAGGAGCTGTCAGAGAGGACCCGGAGCACCTCGGCGATCCCGATCGTCTTCGTCGGCGCTGCGGTCGTGCCTGCACTACTTCGTCTCGCCACTGCATCGACTCGCCACTGCGCTGCTAGCCTTTCTCCACCTCCACCCTAGGTATAATTGACCTCTCTTGCTTACAGTTGTCGTACGTAACCCAGTTAGGCGTCTCCCGTCCGAAACAGATACGGTTGGAGGTATGCGGATCTTTGCATATCTATGACCGTATCTGTTTCGGATTGTCCACGTTTTTTGGACAGCCCGTGGATGCGTAGATGGGTTAGTTTCCATGTTCTGCTCGGATCCGAGACGGAGTTTCAGCACCACCTCCCTGTTGTTCTCCGGATACACACTCTCCCTTCCAGGATGTGTATCGGGAGAACAGTGGGGAGGTGTTGCCGAAATTCTATCTCGGATCAGAGTAGAGCATGGAAACTAACCTCATCTACGCATCCGCGGGTGGGATTAGGACCTATCCTCACCTATTAGACAGCAGGCACGCCGTGCAGATGCAACTGATGGTTATATTACTCCGTTATGTGTATATGATATTGCTCCGTTATGTGTATGAGTGGATGTACATGGGACACCCAAGTCAGGCTCAAATCACCTGTGAATGGATGGATAAGACCGAGAAATTCTTGGACCATGCATTTAAGGAAGCTAAGGGAGCGAGAGACATGTTCTGTCCCTGCAGCGATTGTGAAAACAAGAAAAGAAAAACAAGGGAAGTCATGATGAAGCATCTTTGCAAGTTTGGATTTATGCCAAACTATACCCGGTGGGTGTACCATGGTGAAGCCTATCGTCCTAGAGAGGAGGTCGTGAGACGACGCTTGGAGGCATTTGATGGTGATGGCGGGGTAGAAGGATGGTTAGGTGACTATGAGGATGCGATGTTCGCTAAAAGACCTCCGGAGGTCGAGCAGGAGGATGAGGAGGAGGAGCCAGAGCTAAGCGCTAAGGCGTTCTTGGCCATGTTGGAATCGGCACAGAAGTTCCTACATGAGAAGACAACGGTTTCTCAACTGGATACCATTGGGCGCATACTGGGGTTGAAGTCCCAGCAAAACATGACTCGAGCCTGCTTCGATGCTATGATGGCAATTATTGGGGATTTGCTTCCATAGGGTCATCATCTGCCGACCAGCTTGTACGAGTCAACGAGACTCCTTCGGGCACTGAAGATGCCGTATGAGCAGATACATTGTTGTCCGAAGGGGTGCGTCCTATTTAGGAAAGATCACAAGGATGCAAAGTACTGTCCAAAGTGTAAATCCTCTAGGTATGTGGAGGTAGACAAAGGTGATGGCAAGAAGGAGCAGAATGAGGGGATCCCCATGAAAGTCCTACGATACCTTCCGATCATACCGAGGCTCCAACGGCTATTCATGTCCGATGAGTTCACGAAACATATAACATGGCACAAGAATGGCGTTTGATACAATCCTAACAAGATGGTACATCCAACAGATGGTGAAGCATGGAAAAGCTTTAATGGCAACCATCATGGCAAAGATGAAGAGGCCCGTAATGTACGTATTGCACTGGCAACGGATGGGTTCAGTCCTTATGGAATGATGTCGGCCCCATACACTTGTTGGCCCGTGTTTGCTATCCCCCTCAATCTCCCCCGGGGCCCTACTTCAATGGCAAAACATATTCTTGACGTTGATAATTCCTGGACACCCGGGAAACAAAATGGGTGTGTACATGGAGCCGGTTTATGATGAATTGATCAAGGTTTGGAATGAAGGCGTATGGACTTACGACCGAGCTACAAAGAAGAACTTCAAAATGTATGTTTGGTACTTGTACTCCATGCATGACTTCCTGGCGTATGGGATATTCGCCGGCTGGTGTGTCCATGGGAAGTTTCCATGCCTGGTATGCAAGGTAGCTCTACAGTTCATTTGGTTGAAGAAGGGTGGCAAGTTCTCATCGTTCGACAAGCATCGGCGGTTCCTCCCTCTTGACCATCCATTTAGAGAAGACACCAAGAACTTCACGAAAGGTGTCACGGTGACTGACCCTGCACCTCAGAAGATGACTGGTGGCCAGGTTCATGCTCAGATAGATGCTCTCGTGGTCCCGACGTAGAAAGATAATCCAAAGAAGGGTAAAAGAAAGAATGTTAATCCAAACAAAGATCGCTTTGTGGGCTATGGTGTGGAACATATGTGGACTCATAAGTCGGGATTGGAGAGGCTTCCCTATTTTGATGACCTTCTCCTTCCACATAACATAGATGTAATGCACACTGAGAAGAATGTCGCCGAAGCACTTTGGGCAACACTCATGGACATTCCTGACAAGACAAAGGACAACCCTAAGGCTAGAGTAGACATGGCAACACTATGCGACAGACCAAAGCTACAGATGCTGCCTCCAAGAGACGACAAACCATGGAAAAGGCCTAAGGCCGATTACGTCTTCGAAAAGAAGCATAGGACGGAAGTGATACAATGGATGCAGACGTTAAGTTTCCCTGATGGGTTTGCAGTGAATCTGAGGAGGGGGCAAGGTCAGTCCACGGGCCCGACTACGATCCGAGGACTGAGGAGCGCCTTGATCCTGAGCTTGTGATGAGGGTGGGGGAAGGCAAGAAGCATGGGCGTTTTTGGATTGGCGACGGCATCCTCGACACGGGCTCTACTCCTCTCCACCGCCTCCGAGCAGCGAACACGAGCTCTAGTGTGCCCATAAGGCAACGGCCATCATCGGTGGCGGCACTCCAGGTAAGTATTCCAGTTTCATTTGTCGTTCTTTGTCATTTACATTCCTTAGCTATGCATTATTGAAACATTGGTGTCAAATGTTGCAGGTCGAGCTGCAGCAACTTCGGTCCCAGCAGGAGGCCCAGCTGGCTGAGCGGGAGGCCGAGCGTCAGAGGCTACAAGCTTTGGAGGCCCAGCAAGCAGGTTTGCTCCAGTTCGTGCAACAACTTGGGCTGCAACAAGGTTGGGAGATCCCAGCCAACCTGCTTGCACCACCACCACCACCACCACATCGTCCAGATTCTACTCCAGTGAGTATGAGTACGGATGCTTTACTTTCTATGCTCATGCTTAGTGTCAAACCTAGTGATGGCCTTCGTGCCGGATTTGTTGATGTGTGGGCCTTCGTGCCGGGTTTGTTGATGTGTCGGCCTTCATGCCGGAAATGTGGTTGTCGGCCTTCGTGCCGACGTTTTTCTTGCAGGTTTTGGAAACCTCCCCGTGCAGGGGAGGTGCTGCCGAAATTTTCAACTTTTCTTTAAACTGCTTACATTTTTATCTTGTCACTCACGTGCAATCTCTTCTCTTTTGTGCAGCATCAATCGGGGGTGGCGTCGAACCATCTCGGAGGGTCGCCGGCATCGCAAGTTGGGGCGTCGCAACCCTCACATTCGCCGTGAGCCGCTTCCGGAGTCGGTTTTATGTAGGCATGCCTTTATGTATTGAACTTGTGAACTTGTGGTTTGTAATATATTGTGGATTTCGGACATAATTGGTCGTTTGTGATATATATATATATGGTTTCTGATATATTGTGTTAAATTGTGGTTTCTAATATATATATATGCACTGTTGTTTACATGGAAAAGCAAAAAACAAAAAAAATTGTTGTGGCTTTGCCGAGTGCAATGACCATTGCACTCGGCAAAGCTGGGAAAATAGCAGCAACAATTTCCCAGATTTGCCGAGTGCAATGGCCATTGCACTCGGCAAAGAAAATTTAAAAAAAATAAAAACAGGCTTTGCCGAGTGCCTCGGCGCTATGGCACTCGGCAAAGAATTTTGAAAAAAAAATTCTTTGCCGAGTGTTGCACTCGGCAAAGAAATTAAAAAAAAATTAAGACGGCGTGAGCCTTCGGCCAACGGCTGTCAATCATTTGCCGAGTGCCAGCTTGACACTCGGCAAAGCCTTTGCCGAGTGCCCGAGATTTGGCACTCGGCAAAGCAGGCTTTACCGTGAAAAGGTTCGACGGAGCCTCTTTGCCAAGTGTTGCACTCGGCAAAGGATTTGCCGAGTGCATGGGTGCCTTTGCCGAGTGCATGGGGCACTCGGCAAAACGTGTGGCTGCTGTAGTGACGTATGCGGCTATCGCATAGGCCCTCTTAGGCAGTAGCAAACGTATGTTTAAGCTTCATTTGGCTGCATTCCAGATCACACAATCCATACGGATTTGAAGAGATTGAGTTGTAAAACTGAGTCATGTGGATTGGGATGAGTTGGAATGCGGCAAAACAAGCCCTTAGGAGGTACTAACACAACCTCTGAGTTGGGAGTGTCGGCACCAAGAATAGGTGTTGAGATTAGACAAAGAATTTAAATTTTAACAATATACTTAATAACATTAATTGTTTTATTACACCCTATTAATAGCTACGCTATAATTTTTTCTCTACACCACATGTCCGTTGCATCTGGAGAAAGCAATCTACAGTACTTGTCCATTGATTATAGAGCCATTGGTGTGATTAGTATTGTAGTATTTCCACTCCCTAACATGTTTAATTATGACTACACCATTATTACATTTAATAGTGGTATGCATTGTTGTTTCACAATCGTCTTTTCTTTAATGACTACTAATTAATTTCCTTACTCATCTGGCTAGCTGTGTGCTATGATTTCATTGTAGTACAGATCCCATACATTTTCATTTCAACCAGATCATCGTTTTTACTGAAGTCAATAAAAAAAACTGCTATTGAACCGATATTCAGGCCTCTCAGAGCACAAGAATGCCATCGCAACTAATACATATATGTGTAAACAACAATTAAATAAGTGAGGTACAACAAGGCCCATCAAAGTTGGTCCATATATTGCACAAGAACAAATACCCTTACGGTGCTTGATGGTACACACCAAATGCCCTATATAGTAGATATATAGGTGAACAACTGTAGACAATACATTCACACTGTTATTCCCCCATGTTGCTTCTATTGATTAATTGCACCAGACTCCTAAGCTGCAACCTGCATATATAGTCGCGTCCATGCCAACATTGAAGCTAGCTTACTCGATGTATTGGAACTGGGAGACATTAGGAACTCAAATGTCACCTTTTTGGACCCAAATGCTTATCCCAAACCTCCGAGCACAGCACTGCACACAGGTTGCTGCTACCAACATCCTGAGGCTTGAAGAACCATGAATGCTGCTACCAACATCCTGAGGCTTGAAGAACCATGAATGTGTCAAGCGCAGCCCACAAGCTGGCGTACATCTATCTGCTACAGTGTGCCCTGCACTGCACTTAAGGTATTGTGCAGAAGCATCGGTCCATTGATGAAGTGTTGGCAAAGAGAAAGCAAACCAAAACAAAAAGGGGAGGTGCCGGGTTTCTGCACAAAATCATGCAATACGGCATGCTACTTCTTCCATAAATCATGATGATGCGTGTCACCTTTTCTTCTTCCCCATATATAGTCGATTTGTGTTATGACCCTTTTTTGGGGGCTCTGGAATTGAGCACTACTTGTGCTGCGTGGCATGCCAATATGCAACTTCTTCTGCTGGCATAAGCTAACACCTGGCTATGTACCTTATTCAGTGAGCATAGGATGAGGTCGCAGAGGTATAGGATGAGGTCGCAGAGGTTGTGCAGACGTTGCCCCCACCTCATAGGCTGGTATCTTCTCCGATTTCTCAAACTTAGCTAGTGACAAGATTAGATGGTGGGGATGTTGCTCGGCTGCAGGAAAACTAAACCCCTTCTACTAAGATGATTTTATCAACAAAACTTGACCAAAAGAAGTGGATTATGATTTGGCATCTTACTTAGGGCAACCACAGCGAAAGCGACAACAAACCCCTGATGATACTCGTCGCTATGACTGGGTCGTCGTTTTGATGGGTTTCCGGAGAAGAACGGGCACGTTGGCGATGGCAGCAATCCCTAGTCCCTGACTTCCTTCTTCTCCCTTCACTTCTCTCCTTTTCCCAAGCGTGAACAGAGGGAGCAGCGGCAATAGGACTCCTGGTCCACTACTGTAGCAGGACACGTTTAGTGTGGTGACTAGTACTGTAGCTCACATCCTTTTCCACTTTAGCCCAAATGTAACCCCATATTCCAAACTTCGATTAATGCTTATGAGTAGTCAAACGAAGAGCATTCGATGAGCTCTATGCATCCGTGACCTCTGATCGTCAATCCCAGCAAAGGATCAAAAGGTTATTTTTGCCTCTCTTTAAAGTGCCTGGTCAACTCACTAAATTTACTTAATCCCTCTCGAAACATATATTTATTCTTTTTTGTGTTCCTAGGTGTGATATGCACTTTTCGATATCTAAGGATGCCGACGGACTCTAGCAAACTACACAATGCCAATCAGAGTGTTATTGACGACAGATTTAACACAAAGCTATATAAGTTAATAGGTGGGAGGCCAAGAATTTGTCAGATGGGAGTCAATTTGTCTTATTCAACTCTGTATATATAGCCTACCCATGTTTATAGTATTGTTTCAAAAATCCTAAAAGGTGCCCTAAAAAGGCTTCATTTTCATCGATCAAGATTGTTTTGACAAAGCAACAATTGTAGACAAAAATAACACCTTGCTAAATGGGACATCTTTTGTCACCCCAAAGATCAAGGAGGTTTTGGTCTGACTGATCTACCGATTAAAACGATATGGCTTCTTAGTGACTGATTATATCAAATATTTGAGCTCAAAGACATTATCATGGGCTAAAATCAATACTGGTGATTCGTGCACCAAATTTAAACTAATTTATGGAGCATTGCTCATACTCATCAAGTGTAGCCAATAGTATGCTCACGACATAGTGGCCAATGTCTTGAATCATGTACCATTGAATGCTTGTTTTCAATGAGGTTTAGTTCGCGACATGTGGATGGCTTAGCATAGCCTTGTAGCCAAACTTACTAATACAATAATGACCAAATAAATGAGAAGCCCACTTTTACTAAGGATTTACATAGAGATGGTAATTTTTTGTTTCATTTATTTATGATCACTTGATGAATCATGGCATTTCCTTCCTAATATTTTTTTTAGAAACTAAAACTTCCATTACTATAATTTTTTCTTTAGTGTCATCGATGCACAGTTTTATTAACAATGAATAATCTAGAGAAAGAAATTGGAGCAGCGGTAACACATGCTGTTTTTAACTGTAATGACTCAATCAAACAACCTTTTTATTGCAATCTTACTACATCTACCTGGAAAATTGTACAGATAGTTACCACATTAAAATGACCAAGGTCAACCTCTCATATAATTGGAAAATTGCTAAGTGGAAACAAAATTAAACAGCAAAGAGTAATCTTTGTTGGAGTAGCAGCTTGGTGTTTTCTGACAATTTGGTGTTTCTAGTGATCTCGGAGAAAAAAAATACAAATGTTATGGAGGCTACCATTGGCGAACCATTCATATGTTTGTTCGAATATACTCGTATTCACTTCAATCCTTGTGTGTTGGAGTGGGATGTTAATTTTCCACCTCAATTGACCCTAACACATGTAGATTGAGGTAGAAATGGGTGTAGCCAAACAATGATACCCAATCAGATCCATCAGGCTATGTCATGTTCTATTTTATTGTTCCATGTATATGTATGGGAACAATGCAAAGCTAAATCACAAACTAGTGTGTGTCCTAGGTGTGCATTTTATAATGCCATATGAATCACAAGCATCGGGAAAAATTAAATAAATCTATTGAATCTGTTCCCTGTTTGCCACATACGCAAATATTTCAACAGGATTTCATTGGCAGAATGGAATGTTTGATTGGTTCAACTGGGAGACATTAGGAAGTCACAGGCCACAGAATGATTGACTAGCACATAAGGCAGCAGTAAAACCGAGGCACATGAGGCCTCAAATATGTGTGTTCACCATGTGTACACCTGTGTATCTCCATCTAGCTACTTGTATACATTTGGTCGCATTTTATTCTCACATTTGAATAGCAGAAGGGAAAGAGATGTCCCAAGGCTCGAAGAGGGTATCTTGCTTTATTGGGGACAAGGACTTCAATTATTACTGCTTCCCTGTAAATATAGCTTCTTTTTCCCATGTTCCATCAGAGCTAGCAGAGAATGGATGCACACTTGAGTGGATGCGCAATCATTGGGTACGAGAGGCACCAGGAGCTACCTGTGCACTACGAGGTCCACAATGACAAAAAGATCTGTATGAGACACAAAGTTCGGTATGGCCTGATAGCTCCAGAATTTTCAGTGCTAGCTAATGGCTGCCGGACTCCTAAGACTTTTGTTCATCTCGCCCTTAATATGTTGTTTGTTTGTCCTTAGTAAGCGGCCTTAATATGCAGTAACTTCTTCGCTTTGGCGGCGGAGTTCGCATAGGAGGGCAGGGAATCCATGGATCCCATCTATGGCAGACCCATGTGGACAAATCTCGAGGCAAAGACCAGAGAGAAGTGTCTCTTTTTCTTGGATGGCTCTAACTAAATTATGACATGATACCCATACCTTAGTATTATTCTCATCATGTTCATTGGTCTAGGCATGATGAAATAGGAGAAGTGCTCTAATCCTCCTTTTTCTAAAAATTCCACGGATCACAAAGCAGCCCACCTAATTGATTTAATATTTTTCTAATTATTTTTACAATATTTCGCATGGGCCTAGCCCATTCAAGCCCAGTACATGCCTATTCCTTATCCAAGGCGAACTCCAAATCCCTTGTTCAGTTTTCGTTTCTGTGAGGTTCGGCAAGGAGCAGACTAGTCCGAAATGCGTCACTGCCATCTATCGCCCTCCACGTACTGTTGCAAGATTGCTTGTAGCTAATTGCTCCATGCCAGTTCGTTTTGTTTTCGGAGGTCCAACAATAACATTTCACGGAAACCAGTAGGGATCATGCTGTGCGACAGTGCAAGAGCCAGGTGACAACTATGCATCATGCTCGCCGTCGCAGCGTCGCTGTACGCATTGATCGGCTGGCAATGCCGCCGCCAAGCAAAGCTCCCGCGAGGAGGCCCGCATCTCTTCCTCACACCATGCCGTACGCGAGGAACCAGAGCTTGGAAGGACGGGCTGTGTCCAAGCAAGACCCAGACAAGATAACTAAGAAATTAGTTTAATTGGCTGCTTCGAGCAGAAGGAAGGAGTATCGGAGCACAAGCCATGAAACAGATGCACACATTTCTATGGAGCAAACAACGGGTACAGAAGTGGCTGCTTTATTGCTTAGTATTCATCGGATGCTTAGCAACCGCGTACTCCCTCCTTCCCAAAAAAAGAGTGTCACTATGGGATTCGTGCCGATCAAACTTTTTTGAGTTTGACTGAGTTTGTAGAAAAATTAAGCAACATTTATTTCTTTGATTAAAATTATTATGAAAGTATATTCAGAGATTCATCTAATAATACTAATTATGCATCATAAATATTAATTTTCTTATATATTTGGTCAAAATCGAAAATGTTTAATTTCTTGAAAGTGAGAATGATACTCTTTGTTTGGGATTCGGAGGGAGTACATGGTAGATGATTAGACACCAGAAGTTGGCTAGGTTGTGTTCCATTGGGTTCAGACGAGGATTTTCTGCATCCTGCACATCCCTCATGCGGTTTTCTATGTAAGTGAAGGCAGCACGAATGCTTGCAAGCATGCGAATATGCAGATTGTACCTGGATTTTTAGTCATGATTATTAGAGTTTAGATCATTGTTACTTGTTAACTGACATGTGTTTTTTCCATCATATTTCTTAACTGAATGAGATGTACAAATGCATGTAGCTAGTAAGCAGTTGAACCGTTGAAGACTGGTTTGCCAAATGTTCATCAGCTTTATTTCGGTCATCAGTTACTCTGGAGTCTGACATTTCTTTCTCGTCTTATAAAGGCTGCCATTGATGCTTAGAACCCGTGTGACTAAGGTCATGAAGATAGATGTCTCCTTCTTGTAGTAGTTGCTGCACATATATACTCAACCAAATAGTTGTTTTCTCTCATCAACATTATTTTTTCATTGTTGTGCAGTAGGGAACCAAGAGTGGAGCGAACATGCACTACGATGTACCAACTTTTAACCAAATGGGCATGAGAGTTGTCAGGATTCAACATTTCACTTCTCTGCCTCCACGAGCAACGGAATTGTTCTTGAGCTGCTTGGACACTTTTCAAGGAGAGCGCTTGTCTCGTCCTCTGCCTACACATAATGTCTGCTGCTATAATAACTACTGGCATGAGCCGCACCGGAGCTGAAATGGATAGAGATAGTCACATCATAGGTCAACATATCTTACATGGCATGAACTTGTCATAGAAAAGAGAAGAGTATGAGCTACATATATACAAACAATAGTGCAGAGATTTACCTATTGTGTTCAGCGGACACAACGTGCATTAATTGGTAACCAGGTGAGAACGAGAGTTGTCATGAGTATACATATATAGTGCAGTCACCAATGTCTTGAGCACGTGCCATTGAATATTTCTTTTCATTGAGGTTTACTTGGGGACAAGTGAATAATAGCAAGGCATAGCCTAATAGCCCAACTAACCAATATTGACCAAATAAATGAGAAGCTCACGTTTGCTTAGGATGTACATAGACATGGGTAATTTACTGTTCATGTCTGAATATTTGATGAATTGTGGCGTTTCCTTATCTAATAATTTTTAGAAACTGAAACTTCCTTTGAACATAATTTTTTTTTTCTTTGGTATCGTCAATGTGTGTAGTTACTATATTTTTCAGGAGCAGGTATGCTTCACTAGCACAAAAAAATCTACCGTGTTCAACCACGATATCAAGTGAGTAGGACATAATAAATAGTTAACACTGGACGCACAATGCAATGGAAGAAGAGTTGGAGCAACCTGATCCAACATCATGTGCGTTAATGTAGTGGAAGTAGGCGTTTGCTCTCGCATCCCAGCAGCAGCCTCGCATGTGCCTACCTCGTCATCGATCCACCTCGTGTTTGTGGCCGATCCACGCAGCAACAACAGCATCTCCACAGTATCCACACATGTGAGATGGAACATTGTGCGCTAGTGTGCTAGCGCCATGCGTGCAACTATTGAGAGACAGGAGGTGGAGGCACCGAGGGTACTGGACAGATCAACTTTGTGTTGCCCCTTGGCCCGCCCTCTCATGGATCAATAATATCCTAATTTCACCCATCTATGGATCAAATCTATAGCATTTGTCGTCTCTTGGGCACATTACCAATATTATTAACAATGAGTAATTTAGAAAAAAAAATTGGAATGGCAGTAAATGTTAGAGCATGCAGCGGAATCCGGCCCGGCTGGCTATACCCACGAGCTGGCGCCCCTCAAGCCCAGGTCCACTGGAGCCCACAACATACCAAAGCCTTGGCCCTAACTCAACCCAAAAGACTAGTCTGATAGGTGAGGACTGTCCCGTCTTATAAAATGATTTATAAAGCTCCACCTCTAAAAGATGCCTTAAAAAATCAATTTATATAGGCAATCCGCTTAATGGTCCCACCTCTGTAAACAATTTTCAGAGGTGGATCCATTTCAGCTTCTCTGTAAAGGAATGATTTGCACAATCATTTCGGTAGAGGTGACCTCTAAATCTGTCTCCGTGAGCATGATACGGGAGAAATCACATAAGTTAGATAGCAATAGGACTAGTTGATTGTAATCAAGTGCAGTTGTGGGGTGGACTTTTAATGTATATATGGTTGTGGGTCTGATTTTAAGGATCCAGCTTTTAAGGTAGCACATAAGTTAGGTAGGAATATATAGGAATAGTTTTGATTGGCAATATATTTGTCTGGTATGATTCCAAATATATCTATAGTATTGTTAATTGCTCACAATCCATGGTGGTCACCCTCTATATATACTTCCCTTGAGGCCCAATATATGCCTAAACATTGTCATACATATATAGAAGTATAAAGGAACCATGCCATATGGTGTCAATTTATTATATATCATGCCAACAGTTCTAAATTCGACTAGATACGGATTTGGGTTTCCATGCCAAGAGCTCTAGTTGAAACCAACGCAGCATGAGAGACTGGATGAGATACCAACCATTCGGTATGAGAGCCACCAGGATCTGTGATTTCCAACGTACATCTCCAGCATGGTCTTGGATGGACAGTCCTTGTGGTCTGTCAAGGAAATGAAGGCAGTGGCTGGTTGTTGCAAGACAGAACTAACTCAGGTCCTGTCACCGACTGCAATCCACCTGATGAACCTGATGCAGTAAACACTGAAGGAGGAGACGGAGCTGGAGGTGATAGCGGGCCGACTGAAGCAAGAAGGAGGACTAGAAGGCCTAACAGGAGGGTGATTGGGCCGGAATGAGCGTAGACTCTACTCGACGGCCCATGTAAACGGGCAGGCTGCTCCAGCCTTGTAAAAAGGGAGAGAAGGAGAGGAAGCAAACTTGAGTTTGATCATCCTGTATTCGAACCCGGCCGGAGGCCGTGGCGACGTCGGCGTCTGGCTCGTTGCCGGCGACCGAGGTTCTAAGTAAACCGAACTCCACTACCACTATCTATCCCTGATTCCGGTGACAGGTCCCTCCTGTGCGCTGTTGATTGGCGTGCTGTGATGTCACATGCATGTCTTCTTGCTTTCTCCTTAGGTGTTATCGAGCTCGGGTAAGCCTTCAGCAACTAATATAATGGATGGTACGTGGACATTTCTCTCTTCTGTGAACCACAACGGCTGCCCAATGATCACTCGTAGCTAGCTGAGGATGGTTCCAGGAATATGCTAGTTTCTTTTTGAAGTTTATCATCTTTCATAATTTCTCTTAGTGAAGCTACTCGTGAACCTGTGCACTTGTGCGGGCTTGTTTATGAAGTTTTAAATCATTCACTACTGCAAAACTGTACTTTGCCGAGTGCCTGAGACTTTGCCGAGTGCTTTTTATCGGGGCACTCGGCAAAGAAATATTTTGCCGAGTGCCGCACTCGGCAAAATAAAGCACTCGTCGGCAAATCTGGGTTTTGCCGAGTGCCGCGGCACTCGGTAAAAGTCCCACTCGGCAAAAGGTGGCCGGCACGTGACGGTGGCCACCTGCCGTCAGATTTTGCCGAGTGCCTAACGGATGGCACTCGGCAAAAAAAAATTATTATTTTTAAAAACTTATTTTGCCGAGTGTAAGCGTTGGGCACTCGGCAAAAAAAAATTAGTTTTTTAAAACTTATTTTGCCGAGTGCCAGTGTCAGGCACTCGGCAAAAAAAAATTATTTTTGAAAATCAACTTTGCCAAGTGCCCCCCATGGCACTCGGCAAATTTTTTTATTTTGGGCCCAAATTTTTTGTGGCCTTGTGACAGTATTTCAAACTCTATTTTAAAATTTGGGGCAATTTTGACTTTTTTGATATATTTCATTAGTTTATTTCGTTTCGTCTAATTTTTTGAGATATTTCAAATTTGAACTGCAGGTACATGGAATAATGGACTTTAGTCATCCAAAAATTGATACTCATGATAATCTAGGGTATGTTTAGGCCGTATCCAGGAAGTCACATGAAATCTCGAGCATCTCGTTGACGTAACATGTCGAGGTACTTGCCGGAAATGTGATTTTAAATTATATAAAATGCAAACGACGTCCGAAAATCACGAAACTTGTCGAGGCGTCGTGTTATCACATGTGGAGGCTGTTGTCAAAAATTGTAAAGGTTTCGAGCAAGTTGTGACGTCGGATGCCAAAAACCCAGACATCTCCACATGTGACGTCGGATGCCACAGAAAAAAATTTGGGCCCAAAATCAAAAAAAAAATTGCCGAATGCCATGGGGGGCACTCGGCAAAGTGGGCTTTGCCGAGTGCCGGCCCAGGGGGCACTCGGCAAAGTTGATTTTCAAAAATAAAAAAAAATTGCCGAGTGCCCCGGCTACCGGCACTTTCGGCAAAATAAGTTTTAAAAATTAAAAAAAATTTGCCGAGTGCTCAAGGCTTACACTAGGCAAAATATGTTTTTTAACCATGCCCAAAATCCCCCCCCACCCCAGAACCCTATCCATCCGCCTGCTCTGCTCGTTCCGACACCACAGACATCCCTCATGTCAGTGGCCCAGGCCACGCCGCCTGGCGAGCCCCTCGCCATCACAAGCACCGCTTGAGCACCCCCAGCCCGCCCGCGGCCTCCGGCGCATACGCCTGGCGAGACCCCACATCACGTCCCGAGCAAAGCACCCCTTAGCGCCCGCCCGGCCAGGCTGACTCCCAGTGTGCCCGCCGTGAGCCTCACCACTGCCTCCCTCGTCCCCGAGCACCCCCAACCCGGCCGCGGCGGCTCCTCGACGCAGCCACGCTGGCGAGACCCCGCCATCGCGCCCGCCTTTGAGCAAGCCCCAGCCCCAGCGTCGCCCTGGCCGGCAGCCACCCAGCAGCGGCATACGCCGGGTGAGCCCCCGCCGGCAGCGCCCCACCCAGAAGCCCCAGCCCGGCCGCGCCTGTCGATCGACAGCCAGCGCCGCCGTCATCAGCGTCTTTGCCACCCATCACAAGACGCCGGCCCTCCTCGCACGCGCTGGCCCTATGCGCTCCTGTGCTCCCCTGCTCTTGCCGCTGGATTGGAAGAAGGAGGAGCAAGCAGCAGTAAGAAGAAGAAGGGAGGAGAAGAAGGAAGAAAAAAGAGGAGAAAGAAAGAGAAGGAAAAGGAAGAAGGAGAAGGAAAAAAGAGAAGAAAAAGGAAGAAGGAGGAGGAGGAGAGGAAGGAGGAGGAGAAGGGGAGGAAGCCGAGGTGGAGGGGAGGAGGAGGTGCCTCGGCCGTCTTCTCCGCGTGCCCGTCCTGCCGACGCCCCTACCGTCACCGAACCGCCTACGAGCGTGGGCAAGGTATATCCACCCTTTCTCCGTTTGTCGGCCTTCGTGTCGTTGTGATGTCAGCCTTCGTGCCGCTGTTCTTATCGGCCTTCATGCCGTTTGTGATTGTCGGCCTTCGTGCCATTGTTTTTTGCAGGTTTTGAAAACCTCCCCGTGCAGGGAAGGTGCTGCCGAAATTTTGAACTTATAGTGTCGTGTTTTTTCTTTTGCAGAGCAGGACCTGTCGGAGGTGACCCGGAGGTCCCCGATCATCTTCGTCGGCGTCGCGGGTCTGCCTGCACTGCGTCGCCTCGCCACTGCGTCGACTCGCCACTACCTCGCTAGCCTGACTTCACCGACACCCTAGGTATAAATCATCTCTTTTTCCGCTTGTCTGTCGTCGTAGATCGGTGTAGCCTAGTTAGGCGTCTCCCGTCCAAAAGAGATATATTTGGAGGTATGCAGATCTTTGCATATCTACGAGCATTTCTGTTTCGGATTGTCCACGTTTTTTGGACAGCCTGCGGATGCATAGATGGGTTAGTTTCCATGGTCCGCTCCGGTCCGAGACGGTGTTTCGACATCACCCCCTGTGGTTCTCCGGATACACACTCTCCCTTGCAGGACGTGTATCGGGAGAACAGCAGGGAGGTGCTGCCGAAATTCCGTCTCGGATAGGAGCGGAGCATGGAAACTAACATCATCTACGGATCTGCGGGTGGGATTAGGACCTATCCTCACCTATTAGAGAGTAGGGACACCACGTACATGCAATTGATGGTGACTCATATGTGCTGATACGTCTGTTAAAGGATGGAGGACCGTGAGTGGATGTACACGCTCCGGAGAGACGAACACGATTACAACTTGCTGTTTATAGTCAAGGTCGAAGAATTCTTACAGCATGCATTTGGTGAGAGTGCTGGAGGCCATTCTCTAGTGGTTTGTCCGCGTTGTTGGTTGTGACAATGAAGAAGGAAAGATAGGTTAACCATGGGTAAACATATTGTGAAGTTTGGATTTACTCGGGCTACCACCGGTGGATCCACCATTTGAAGCCGATCGTATCGGGGAGGAGGTGGTGAGACCCACGGCTCGAGGCTTTCGATGATGATGCCGGGTAGCAGACATCTTGGATGACACGCACCAAGCTCAGTTCGCTGAAGGACGTGACAAGGAGGAGATGGAGGCTGCCGCAGATGCCTTCTACCTAATGTTGGACTCGGCACAGAGACCCCTTCATGATCATACTAATGTTTCTCAGCCGGATGCCATTGGTCGCGTAATGGGGTCGAAGGCCGAGTTAAACCTAAGTCGAGAAGGCTTCGACAAGATGGTGGCCGTGTGGAGCGATATGCTCATCGAAGACACACATTATGTCGAAGAACTTGTACGAGTCGAAGCTCCTTCTTGCACTTAAGATGCCGTATGACAAGATACATGTGTGTCCGAGAAGGTGCGTCCTATTTAGGAAAGAACACGCGGATGCAAAGTATCGCCCAAGTGTAAATCCTCCGGTATGTGGAGGTAGACTCAAAGCGATGGCGTAAGAGGCGACTTAAGATCCCCATGAGAGTCCTACGACACCTTCCGTTCCTACCGAGGCTCCAATGGCTATTCATGACCGAGGAATCCGCGAAACAGATGACATGGCACAAAAATGGCACACGATACAATCCTGAGAAGATGGTACATCCATCCGATGCTGATGCATGGAAGTACTTCAATTCGCGGCATCCTATCAAAGCAGAGGAGGCTCGTAATGTACGTGTCGCGCTAGCAATAGATGGGTTCAATCCATATGGCATGATGGCTGCACCATACACATGTAGGTGCCGGCCTCGTGGTGCATGTCGCATAGATCGGCATGGTCGAGGATCGTGGATAGGTACCTTGACCCGGCGTACATCGCAAAGCACGAGCAAGGCAAGCGGAAGCGGGCACTGAGGACCGCTCCAACTCACCACCAAGGCAGTCGCAACCTCCCTGCATTCAAGCGGGCACTTGTATGAGATGTCATTTATCTATTCTAACGCTCAAATTTGCCTGATTTCTAATCATCTTGCCGTCTTTCTCGCAGGAGGTGGCACACCCGGACATGCCGGTGTCAGAGTTTGGGGCATGGGCTGTGTCCCACATGGGCCCAGTGAAATCCGGTGTCGTCTTCAACCCGAATGCCCCTTCCCAGGCTTACTCTGACCCGAGCGTCCACGCTAAGGTCAGAGACTACACGGAGGCGGTTAGGGCGCTCCATGGCTCAGATCACAATCTAAGCACTGAGCCCCTTGAGACAGAGGTGATCGTGAGGCTAGGGCAAGGCAGGAAGCACGGGCGGTTGTGGATTGCAGACGGCGCCGACTCCTCGAGCTCTGCACCCTCTCTCTCAGACATGAGGGCACGGAGCACGGCCAGAAGCCTTCCCATATGTGCACAGCCTACTCCAACACTGTCGCGAGTCGACGAACTTCAGGTAATTCCGGTTTCACTCGTCGTACATTGAACGTTACACACATTGATCAGATTTGCAATACTGAAACATGTGATTGAAACACTGCAGGCCGAGCTGGCAGAGACAAGGGAGACGCAAGCGCACTTGACCGCAGAGCTAGAGGCCACGAAGAAGCAGATGGCGGACATGTATCAGATCATGCAAACCATCGGGCAAGCATCGGGTGTCCAAGTGCAGTTGCCAGCTCCAGCTCCGGTTCGACACTTCACTCCTGTGAGTATGAAAGTTTAATGCGTTCGTGCCGTTGGGATTGTCGGCCTTCATGCCTTTGTGATTTTTGGCCTTCGTGCCGTTGGGATTGTTGGCCTTCGTGCCGTTGTGATTGTCGGCCTTCGTGCCGTTGTTTCTTGCAAGTTGGAAACCTCCCCGTGCAGGGGAGGTGCTGCCAAAATTTTCAATTTTGAGTCTAACACATGCAATATCTTCTCTTTTGTGCAGCCTCCGTCGGCGGGTTCAAACAATCCTGCTAGCGTGTCACCAGCGGCTGATCACGTCAACCCTTCGCCGCAGTCCAGTCCTTCACCGCTGTCCAGGGGACCACACCTGCAGTTTCCGTCGCCGCAGTAGAGATGTTGAACTTTGTGATGTTGAACTTGTAATAACAAACTTGTGATGTTGAACTTTGCTGCATTTGTGATAGATTTACGATGGATTTATTAAATATGTGTGTGCTTGTGATATATAATGCATGTTGGTGATATAGATGTGATGATTGATGTATATATATATACATATATATATATATACATATATATATATATTGTCTGTTACAATGGAATGTAAAAAAAATTACAATTCTCGGGGTCTTTGCCGAGTGCCATAGGCAAGGCACTTGGCAAAGTTTTTCCAAAAAAATCCAGAAATTCTTTGCCGAGTGCCTGGGCTAGGGCACTCGGCAAAGTTTTTTTTTAAAAAAAATAAAAAAAACTTTGCCGAGTGCCTGGGCAGGGGCACTCGGCAAAGTAATTTTTTTTTAAATCCAGAAATTCTTTGCCGAGTGCCTAAACAGGGACACTCGGCAAACAAATTATTTAAAAAAAAAAAAAACTTTGCCGAGTGCCTAGACAGGAGCACTCGGCAAAGTATTTTTTTAAAAAAAATTAAAAAAACCTTTGCCGAGTGTCTGGACTTGGGCACTCGGCAAAGTAATTTTTAAAAAAAATAAAAACAAATTTGCCGAGTGCTGGGTCAGGCCCTCGGCAAAATAACCGTTAACGGCCGACGCGCAACGGCCGAAAATATTTTGCCGAGTGCCGCCCCAAGCACTCGACAAAATTGTTTTTTATTTTGCCGAGTGCCCTGATAAAAAGCACTCGGCAAAGACCCTTTGCCGAGAAAAATTTTGCCGAGCGGACTTTGCCGAGTGCTACACTCGGCAAAGCCTTTGCCGAGTGCAAAGGGCTCTTTGCCGAGTGTAAAGCCGCGGCCTCCAGTAGTGATTTATAACTATCATTCATTCATTTGTTTGAAGTAAGATGGAATGTCTTGAATAGATGAATCAGTTTTTGTGAGTTAGTTAATCCATTAGCTGGAATTATCTTAAGTAACATTATGGATACACTTTAGGAGGAAGCAGATTGCATCCTTCCCCTTAGCTCGAGGGAGACACATTGGTTATAGTCACATGTTATCAGCAATTACCATGAACTCTTTCGGTCCAAAAAGGGTCTTGATGTAGTGATCAAAATGTCACATAGAAAGTGTGCCATTTTAATTTCTTGACCACCTAGGTAAGGCCACATACAAACTCTTAAAGCTCAATATATATGTATTTCAATTGCAGATTCATGCCAGCTATCTTTCTCCCTACCACCGCGTCGTCTCTGAGGCGACTCGGGGGGCCTCCAGCCGCCGCCCCCTAGGGCTCCTCGGGGCCGACCTTCCGGCCGCCGTCGCCGCTCCCTCCGACTTGCGGTGGCATTGCTCAACAAGGCAGCGGCTGCAGTTTCCTCTCCCCCCGCTCCCTCTCTTCCCCTCTCCTCGCCCTCCCCGAGCTCCCCCTCAGCCAGCGGCGTTTCTTGGCGTCGATCTGCGGGGGAAAGTGGAGGTGACCGGCTTGGCGGTCCTGCAGCCGCGTCCCCTGCTTGCTGGCGGCGGAATTTGCAGATCCGGTGGCCGCGCCCGCCCCCTAGCTTGTGGTGGCTAGATCAGGTGGCCACGCCCGCCCCCTGGCCGGAGGCGGCTGGATCCGCCTGTCGCGCCTGCCCCCTGGCCGGTGGTGGCTAGATCCGGCGGCCATGCCCGTCCCCTGGCGGATGGTGGTTGGATCCGGCGTGTACTATCCACGGTTGCCGAGGCGGCGGTGGCTGGCTTGTGGGTGCCCGTGGCTTGCCTTCTTCGGGTCGTCTAGGCCCGGGGCTGGGCGATCGGACCTGATGTTGGTCGGCCGTTACTCCCGCAATGACCAGCTGCCGGCGGTTGGCTTGAGCTCTCGGTGGCCGGCGGCCAGACTGCGGCCCTAGCAATCCTTTGATGCATTGAGTTCTGGGCGAAAGCTCAGCTCAACTCTGGCCGAGCGGACGATGGTGACAACTCGGGCGCCACTTACCTCCTTGGAGGCATCGTTGTTGAACTCCATGTTTCCTACCGATGGCCACGGATTCTAGGCACAAGCCCCGCCTTACATGCTGTAAGGCTAGTGGAGTTGGCGTCCACGGTGATCACCTCGAGCGTCACCCCCCTTCCTAAAGGCGTCGCTGAAGAATCCCTTTGGCTCGCCCCTTGTGCTCGCCGACATCAGTGCCTCCTTCCGTGTCGTCGGCTCGTGGTGGAATTCCTCGCTGTGCCTGTATGCGCCTATGTTCTACTCGCAATGGTTTCTCCTGCAGCAATTGACCTTGCCGTCGTCGTCGGGCTCTCATAGCGGATGCTTTGCCACCGTTGTCATTGGCCTCCGCTCTGGCAGATGCTTTGTTGCCAAGTGTGTCATGGTCGTTCCCCCTGCGGATGCTTTGCTGCGGTGGGCATTTTGGCGGATGCTTGGCCGTCGTGGTCTTCGTTGGCGGATGCTTTGCCGCCGTTGCTGCTTTGGGTGGATAGTTTGCCACCGTGGCGTTGTCTTGTTTGTAGGCAACCAGTGCGCTGTTGTATCCTTTTTTACAGGCCCAGTTTGTAGGTTCTGGGTTTTGAGGGCAGTCGGTTCTTCTTTTCTCCTTTTTTCATGCTCTTATAAGTTGTATCCTAGGTCACTCACCACTACCTTCGTGATTTGTAATCTGTGCTACGAGGGTTCTCTCGTATGTAATTCTCTTCTTCTTAATAATAAACAGGCTATATTTCCCTGTCGCGAAAAAAATGTATTTCAATTGCAATTGTTCTGTTCAATGCCTTACACTTTTGTCTTTTTCTTAGCACAAGGCTCTCACCGCACCAGTTCAGGATTAATTTTACTTACCCGAGCAAGGGA
Organism: Miscanthus lutarioriparius; assembly: GCA_904845875.1. Lineage (NCBI taxonomy): Eukaryota > Viridiplantae > Streptophyta > Magnoliopsida > Poales > Poaceae > Miscanthus > Miscanthus lutarioriparius. The sequence continues at coordinate 11,893,930 of CAJGYO010000009.1, read as the reverse complement.
AAGAGCTCAAGCTACGGAGAAGAGAAGCTCTATCACCGCACTAGTTCATCAGAGCTATAAGAGAAACAGACACGTGAGACAAGATGGGCACCACTAGGCACAAGAGGCATATGCATCCAGGTGTACATATGTCCCTGTACAAGATCTGGACGAACGATATACTGATAACCCAATTACATGAGCTCTCCCATGAGTGGGAATGAACCAATGAGGTCCGCACATTGGAACTAAGCTGTCTCCACAAAGTCAGACGCTTCATTTAGCATGTCCAGGGCCAGCGGACAAAATCCTTATGGTCAATCATATACTAATTCAGTTGTTGTAATCCCTGCTTTAGCAGGGCACGTAGCTTGCTCTTTTTATTTCTTGAACATATCTTTTATCAGATTGAATTTCATCTCGGACACATGCTTGGGGTTAGAGAATGGTCGGTCGAGATATTGACGGAAGGGTTCTTTGACGTCTTGGACACATCAGAGCTCAAGGTGATAGTACCATGATGACGATGTCTGGCTTTACTGAGATTTGGTTAGTTGAATTTTTATTGTAATTTTTTTATTTAGCCAAAAACTATTGTCGACCATTTCATTATAACCATGTGAATTGTGCCGTATAGTGTTCAACAGTGTGAGTGGCTGAAAACCTTGAGCCCCCGGAGCTCAGGCAAACCAGCCCAAATTCTTTGCTTCCACTTTGCACATTTGAAGCTTTCTACATACTCTGAAGATCACAACGTGCGCACCCATGAGTATATGATTGACCATAAGGATTTTGTTGCGGTACTCGCAACTGACTGTAGCCCTTCATTTAATTTGATCGGATGGTTAGGATCATCTATTACTAAAACAAGATTTATAAGGAGCTCAATTGTTTTTCAACGACAATTACTATGAGGTATATGATGTCGACAGCATCATACTGCTCGTCAAATGCTCTACGAGTCCCAATGTCACGCTGCGCAAGCTAGCTCCTATACAGTTCTTGCCAGCTGCAATCGTGTGTCTAGGCCTTGTTTAGATGCCACCAAAATTTCAAGTTTTTTCACTCTCTCTTCATCACATCAATTTTTAGTCGCTTGCATGGAGTATTAAATGTAGGTAAAAAAAATAACTAATTACACAGTTTAGTTGGAAATCACGAGATGAATCTTTTGAGCCTAATTGGTCCACGATTGGATAATATTTATCAAATAAGACGAAAGTGGTACTATTCATCGGGTTGAAATTTTTTCAGCATCTAAACGAGGCCCTACTCTTCCTGCTTCCGAGTTGGGTCGCTCAGTGTTTCTTGCAAAAGACGACTTCTATTCTTGCCATCAACGACCGGCTTGTAGTCATATCATCGTTTCAGTCTTCCGTGAACCAGAATGAGCAATGAATGCATTAAGATACGTAGCTTGATTTTACCGGCCGAAACAGAACTGATGTGTTCCATGTCTACCAGCCTTTTAGTTCTATTCATCAGCGAGACTCTTTAATTTCAACTCATATTTGAAATTTGGATTAAGCAAATTTCTTGTCCCGCATGTAAATATTAATTAAATAGGATTTTTGGCCTAATTTCAAAAGGAGAAACTATTTTCAGCTCCAACCGCCAGTTGACTACTTAACTCTAGAACCGCATCCAGCATGCTATGCGCGTGAATGCGTACAACTTGATTGGAATCCAACTGGGCCACCACTCTAATTATGCAAATCAGCAGAAGTTGTCAATGGTGACAATAAATGTTCTGGATTGCAGCTCTGCACTGAGTTTCTATGTAGGCCTCACGACTCCAAAAAGAAAAGAACAGACGACATAATTCATAGCTAGACACCTCACATTGCATCCACGTGTATATACACTGGTCGCTCTCCATGTTGCTCACCTTCCTCAAGGCATCATGACGAATTTTAGATGTCAATAGTGACGGTCCATGAATTTCGTCACAGAATCTGGGCCCAAGGTTGGGCTTTAAGAGAACCCATGTCTGATTCTGGTTATCTATGACGGAAAAAAATCTGTCACAAAAAAACTGTCATGAATCAGCACAATTCGGATTGTAGTGCTCACACAGAGCTTATTGTAACTTGCAAATTGTATAGGAATAGGAATGCATAAGCAGAGATGCGTGATGGTTGTAGAGTTGGGATCACTTAGGTATGATATGCACCTGGAATTTATATGTGTCAAATGGCTGTGGCATTATACTGCAGAGGCTTCTACTGGAAGAAGCTCAGTGACTCTGAAGAGTCTGATTCGGAGCATATATAGCTCCACGGAAACAATCAGGAGGCTGACGACCTTACCAATGAAGCAGATGAACAAGCCTTAGAAGAACCCTGAGCTATCATCAAGGTCTTGCACAGGCCATGCACCAGAACAGGCCTAAGAAGCAGACACGTCGCCAACACTTCAAGCCTTCAAATCAGCAATGCACACGTACTAATCTGCTTGGCATCTTCAGAGGAACAGAAAATCATGGCCTAAAACTTTGCAGCACGGTACTATTGGCACACTTGCCATGCTTTTGAACCTATTCCAACAAATTTTGCTTAGGGCTGGCCGGCTGGGAAATCGGTTTGCACCGACTACTTCGGTTCTGTGCGTCACATTTGTTTGCTCACATGCCATTTCATTGTCGAGCAATCCTTTACGAAATTGATCTCATATGACTCTACCACATTGCATGGAGCTTGCTCTCACTCTCAATCGGCTGGTGCCATGGAAATCGTATAATCGAGTCCACCAACCAGTTGATGACACAACGAATCAGGCCATCGTTCATGGTATGCAACATATAGTGATGCCTACTAATAAATGGGTTAAGGACAGGAAGGACTAGAGGAAACAAGTGCTAGTTCCACAGAGCAACATATCACATTACAAAATGTTACATTAACTATGCACATGGAACCATGTATGCCACACTCCAATAAAAGTGTTACACCAAATATACATATCTGTTCCATAGATGCATGCACATGCATGTTTGTTAGATCTAATTGCAAGATATTTGCCTAATATTTTTACTGCTTAATAAAAAATATATTTCCCCTATTACCTCTTAAGAAGTAATATTTGATAATATCCATCAAGATCTGTCTAAATGACTGCCCATAGTTATTTGGGAGTACTGCAGCATCACATCGTGTGGTACACTAGCTCCCAGCACCGAAAAAAAACATGTGTGACAGTGGCAGAAGGCAACATGATGCAAGAGGCAATTGAAACACTTGCGCCCTCTAGGGACAAGGGCCCGAGGATGTCATGGTGGCCATAAACATAGATGGCAAGACTTCTTGCTCTCATATACCAACCAATAGTCTTATCAGAGCCATCCAAAGCCAATAGGGATGAACTAGAGAGCCAGCGGTTGTCTTAACAAAAACAGAGTCCAAGCAGCTGGAGCAGGAGAGCAGGCTAAGTCACTCCATTGCTGAGCTTTGGAATGACTAACTATCGTAGCTAGGTGTATGGCGGGGGACAAGGAAGACGCCTCCTGGAAAAGAGGGCGGCCGACCTAGGGAAGGACCTAGGATCTTGGATGCGGTGAACCATCTAGGTTTGCATGGTACAAAAAGTATGTCCATAAAACCAATAAGATCCTTGCACATTATTGAGTTCCACCTGGAAGAACCTCATCTTCGCCAAACTTCTCCAAAAAAATTATAGCTATCTGAAAAGCAGGATTGCTTCATTTATCTATCTACAACCCTGAGTTCGATTATCAAAATTCTTGTTTGGTAAGTTGAAAAGGTTTCAATTCTACAAAAATGATTTTAGGAAACTACCCCTTTGAATAACAGAGGCGGTCAAAAAGTGTGTCTCCAAAAGCATACACCAATTTTTTTTTTTTTTGAAAGGACGGCAAAAGTTTTGCCGCAAATTTGATTAGACGATAGAAAAGGAAAAACTGCACAAAGATTTACATATTGCAGTCCAGCAAACACTGCCACTCATGGTCCTTCCCCCCACGATTTTTAAACACCAAACCACTGAAAACTACTGAAGAAAAAAAAGGTGAAAAAGGCCACTCAAAGTGAAAACAAAACCAACTGGGCAAGGACCAGAGCTCAAAACGACAATGAGAAGAAGGAAAAGAATTGAAAACAACAGCCGAACTACTGAGACTACAGCTCGTCGTTCCTAGGAGCCGTAGCCAACCGATATTGCAGAATTTCAACCTTGCAAAGTCCAGCGACCTGCAGTGGGCTTAGAGAGCTGTGTTGGAAGATCCTTCGATTTCTCTCTTTCCAAATGCTCCACCAGAAATATATGAAGATCCCGTTGACCTGCCTTCTTTGATTTCTTTCAATTTTACGCCGGCATCTCCACCAATAGGTATGTAGGGAACCTGTTGCATTAACTAGATCCAGCACTGAAAGATTGAACCACTGTTTTATATAGCCCCAAACCTGCTTAGTAAAAGGGCAGTCCTTGCAAAGGTGCCCAGGAGTTTCCTAATCATTTAAGCATAGCTTGCAATCCATCTCATCAGTCCATCCTCTTTTGAAAAGATTGTTTGCTGTGAGAAATCTTCTTATGCATCAAAGTCCACGCAAAAACCGACATACACCAATTGTTAGAGGTAAATAGACCAATTTCGGAGGCACCAAATAAACTATTGTCTCTCTAAATCAATTAACAGAGGTGCACCTCTTTTTTTGAGCAACAGATGTGCACCTCTTAAGAGGTTTGCCCCTGTTAATGGGGCCAAGCCCACTACCAGTATGTCTGGCCCATCTTGGCCTGGTATTAAGTTCAAAGTATATAAGGTGAGGAAGCCAAGGCTTCGTAATTCTCTCCATCTCCAACCGCACACTCAGCCGCCGCCCCCAATTTCATTCTCTTTGTATCCCCACACTTTATCTTCTCTCTTCACCTTCTCTCATCCAACTGTGGTGAGCATAGCCCGTGCCCCTTCCTGGCGGCACACACATTGGGGTACTAGTGTACTAGTGTTTTGATGTCGATCAAAGTTGTAGTTTTTAGTTAACATATATCATTTCTAGTGATGTAGTGTTCTGCATGAACATGACAATGGTGTGGAATTAGGTTTATATTTAGGGTGAGACTGTTCAAATTTTAGTTTGGTTTCCACAGCCATTCTTCTCCCGCTCTGATTGCATGCCTATCCTATTGTGAATCGATTTCAAACACCTATGAAGCAAGTTCACTTTGGGCAGCTTGAATGATTAACTGCTGTCAACATTTGTCCATATGCAGGAGAACAGTAAAATCATTAGTGTTAAGACACATATTCCATATAATATTATTAACTGAAACAATGTCCATTTTAGTTACTAGCAAACATGTCAGTGCATCCATAATATAACGTATAACTTATTGCCTGATCACATGGACGATTTGTGGCTCGAGGTTTATTCAACATGTCATATATTCTAATACGTCTTAAAATTGAAATCCATGATGTCATTGGATATGTGCTGTTGTAACTTGTATGAGCATGAGTGGTGAGTCTGAGTCACATGCACGACACAGAGAGAAACATGACTACATTGTGGGAAGTCCAAACAGACCATTGGAAAAATACCTCTTGACTTCAATATTAGGGAAAGATATAGAGCGTCGATATAGATATAGAGGTTCCAAGTCTAAATATAACGTCAACAAGACATTTTATTGTGTATTTCCCTCCCATGTAGCTTTTTAAAATCTAAATATAAAAACATACAAATCAGATTTGGGCCAGGAGGAAGAATGGACCAAGCTGGTGCTCGTGCTGAGGATGGCCTGGTCCACTTGGCTGAGAGCAGAGAAGTTTGGGATACTCTGGGGTTTTGGGCCAAATTGAAGAGCCTGAACTGGTTGCAGGTAAGTGGGACGGAGGCTTGCTGAATTGGACCCGTGGTAGATGATGATGGATTCTATTCAAGCTAGTTGAGGTTTAGATTAGGCAGGTTATTTTGAAAAATATAAGTTAAGAACAGATTTTGTTTGACATTTATATCACTAAAAATCATAAATGAAAATATTTGATAAACCATATAAATAATTCATATGGTTTTGAAGTCATGAAATTTTTATCTATATTTTATCAGTGAGGTTTTAGCATCACTCAATCAAAATTTTAATTTCAGAAATATTATTAGAAAATATTAAGGGTTTCACATTTTCATACCGTACCGGCTCTCATGCACACATATGCTTGCTTCTCATTCCATTTTGTCCAAAGTTATCATTGTTCCTAAAATAATCGGTACAATGTTTAGACATGTATAAGGATCGTATCAATTATTTTGGCACCAAGATAGCTTCAAACGGAAAAGTTGTGAGCTAAAAGTTGAAGATCTCATCAATCTCTATAATTTTTATATAAATTTGTTTCTCCATGCTCATATCAAAAGAAATATGATTTGTTTAAGATATACTATGCAGAAAAGTGAAATTCAACCAATTCAGGTGGTGAAAATTTAAATCTCGTTATCTCGATTGGCCGCGAAGTAAATTCATGGGAAAAAATAATTGGACTATAGTGTTTTTGGGAAGGAACTAAAAATATAAAATTAAACGTTTTCGAGAGGGGAATGAAAAGAACTTTGACTGAATGGTGTAGGAGGGCCGTGATTATTCTCCATAGCCGTTAGTGGATCCTACTACCGTCGAAGTGGGCTGATCTTAATTCTGGTTGGGCCAACGAGCCCAAAATGAGTTGAGGCAGCCCAACTAATTCTGGTTGGGCCAAATGTTTGCCAATGCGAAAGCAGCAAAGACCGAAAAAGAAAGGAACGACGCTTCCTGCTAGCTGTCGGTTTCGGTCCACCATGACAATCAATCTTGTCGAAGATTCAACTGAGTAGGCCAGGCCCGAGTCACCATGGGCTGGGCCGCCCTCCGGTGGGTGGCAGCCCAGCCTTCGCACGTACTCCTGCGCGGAGAAGCCCCCGACGTCCGGCACAGCATCCACGTTTCCGAGAGAATAGACGCACCTCGGTCAGTCGCCCACGAGCGCATGTTCGCACATCTTTAGACGACGCACGTCGCACATCTCGGTGATTACCACACAAATGCGGACCCTCGACCTCCTCTCCTCTGGTACATAATAACGAACTTGCTACCACCCGGATGTCTGGACGGTGTGCCCATAGAGACCCCGAGTGAGCACCTAGGGTAACGCATCAGCAGTGGGCCCACGTCATCCTGTACGCTGCCCACGCCATCTCGAACGTTGTCCACGATGCTGACCGCTTTCCACGCGCATCCCATGTGTAACATCTAATATACTTTTGAAACATCCAAATGCAACAGTTGCAACATACAAAAGAAGACAGACAAAACACTTAAAACAAGCGTCTGAAGACACTTGCAAAAACATCTTAAAAATTTTCGAAAACTATTGCAAACATATGTAGCATCCAGATTAGACACTTGCTAAGAGGTGTGCTGTTCTTAGACACGAAGACAGCAAAATAAGAGCACAGTAATCCTGCATGCGGCACAAGCAGCGGTGTGGGAGAGACATATGTCAGGTAGTGACTGTTGGGCCGTTCGGACGCCCACGCAGGAGCATTTTCGCATAATAAATCGCTCCATTGCACCGTTCATTTGCGTTCACTCCCAACATATGGAGAGCCTCCGGTGGTGCTGGTCATATATGGCGGCGGTGTACTGCGCTGCCACGTGTGCCACACATGCATGCATGCACCCGTCCAACCGTATATTCTCTAACAGATGAGCGTTTGGTTCACCGCTTGCATGGCTCGGCAGATGCAGTTGCATGCGCGCATGCAACACTGCCGCATGCGGCTGAATCGGGCCTATCCGCCCTGCCAAACTAAGCAGATGCGTCTGCTCCTAGTAGACCCACATGTCAGACTCAAACTTTTTTCTCGAACACGCAGAAGAGTTGTGTATTTTTGTATTATAGTTAACGAGAGTGGTCCATACAAGAATCCCTCTTACTAGGACCAACGTAAGAGGAGGCAAAATAAAACAAACCAGAAAAAAGAACCTTTCTAAGGTTACAATTAATCAACCCGACTATGCAATTGCACTGGACCTATAACTCAATACGCCCGAGTTTCAATACGCCCGAGTTTCAGGTTCTGGAGCTTTCTTGCCCTAGCCAGATGACCCTCTAGCTCCAAGTTTCTCACAAAGGTTGAGATACTTGGAGAATCGCCATGGAACGCACAGGCATTTCGATGCTTCCACAAAATTCAAGCCCCCAAAATGATGAGAGAGTTCACTCCTTTCTTGTGTTGTTTACCAACTCTTTTAGTGATTTTCCTCCACCAATTGGCAAAGTTGCATTGTGTTCCCTTCTATTTGGTACCAGCTGCTGTAAATTAAGTGGAGAGAGCACACTATGCCAAAATTGTCTTGCAAACACACATGTTGTAAGAATATGTTGGCCAGATTCTTCTTCTTGGTCACAGAGTATGCATTTATTTGATGAGGAAGCCCCCTCTTTGTTAGCTGATCAGCTTTCCATCATTTATTTTTTATGGCAAGCCAAAGGAGGACACATCTTACATTTTGTTGGTGCCCAAGATTTCCAAAGACGGCGCCATAGTTCAAACTGAATAGACCCATAAAAGAATGCCTTGTATGCCATCTTGGATGAGAAAAAAAACTGATATGTCATGCTTCCAAATATGCTGATCATCATCACTTGTGAGGGTAAAATTCAGAAGAGAGCATCCAAAAGTTTGTGGAACTCTATCAGACCATTAAGACAAAGATCACCACGTATGTCCCGTACCACACACCCGGTTGTCCGACGCCCTCCTCAACCATGCGAGTTTTTAGGATCCTTGATAACACTCTAAAAGTAAATGGATTGCATCCGCTCGTACAGTCAATAAAACAACATCTCGACTTTTTTGCATCCGCTCATGCAATCTCACCAAACGCCAACTTTTTTGAAATACAGTTCCACTCAGCCTGCGTTCACTCATCTGGATATACGATGCAAGCCTCATCCAGCAACCAAACACACCCTTAAGAAAAGAGGCCTATACATCGCTCACATGAACCATGTTTACCACTGTATAAATTAATCCACATGTCTTATAACAGTATAACACCTTTTATGAGTTTCGCTCGCTACCGATTACCATCAGTTACCGTTGATTAACCTCTGTCGAAGAGGATGACATGTGGGGTCTGGTACTTTTTTTTCATCTTGTACATGCACTACCGTTTACCATCATTTTGTACATGAACTACCGATTACATATGTTGAACATTTGCCAAGTCATATGTTGACCGGTCATAACCACTATCATGTGTCAGGTATAACCATAAGCACACGGTTTTGCAAGCTGAGTGACCCTAAAGATGACGTCTTCTTCCGAGTAGTAGTACTTCTGTACGGCTCTTGGACGCACGCCGTAAAAACGAGGAGACAAGCAGGTAGTAGAGTAGGTAATTCCGCTTTGTGATAGAGTGAGTTGCATCAGTTGCGTGCGCGCGCGAGGGAAGCTGAACCGCCTCCCGCGCGTTTCCCTCTCTGCCCTCCTCTCCCTCCACGCACAGCCGCTCCTTCTCCTCCTCCTCCTTCTCTCCCGCGCCGGCCCGGTCGACTGCCGATTTCGCCGGCTGGTTCTTGGCGCGATCCCTCCTCCTCCTCCTCCTCCTCCTCCTCCTCCTCCTCCTTCGTCCCTCCCCTCCCCTCTGCATTCACAAGCCGTGCCGTGCTTGGGATCATCAACCAGCAGCTCCTCCTCCTCCTCGTCGCCATTAAATACCGATCCTCCTCCACGGCCATCCGACCCCGCCACCACCTTCTGCCGGCCGGTTTGTCCGTCCGATTTCACGTCGCAGAACGATCGAAGAGACAAGCATATGCACATATGCTAGGCTCCCAGTTGCACGGATCAATTGTTCAGCTCGCGCAATCCAATTGCCTGCTGGTGTTGGATCCGTTCAGGAAGAGCTCGTCGATCCGTTGGGATTGGGACATAGAGACTGCGGCGGCGGCGTCTGTGATCGGTGTGGTCTCGAGGAGGGGCGGCGGCGGCGGCGGCGGCACCTCTCACCAGTCTCGTCGTCTCCGCGATGGGGAGGGTGAAGCTGAAGATCAAGAGGCTGGAGAACAACAGCGGGAGGCAGGTGACATACTCCAAGCGGCGGTCGGGGATCCTCAAGAAGGCCAAGGAGCTCTCCATCCTGTGTGACATCGATCTCATCCTCCTCATGTTCTCACCCACCGGCAAACCCACCATTTGCATCGGCGAAAGAAGGTACATGCATGCATCGATCATCCATTCCCGATTTTCCTGTTTGCTCGATCACATTGACTACACATTCATGTTCGTAGTACGATTTTCAATTTTCATGCACAAGTTTTGTGAACATGGATTGACTTTTTCTTACTGAATTTCGGAATTGGTGAATGTTGTGGTGAAATCGGGATCACCATTGCAAATTATTAATGTGTCTTTTTTTCCTTTTTGAAATGCCATTCCATTTTACGATTTTTTTTCTTATTCTATTCAAGTAATCTTTTACCTAAGTAGCTCGTCCAATGATTTGTCAAAATAATTGAGATGGTAATTTGAATTATTAATTTGCACTAAATATTTCCTTTACACATTGTTGTCTTTGCAGCAACATTGAGGAAGTCATAGCAAAATATGCGCAGCTAACCCCTCAAGAGAGAGCTAAAAGGTAATTCTGGTCCTATATATTGATCTTGTAAGCATACATGTTTACAAAAAAACATACTAATTAACTAGTGTTCTTTTCCTACCTCTGAACAGGAAACTGGAGAGCTTAGAAGTAAGTTATCTCAACCAACAGATTTATCGACACGGTTACTCTCTTACCTTACCACTTTTCAGAATGCATGACCTCAATGATCTCCCTTTGTTGTACTCAAAAGGCCCTAAAGAAGACTTTCAAGAAGCTAGACCACGATGTAAATATTCAAGACTTCTTAGGCTCTGGGTAATTCGGCCTTAAAATTAGAATGCTCATATCAACCAATAGAATGCCTAATTACAATGAAATCACTGACACAATATTTCTGAATCAATTGCAGGGGTCAGACAGTCGAGGTAGAGTATAACAAATCGACAACTAGAACAAACAAGTCATGTGATTTCTTTCTTACTTCTTCATTTTTCTAATGCTGTGTTTGGATTTCAATAATTTGACAGGAGTTGTCAGGCCATCTCGGTTCATTGCAGTGTCAAATGGCGGAGGTTCAAAAGCATCTCAGGTGAATAGCATCAACTCACTTGAGCATGCATATCTTTTGAAATCTTTCCATTCAGTGCTGCTGTGATTTTCCTTTCATGACACATGATCCTGTTAAAGGTGGCCCTGTTATGCATCTATGGCATTGATTATAAAATTCATAATAGCCTATCACAAAAATAATGGGCAAAAAATTGAGAGAAGTGTAACAGCTAGACGATTTGTTCTTCAGTTATTGGAGCGATCCTGAGAAAGTTGAGAATATCGACCATATAAGAGCAATGGAGCAATCTCTCAAAGAATCTCTAAACCGCATCCAAATCCATAAGGTACGCATCTGTAACCTTCTGGTCGACTTCAGATGATATATATTAACACTTTTTCTCTCATTTAAGCTTTCAAGAGAAGCTAGGCCTTTGGTCTAAAAATATATTAACACTTTATAATCGCAATATCTAGCAACAATTCACTATATCTGAATTTTGAATATCAAGTCAGATAGTGCCGTTTTAAGTAAAAAAGAAAATCAGTAGCTCAGATTAGTTCTGACTTCTGCATCGATTTGGATCTCTCCAGGAGAACTTTGCAAAGCAACATCTGATCGGCCTACAGTGTGCTGCTGCCCAGGTAACTAACTAACCTCAGCTTCAGGTGCATGTCAGACGTTTTTCAGGCTTGGATATCTGATCAAGATGTTGCCTCCTGCCATTTTTCAGTTCCAGACCGACATGCAGTTGCCTCTAGGACTGACCGGTGAGCCGGGCCCTTCGTCGTGGTTCCAAAACGGCGGTGCCGATGGGCAACAAGCCATGATGCTACCGGACGACTCCAGCCTGCTCCATCAGAGGTGAGTTCAAACCTCCAAAATGCCCATTGTTCTCTGATGAACAAACTCATCTTCTATAAACTGACGAACAAACTGATATGACCTTGGCGCAGAGACATTGCTGGTTGCTCGACGAGCACGTCACTGCAGGGCTACCCAGGCTACTTCAGCATGACCAAGCAGGAGACGGACACCGGTGGCGGCAACGAGCACGGGCAGGCGGCGGTGCATCAGCCGCCGCCGCCGCCGCCACCTGACTTCAGCCAGGCCGAGTGCCTGACGTCGCTGCACCTGGGTGCGCAGTTCCCGTACGCACCCTGCTTCGACCACCCCAGCCTTTTCAACGACCGGATGTTCAGGCCGGACGCGGTTGAACTGCACGACGGCGGCACCGGCATGGACTTTGGCGGCGGCCACTTCGACCTGCCTAGGCCTGGCGACGAGGCCAGCTTCCAGAACTGGGCGTCGGCGGCCGCATGTGGCGCGGCCATGTTTGACCAGCAGCAGCAGCAGCAGCAGCATCACCAGCAACCACAATCTTCATCTGCACAAGTGAGTGCATAAGTACAAACCACTCCTTTATAGTGATGATTACTTTCGTAACTGTCCGTTTTGCCACATGTGAACTTGTTTAAACTGAGTTTATAAAACTGAAAAAAAACTCACCTGCGTAACATTTTTAACTTCAATAAAAATTGCTATGGGTGACACTAAAGTACAACGAAGATACATGTGTTTAAAATTAAAACTAAACCATTTTCATTATGTTGGTTAAGATTTAATACACTCCATAGTCCATATCAAACTGATTTAAGTTCTGAGCAATCCTATGGGCTATGGGAGCTTTTTAATCATTGTTTAAATTCATTTACTAGTATTTAAAATATGGAAATCATGCAAGAATTAGTATATGGCTAAGTGCATTGAAAACCTAAATCAATTTGAAATTTTAGTTTAAAATTTATTTTTTCCAAGAAAAATATGTTTTACTGTAAGTGAATAAAATATTTTGGTTATAGCATCTCTATGTACAAGTGTGCAGATAAAATCAGAAATTATAAATGTTTCCTAATTTTCTAAGATGCAAAACTATTTCATTGCTCATGTCTCCACATCACTAGAAAAACAAATTTGAGCCAAAGGTGAACGATTTTGATTGTGTAGGGTGTCAAAGGAATTGTTTCATAGTTGAGGTTTGAAAAGTAGACTTCTTTTCTTTTTCTCTTTTTTCTGAATACATTTAACAGCATGGTGCATAGATCAACATGGCTTTGCTCAAGCCTCATACTTTGAGTTGTTTTGATAGATGTGTAGTCCCATTGTTAAATAAGTTTAATCCAGGGAATTCGTCTCCTCATGGTCGAGATTATAAAAAAAATGTGCAGTTATGATTTTTTTTTCTTTGGCATTACATGTTTAACTGATTTCGGTCTCTCGTGTGTACCATGACTGAATCTCTGACCATCAGCTTCCTGCAGCAACAACTCTAGCAACTGCCGTTGTTTATCAAGGTCCATCTCAGCACCAGCAAGTCATGATCGGATGATCCTATGGTAAAAATCGGAGACAATATTGTTCCAAAAAAGGCGCTACCATATCCGTATCGCTAAACTAATCAGCAATGCAAAATGTGTAGGAAATATTGGTGTACGTATAGGCAACACTGCCAATGTAAAATATACATTGATTGTAGCCGATTCTTTCTTGTAACTGTCAATTCGTCTCCTGTAAACTATGGTATAGCTTTCATAAAAGGATTGGGCACTTAACTAGTAGTTTATAGGCATTCATCTTTGCACGAATGAAAAATTAACAGGGTTAAAAATGACTGTGTGATTTTCTAGCCCATTTATAGATGCATGGCAAGTAATGGTTGAGCATTATACATGTGTATTCATTTGTCATGAGACATTGCACCATAAAAAAATTCTATTGTGCTTCAGTCAAACCCTAAACATCATTACTTCTTGTTTATCAGAACAGGCAGTTGCATTTTGGAAAAACAAGCCTTTATGAAGCTCTGGACCATCGACCAACTAGAATCTAATGCTACTATTGTAGTATACTATGAAGTTCTACATCATGACCAACTCGCATCAAATATCACCAAGAGCGTGCAGTCAAGGACTTCTAACTTTGACAGCTCGGTTAAGAAAAAAGAATTGGAAAGATCATACATATGAAGGCCCTGTTTGGCATGGCTCCATTTCTGGTAGAGCTGCTCCACTCTAAAACTCCGTGTGGAGCCAGCTCCACTCCGAACTCTAAAACTAAAATGTGGTGTTTGGCTAGATGGGTGCTCTCAGTTCCAAAAAAAACGATTTCAGTGTGAATTGCCATTGTTGTCCCCCAATTCAGGTCCCACTTGTCATCCTCTCTACCCCATCTTCTTCTTCAGAAGTCTCCTGTGTTTAGCTTAGATGAAATCGTGATGGCACCATTGCTGCTACAACGTGTACTTTGCTCATAGCTTGATTCATTACGTACGTGCCTCTATCTTATAGCATATCCCTATCTATCCTGTATGAAGATCCCATCCCAGCTCAGGTACACCGCCGGCTCCACGCACGCCGTCGCCCCCGCGAACCCACGCATCTGCCGCCAGTCAAAGTTGTACTCGCTGTCGCCGCCGCAGCAGGCCTTGCGCGTGCTCGCCACGTCGAAGCCCAGCGAGGAGGTGTTGTGGAGGAGCACGAGGAAGGAGTCGCGCCCCCCGGACGCGACGCTCGCAGCTCCGCCACCTCGCGCTGCAGCCGCGAGTTGTGCTTGGCGGGGAAGCGGTTCAGCACCCAGAGGCACCCGTACGCGTCGTAGTTCGCCGGCGGTGGAGGGAGGCAGCGGCGAGCTGGCGCGTGAAGAAGGCACGGCCGCCTGCCGGCGAAGGCGCGCCCGATGGGGCCGTGGCGTGGCCGCCGGCCGGACGTGAGGGAGGGGCCCGATGAGAAGCAATGGCGGCAGGAGGAAGTCACAACGCGCGGGTTCGCGAGAAAAGAAAACGAATCGTTTTTTTTGTAACGAGTGGCATTGGTGGGTAATTACCCACCAACTCCACGAGGAGGTTCAAGAAAGGGGTTTTGGAGCAAGAAAAGAGGTGCTCCAAAACTCCACCCCCATTTACCACTGACTCCATGGAGTTGGCAGCTCCATGGAGTTTTGGAGTTGGTGTGTTTGGCTGGATTTTTTGCTAGAGTTGGTGGAGTTGTGGAGTGGAGCCATGCCAAACAGGCCCGAAGTTTGTTCAGATATGTTCCTTAATGAAATGGGAGGGGGGGAATCCCTATTCATCTTTTTGCTCACAGACTTCTATTTCATAGTGAAAGAATCATAGGTTTGTTTAGTTAAGCAATGTTTTTTTTTCTCACGGATGTTGCTTGATCTGTCATGGAGGTCATCTAATTTTAACCAAATTTTATTTGCTTTAGTTAAAGTGAACACGATTAAAAATGTCTATGCTCATTGATCCAACAAGCATTTTTTAGCTCGAGCATTTAGATGGATTTCTTTTTCATCACTCGTGGTGGGTTTTGGGGATTCTTCAGGGTTTCACCCCACCACGAGTGACTCAACAAACAACTAGATCAACTGCTTCTACATAGCAATCCATTCTAGCACTCCAATAGGGGAAATTAGTGATGTCAAACTATAGAGGGCCATGGATATCCATCCCAACCACTCTAAACAATGTTGGCTCAATGACGGTTAAGCCAAAGGTCTAAATTAAGCCAACCAGCTCTCGTCCCACTTGATGGAACCATGACGCCTAAGAGGGGTGAATTAGGGTTCAAAAACTTCTACTCTAAACCTGGCCGCTAATTCCACTTATCGAAACCTATGTAAGAAAGTAATATGTCTAGACGTGCAACTAAGGTTTTGCTAACCGTGTTGCTACCTATCTAGAAGAGTAAGTACACAACCTAGGTACAGATAGAGAATGTGAAAGCTTAAATAAATGAGATAGAGATGCAATATGATGACAGCCGCCGCGAGGGCTCTACCCTGGCCCACTAGGCTAGCACCTCGGGTCGTCCTCTCGACAGACATGGTGCTAACCCTGGGTCATACAGAGGTCCCCAGAGTCACTACTCGCAAATTTCCACTCGTGTGAGTTGTACCCGCAGGGGCTGTAGGATTTCACTCCATGAACCAACCATCAAGATTCACATAGATTGAGATCATACATCAAAATTAATTATTAAATAATTTTTAGGATTGAATTTCAGTATATGTAGATTTAGACTTTGTCGGGTGCAATTTTAGACTTTTAATTTTGTATGTGGACTTAAGGAGTGTTGCCACTGTATTCAGAGTAGAGCCAAGTGGAGGCAAAATTAGGCTCATGTACTCCTTGCTCCGCGTGGCTTTACTGACCCCCAACAGCTGTGTTTGATGACGGCTACTGTTGGAGAAGATAAATAGGGCGTCGAAGTTGGTGCAAACATGTGGTCTAACAGCATCTCCAGTAGTAGGAGAATATCTCAACCCCAAAAGGCTTCATCTTCAACGGAACGAGAGAATCTCACCCTCAATATCTCCTCTGACATGTGGGGCCAATTTGTCATTCACACCCTTTCTTCTATTTTTTCTCTCCCCACCTCTTCATTCCCCCGCGACCTCCGACTCTCCGAGCGCCGCATCCTCTTCCTCCACCGCCCTCCTCGTCGCCACTCCCTCCCTTCCTGCGCTCCTCCTCAGCCACCTCTCCTCCGCTGTCGTCACCTCATTTGTTGGCCACGTCGCCAGGCCGCGTCGCATCCTCTTCCTCCGCCACCCTCCTACGCCGAGACCGCCGGTGACATGGAAGATGCCAAATGCGTGCTACCGCTCGTATTGGGGGCCAGTCCAGGTCCCTCATCTTCGAGGGGTCGGGGGCTAGATTTTGAGCGGCTGAGAAAAAAATTTGCTCATTGAAGGTGAGATTGGGGTACTGCTGAAACTCTCAAATCCCTCAAATTATAGTTTTTCTCATTGGGGATGGAAATTAGGGGACTGTTGGAGATACTCTAATCATAAGCAGCTAAAGGATAAAGTGAATCTGCATGGCGAGTGTAGCAACTCAAATTGTGCCCCCTTGATTTACCGGAACAAAGGGGATGTTTGGGACTGCTTCACAAACTCCAATATGGAGTAGCTTAAAAAAAACTAGAGTTTGTAGAGTACCTCTTTAGGTGCTCTCACAACTCCACCATTTTTCCTCGAACAGAGTACGTTGAGCTAAAATTGTTTGGCTAAAAAACGTAGAGCGGAACAGTCTCAGACACCCCCAAAAGATGGCGCCATGGCTGTTGTGGCAGTGTTTAGGAGTTAGGTTGTGTCGGCAGAGGAAGCAATTATAGTAGAGGGAATAGGGATTAAAAAAATAAATACATATAATCTGAAATGGTAGCATGAAGATCCGGACACAAACAGCAAGATATATAAGTTCACCTGTGTGGAGACGGAATCAATAAGAAAAAACAACATCTGATAAAATTAAACAGCCTGACACACACACCAACTCCCAAAAAAAAGGAAAAAAATGAACTCCAGAACCGACCCTGGTAAGACAAGCCTATTGTATAAGTTCGGTTCATATAATAATATAATAGTTCCTACAGCCCTACAGGAACATAACAAAACTTCAACAACCTTTACGACACCAAGAGATTCCTCCAAAGGGTACAAGAATAAGGCCATGATGAACAGCTCAAACATGTCACCAGCTCTCCACAAGTCTCGACAACTTTCTATCAGTTGTTCGGCAGCAGGTGGCAGTTGAAGAGGCTTGCACAATTGGTAAACCTAACATGCCCTCACTGGAGCAAACCATGCCAATTGTGCCAAGCTAATAATATCCCGCAGAGAGGACAAAAGCAGCAATCAGCATCAGTCTAACAACCCAATTGACACCAAGTTCTTTATTTATATACACCAGCACCCTGGCTCTACATTCACAGCCAGCCTGTCAGACTTACAAGATAACATGCCATGCCTTTCAATCAATCAGACTGAATGTACGCTCAAAGGGGGGATGGAATATACACATACTATAATTTAATCATGATGTTTGATAATTTATAACCAGATGACAATAGTATGAAGCAACTGTTCTGCACTCAACACCTACCAAAAAAAAATTCCTTCTTACAGATTGAATAAAGAAATGTAGCTGTACAAGCAAGCACCTAGCTGTCCACAATCCCCACTTGATTCTTCCCCTTCAAGGTCATCATGCAGCTTATAATCCGAGGCTCAGGGCCATGAGAGGGGGCAGCGATATTGTTCCTTTTTCCTGAGTTGTTTATTGGGAAAGAATTGAGAAAAAGATGGTGATGGAGGCTCAATCGATCGTGCAAGGACTGCAGCAAGAAATGGGGAGAACAAGAAATGGAAGGATGAACATTTATGCTGTTGCAATGGCACTGTAGCTAGCAAGGGAGAAGCACATGGAAGAACTGGAGGATGGATCGCGGAGCTCTGTGCAAGGTTCAGGAAAGACCGCCTCAGAGTAGCCAGAAACATTGGAACAAGACCAGGAACTTGAACCAGAATCTGCAGCCATAGAGAAATTGAGATTGGAAAGGCAGATAGCTGTGAATGGGGCACTATCGATTCCTGACAAAACTCCAGCAACCGAGATGTTTGTGCCGACCATGTTCTTCATGGTGACTTGATCGATCGTCGGGAGGTCCGACAGGTCGAAACTGTCATCTGGGTGGGTTGAACAGTTACCAGTGAACTCAATGCCAACATGTACATTTTCCATTTGTACCTCCGAGATGACCACTTCCTCTATGTAACCCCCACGACCTGGTGATGTCTTGAAAGAAATACCTTTATAGGAATCATGGATCCGGAGGTGGTTAACATGAATATCTGAAATCCCACCAGACATCTGACTCCCAAATGCAAGAGCAGCTCCAGAAGATGATAGCAGATCCACTCTGCTAATACGAATGTCAGACGTAGGCCTCCCAAAGGAAATGCCATACTTGTCCCATCCGCTTTTCAGTGAAATTGCTTCATGACTGACACTTATGGTGCTGTCTTCAATACATAAGTTTGAACATGAATCTGGACCAAGAATGAACAATTAGTGAAATAAGTAAAAACTTCTTGTCATCGCTGTCAAGTGCATTTTAGAGTTACAAACTACGAGTAGTTCAGATTCTTTGCTAAGGCTATGGAGGAACAGTTGGGGCATATTATACAGGCTTGGATGTTACAGAAAAACAAGAAAAGGGAAAAGGAGAATCAGTGTTTCATCAGGAATCAGGATGTTTTTGCTGCATTCAGCACTAACGCATTAAATGCTACCAGCAAGAATGAATTAAAATATCTATGCTATATGAAAATAAAACCTAAAAATATGTATTCAAAAAAAAGGCGTGCACCAGTCTTTGAGAGCATCCCATTTGTGCGCGGGGTCTGGGAAGGGTATTAGCAGCAAGCCTTACCCTTGCGATGTGCAAATGCAAGGAGGCTGCGGCTCAAACTCAGGACCTTCCGGTCACAATCGGTAGTGCTCTACCGGTTGCACCAGGCCCGCCTTAAAAAAAATATGTATGTATTCAGACTAGAGAGAAAAAAACATACCTGGAACTATGCCATCAGTCAGTGGAGCGTCCAGTGAGGTCTCAATCGTCATTGTGGACCTTTACGTTGCTAGAGAATACAAAAACATTATGCGTTAATACAAATGCACCTGGCCACACCTTACACACAAAGCTAAGTTTTTTTTTGACAACATCACACAAAGCTAAGTTAATGGCATTGCACCTGCAGTACACCGGATGTATGCTCCAGGCTGGTGAATTTAAGAATGTCAAGTTTGAGATCACAATATCTTCAGAATACAGAAACTCCAAAATATGAGGTCGACTATGGTTCAGCTCATGGGAGCGCAGCCACTGCCACCATACTAAGCCCTGACCATCAATAACTCCATTGTTCCCTGGAATAAGTGGACAAGACATGCAAGGGCCATTAAATTTTGACTAAAGAACATAACAAAGCTGAAAATGCATATACAAGACAGAACAAAGCAGTTACCGGTTATGACAACATCAGTTAAGTTGTATCCGCTTATCAAGCTTCGATGTTCAGGACCAGGAAGGTCTGTCCCTTGGCCATAAGATGGCAAAGGTTCCACGATCGGCCATTGTGATGAGTCCTACAATGAGAAAGAAAACAAAGAAAAGATACCTATGTCAGCACCTTTAATAATTAAAAATACAAAAATCTTCATATCTGGAGGACATGGCACTGCTTGCCTTTTTACATCCCAAAATACATATATGGCGTACAATGTGTAATGCCAAACCACGTTTCTAAGGAGTTATGCAAGTCAAAAGCGAAAAAAGGTTCAATAAAGACAGAGAAGTGACCACAATCTGCATGGCAGGACCTAAGAAACACGCCTAGCCTTTTTCGATACAAGATTAATGAGGTAAGCTTGACTTCAAAACTATGCAAAAGGAAATTGCCTATTCTTGGCTACCTGCCTCGCAGCAATAGCTATGTTTCACCTTCCAAAAACTCACTCCATACAGTAAAAGCAAACAGAAACAACTACAAGACTTATCCAAAAAAAAAGAAAAGAAAAGAAACAACTACAAGCCTCTCATCTAGAACAAAACTTGAATACTACTTATCGTGATACCTGCAAAGGATTTTCCCCATGATATGAAGCAATAACAAAGAACATAAGAGCAAGAAAGATGGCGTCCAAATCCATGGCATGTGACTTTCACCTCACAGATGTCAAAATCACTCCTTCCTGAGGTACATCCAACAACCATATCTAAACAGACTAAGATGACCAGATCAGCAATACCAATCCTACTACCAGCTCACATCCAGCCAATGCAGGTTGAATAGGATAGGCACCAATCGCACACACACTCTGAATGCCAACGCGAGCAGAATCTCTGTAACTACTACTGCCTTAACAACCCGTGACAAGAAACGGAATCGAAAGCAAGGCAATGCCCCCCACCCCACTGCCGGCATTACCTTTACGCCGACGATGACGGCACCTTGCTCCAGGTAGAGGGTGAGGTGGCTGGTGAGGTTGAAGCTGCCGGTGACCCAGCGGCCCCTGGGCACGTACAGCTGCGCGCCGCCCTTGTCGGCGAAGGAGCGGACGTAGAAGACGGCGTTCTGGAACGGGACCGTGTTGAGCGTCCTGCCGTCCCCGACGGCGCCGAACTCGGTGATGGTGACGCTGTGCGGGCGCGACCCCGGCGGCGCCTGGTCCCGCAGCTCGCCGCGGGCGCAGGCCGAGCCGCGCGCGGCGGCGGCCAGCACCACCACCAATGCCAGGACGACCTGCAGAGCAGAGCGGCAGAGCGGCATTGCCGTCGTCATGGCCGCAGCAAGAGTTAGCAAATCAATCTGTCCACCCCAACCAAACACGGCGCATTGAATTGGAAGCTAAAATCATTCGAATCAAACAAAGCTCCTAAAATTTCGCTGCTCAACCGGAACCAAAACCATCTTCGTTGCCACAAGATCTACGCGGGAACGAACGATCAGGGGAGCAACGAAAGGGCCCGCCATTCATTCCTGACCAAGATCCCGAAATCAAGTACGGATCGCACGGGATGCCAGGCGCTCGACAGCCACAGTGAAATCACCAAGCTATGCACCCCACGCGCATAAAGCCGAAAACGAGAATCCAAGAGCCGCCTGCCCATTCGGGAGCTAGCATGAAAAGCGCCATCTTTAATGGCGCAACAAAAATCCCAGAGGAAGGCGGAAAATCATCAGGCAAGCCATCAATCTAATAACGAGAGGAGAACGTACTTACTACTAGGCCCTTCATGAGTCCGTCTGCCTCCTCTCTTGGCCGCCGCTGCGGGAGGCGAGGAGAGGAGGAGGGAGATGGAGAGGGAGGCGAAGCAGCAGCGGCGATCCCAGGCGCCGCCGCCGCAAGACGCCCCACAGTGGAACACGCGGACACCGAAAAAAGAGGCTCCTTTACTCCCGGAGAATCAGTTGAGATAGATACCCCGCCACCCCGGGAGAAACGGAAGCGGAGGCGAGGGGAGCGGAACAGCCGCCGGCTGCCGCTGCAGCTGAGGGGAGAAGCTGCAGCGCCTGCTGCGGCGGCAGGGGAGGGGAGGGGATGGGTTTACAATGCTCTGCACTGATACTACTAGTAGTAGGAGAGGAGGCTACCAGCAGTAACAATACTCTGCTTCGCCTCCTCTGCCGCAAGTCTCCTCCCTCTGCTGTCTCCTCTCCTGATTATATATTTTCCAAATGTGAGTGAGAGATTATAAAAGGAGAAAGGTTTTAGATTGGGGACTAAAAACGGAAGGAGGTGAATGGGGGACTAAATTCGGCAAAAAAAAGGGTGTATTGGAATGAGTTGGCATGCTCTGATTATCCTTGTTATTATTTCATTTATTTATTTATTTATTTGTCTTGGTTTTGAGAAAATTGGGTTGGGATTTTCAAGGCGGCTCTGGTTGATGATTGGCCAATAGGATGGGGATTCAAAGGAAAGGTGAAATTCAAATTGTATTTAGAGATGGAAAGAGTTAATCTTTTTTTTTTGGTGTAGTAGTTGTTTTGTGTGTGTGTGTGTGTGGTGAGTTGTCACA
Source organism: Miscanthus lutarioriparius (assembly GCA_904845875.1). Taxonomy (NCBI): domain Eukaryota; kingdom Viridiplantae; phylum Streptophyta; class Magnoliopsida; order Poales; family Poaceae; genus Miscanthus; species Miscanthus lutarioriparius. The sequence goes on along the minus strand of CAJGYO010000009.1, from coordinate 11,871,370 downwards.
CGGTAAGGATATCCTCATGTGTGCATGAGCTGTTGTTGGTCACCGGGCATTGGAGAAAGACAAAAATAATTAATGAAATGGAGCATGGAGTTTTTTTTAAAAAAAAGGAAAAAGAAAAATTGTGTTGCAATTTTGCAAGGTGTTTATTTACACCTTGAGCACGTCGGTTTAGCGAAAGATTGACATTTTTTAACGAAAAGATTGACATTTTTCGTTTTGTGATGAGAATGTGATACTGCTTCTACTGTTTCGTGCAAAATGAAAATGAAAAAGAAAAAAAAGGAGATCAACTTTGGCCCCTTGCTAGGTGACGTATTATTGTAGTCAAGAGAGACAAATCCAAAAGCAATTCTTATATTTCATAATTTGTCAAGTGTTTGTTATACTTATTAAATATATGTTCACGGGCGTATAATTTAATTTAAAGTTTATAGGCCCTGTTCGCTTGTCTTAAATTTGGCTTGTTCGGCTTATTTTTTCAGCCGGAACAGTGTTTTTCTCTCATATCAATTCAGCCGAAACAGTGTTTTTCAGCCAGTTTCAGCCAAAATTCAGACCAGCGAACGGGGTTTGTGATTTCATCTAATAAAATAGGCTTAAACTTGGTCACTACTCCAGGTACTACATATTTTATTATTTATATGTAGTGGCCCTCAAATTTTAAGAAATGTATGGATGTATAGATTTTCGCAAACAAAGGCCATGTTTAGTTGCCCGGAATTGGCACCGTAGCATTTCGTTTGTATTTGGTAATAATTGTCCAATCGTTGACTAATTAGGCTCAAAACGTTCGTCTCGCAAAGTACAACCAAACTGTGCAATTAGTTTTTGATTTCGTCAACATTTAGTACACCATGCATGTACCGCAAGTTTAATGTGACAGGAATCTTTTTTTTTTTGCATAGTGCCAAAGTTTGGATTTTGGTGAAAATGGCCAAAATAAACAGCTCCGCTGCTCCGGATGGAAATCGGAAACCTCAATCAAGGCAGTCCCAGTGCAGCCGTGCAGGACTGTTCTGTAGGCTTGGAACGGACCCACAAGGCAGCTGGGGCAATCATGATGACAGGTGGGGCTGGGGTCTTTTTATGTGGGTCCATGTGCTGCATCTGAGTGGGTCCATGTGCTGACACTTGGGGCCCGTCCAATTCCTTCCTTGGATACTTTGGAGTCTGGAGTGGCACTTAAGTACACTATTTAGCCAACAATTTTCTTTATTTGATTGACATCATGTTGACAAGGTAGTACCACAGCACTAACAGAATGTAAAGCTTATAAGGAGGAGGAAACATGAACCTTATTAACCCCTTTTTTTCCCTTCAATCTGTGATGAGTGCCCAGAGAGACATAATCATGATGCTCCTCAAATTAAACAAAATGATGGCTGAAAAAAATAAGGAGTATGGGTGAGAATATTGATAAGGTTAAACTTTACTGCAGCCCTCTAATTAATTCCGATTAATGTCATGTTGGCAGGCAACAAATTGGCATCAAGCTGTGCTGAATTTTTGGAAAGGAAAAAAATTAAAAAAAATCCTGCATTTATTGATTTGGAGGAGGAGGGGAGCAGGAAAGGCTAGGAGTTGATGTGTGTGCACATATCCAGCTAGGCGTGCATGACAACTGCAACGCGTAGTACAGATCACACGGTGTGGGAGGTGAGCAGAGTCGGTGGGCTATAATTGTTGCCAAGAATGTTCTCCTTGATTAGGGCAGGACATGCTGTAGGTACACCCAGATAACAGCCTTGCAAACAAGACTCGCCATTTTTGTTTTTTTTTCTGTAGTAGACAATAGATGCAAGAGCAATATATTGCTAGTACTCATCATGAGCACATTGTGTGTTATAGAAACTATTTTCGTGAAATTTAAATGGATTTTTAACTGAGGTGAGCAGGGTGGATTAATTACGGTCCCACGAATGGTAGAACCGTAGAAGAATTTTACATAGCGAGGCATATATATGGCTACAAAAAAGGAAATAGCATTGGCATATTTCTTATTTCAAAAACTTGTGGCGATGTGTTTTAAAATTAAAACCAGTGAATTGCAGTAGCGCCATAGCCAGGATAACGAGCCAAAACCAAGCTGTTTGGATGTTGAGCAAACTTTTCTCGGATCTTGTGTGGGCGAGGTTAGCTCTTGCCAGCTCAAGCGAGCTGACAAGCTCCCCGTACCTAGCTCTGGCAAGACGAGCTCGCCTAGAAACAAAGCATGTCCCAAGTCATTTGTAATGTCAACATTTGTATTTTGTTCATTATTTATGATTTTGAGCTCACCTGAAACCAAGCACATCCTAAGTCATTTGTAATGGCAACATTTCTATTTCGTTCATTATTTATGAGTTTTGAGCTCACCTGGAACCAAGCACGCCCCAAGTCATTTGCAGTGGCAACACTTGTATTTCGTTCGTTATTTATGATTTTGAGGACTCCTATGGTCTTACACAACCATTGCGTACGAATCTTGTCTTCGTATTCTATTCGTGTGAGCGATCGACTCGACTCGACGATGTGGACGGGCTTCGAATAAAGCATGCAGCCAATGCAAGCTGGAGCCTGGAGTGGTGCGTGGAGGTTTCGACGTTTCGTTTCCGGCCTCGGGGCTCCGGCTGCCATAATTTTTTATAATTTGATCTTTTTTTTAAGAAAATTTACGTTTGACTCTTTGATAGACTTAAACTCATCTTTGGACCATGAGGGTTGGCGTCAGTAATTATGGCGCCGAGGTAACACGTCTCGGCGCCACAGATCTTGGCGCCGAGGTGCCTGACCGAGCACAGCAAGTCATCCTAGGTGACGTTCACGTGGCTGGCACGTCGGCGCCACATATCTTGACGCCGAGCTCAGCGCCACAGATCTTGACGCCAACCTTGGCGCCAGAGATCTTGACGCTGAGCTCGGCGCCATGTATTATGGCGCCGAGCATTGATTTAAAATCTGAAACCAAGTTCCCCTTGCCGACGCTGCTCTCATTCCTTCATCCCCTCTCGGTTTCTTCCTCTCCGTACCCCCGCCCAATCTCTTGAATCGACGTATTTGACCTTGGATACTTGGATTTGATCCATACATCTTCGCGAGCAAGGTATCCTCTCTCTCCTTATCAAATTTTACACATTGATTTGGTATATATCACGTCTATTATTTGCAACCCTAGATATGTTAGTACCTAATGTTTGAAGTGATTTTTTATTTTTTGTATTATGTGATGGTAGGATGCCAAGGCGTGGTAAAGCTAGTAAGCAAAGGTAATCTCTTATCATCGTGTTATATTATGTTTTTATTTTTTGTATTATGTTTTATTTTTTGTATTTATGTTCAATTGTAGTTATGGCCAGATGACCGGAAATGCCTTCAACCCGTTGCCTCTGCCTAGTGGTGTTCCAGTGCCCATGTGCTTTTGCGGCGATCCTTGCAAGGTAGCCAAGTCCGATGAGGAGGACACATATAGGCAGAGGTATTGGATGTGTGCCAATTTTACGTTTGAGCCTACACTTTGTCAGCGCCGCATTAACAAGATGGTGAGAAATTATTGTTGTTTAATATTTATTGTGTCAAATGAAGTCTTGCATGATTTATTTATTTTGTAACCATTGCATTTGTTGCAGACCCCTTCACCGCTCTGTGATTTTGAGCAGTGGATCGACACTGAGATCAAGCCAGAAGACAAGAAGTGGATGCAGAAACTGTTACGGTGGGAGGCAGACGACAAGGAGATGATGGAGAAGAGACGCAGAGAGGAGGCTCTAGAAAAGGAGCACAAGGAAGAGGAGGAAAGGAGGCGTGTTGCTTCGCACAGGGAGGAGAAGGAGAGAAAGCTTGAGCGTGCGCAGCGAGCGAAGGCAGCGATGGAGGAGAATCCCGATGCCCAGAGGAAGGGAAAGTGGCCTCGTTGCACTCAGTAGTCTTCATGAGTTGCTATTTCTATGGTATATTCACGAACAATGTTGTCTAATCTTGGACTTTGCATTGTGTTGTCATGTAATGCACTTTTAGTTTATCGTCATGTACTTCAAATGTTGTTATGTTGATTAATGTGCTTTATTATTGGACCTTTTATAGTGTTGTTGGTTTCATTATTTGTTGTCATAATATTCAGTTTAATATTGCATAGGTAGTGAAACGAGATCACGTAGTGCAAATAAAACGTAACGAAGTAGTTGATTATCTAATTCAACACACACAATACATGAAATGACATGTGAGAACATGTACCAAACTAGGGTACAGAGGTCCTAGACTAAACCTAACATGCCTTAGGTAATTGAAACAAACAATAAGCTCATGAAATGGCATGTGAGAACATGTGCCAAACAAGGGTACATATTTCCTTCGACTAACCCTAACATGCCTTAGATGATTAAAGCAAAAAAAAACAAACACGTGGATGTCGCCCGTTAAAAAGATTGGTTTGTCCTAATAGTGTGGCCACATAGCAAATTGTGTTGCACCTTCCCCAAAGTATCCTCCTATTGTTGGTGGTGGTGGCAGCGGGGGTGGCGGTGGAGGACCCTTGTTTCTGTGATTAGGGCAGGTGCAATATGGATCATTGCAGAGTGCCTCCTGTGAACTGGCACCATTGTTGTCGTCTTCCTGTTCGTCGTCTTTGTAACCACTGCTAACTTCCCTTTCTAGATCGAAGATACGGTCCTGCAGGTAGTAGATGTACTCTGCATGCGGATAAATAGGTCGAGGATCGACCCACCTAGTGAACCCATAATTTTCTTCGGACAAGGAAGACTGCAATAAGTATGTCATGTAAGTTGTGTAGAAGATGAACATATTGAAGAAACAAATAGTAATAGCAATTACACATGCTCGCGGGCATTTGAAGAAACGTCGGCCTCCATCTATTCCCTCGGTGAACATCTGCACTAGACAGTCCTCACCACGCATGCATTTTGACCACTGTTCTTTTCGTTCATCGTATCCTCTAAGTGGTGCCTCTTTGGTGAAATCACTTTTGCTCTCGACTGGGAACCTCTCATAAAGAGCTTCCTCAAAGAAATCGGGACCAAGAGGACCCTCCCACCTAATGTTAGTTCCCTTCCCCTTTACTCTCCCTCTAGATGACCCTCTAGACATTAGTACTGCAACGAAAGATAATGCTGAGGAGTGCTCTTCGTCCTTGTTGTGTGTTTGAATGAGAGGGAGTGAAGGGTTATTTATAGGTTGAGACGAGAAATGGAGGCCTCTCAATGTGCCATGTCAGCGATCCGTGTGCCTCTTCACCTTAGCCCTTGGATCAAACAGTAATAAGATGGATGGTGGAGATGAAGTGGAGTTGTGCTTCTTTGCATGCCTTCATACCTATAGGTATACTATTGTCTAAAAAGCCTAGATTCGTTCACTTTTACTGAAAAGCCTATATTCATCTGAAAAGCATCTGTACGATACGATTGGACTATACACGTTCTACTGAATTTACATTTAACCTGTGTGCTACATTTATGCCTTTGTAGCAGTGAAGTTTAATTAATGATTCACAGAAAAAATTTGTAAAAGTTTCTCTCGTTTCAGGAGCATCCACGGTTATAAGCAGAGACATCATTATATAATTCAAACATTTAATCGTCCAAAGACCATAATACAATCACATCGAACATCACAATAAACATAACATGTCCTGCATAGTCCAAATAGTACACAATGTCCATACAGTCCCAAATAGTTATAGGAAAGTAACTACGTACTTTCCAAATCTCCACACATGCAAAATAAGCAAAGACCATGCAGCCCAAATAGTTTGTGTCATCGGATCTAAGTTGTTACCATAGTCTTAACCTACAAGTCGTCGTCACTTTCTCCTAGTCTTACCCTTGCCCTTGTGCCCAAGAGCGTCGGTGCCTGGAGTGTACGTGCAAGGCGGACGACGTCTTCTCGTTCCTGCAACCTGCGTAGCCTGAGCCAAAGGAGCGTCCTGGAGCTGAGACTCGGCAAGCTCATCATAACCACGCTCCGTGGCCTCCTTGTTGCCTTCGTCGTCATCCTCGTCTTTGTGGCCTTGGAAAGTGTCCACAGTCGCAGCGCTAGTACCTCCGGGAGAAGAATCGAGGCCTATAGGTGTGTCCCATTGTCGTGCGTGTGGCCCATGTTCGTCCATTGCAGCGCTAGTACCACAACCACAACGAGCTGCAGCACGTCGCAGCCTACGTGCTAGCCTCTGTCATGCAAAGATGCAAAGATATTAAGTACAAAACCATAGCTCAAACAACTTACTTAAGCATAAAACAACAAGAGGGCTAGTGTCGACTTACTCCAAGAAAGCTGTTTAGTGTGTGCTCGTCCACGCCTGTCCTTGGAAACCGTTCGATCTCAATCACAGATTGCTTAAGTGTGTTGCCCTGCAAAAAAAACAAATAATAATGCGATTAAAATATGAAATTAGAATCTTACTGAAATTTTGATATTGACGGAAACAAAATAACACATGCAAAAGTGAATTGCTAAGATGTGGAGGTCCCAGGTGGCTGTTGGCTAAATGAGCCCCAACTCATCCATGCCAATGTGTCATGACACAGAAAGGGAGGCCCTAGAGATGTGTTGGTCCTAGGTGGCTGTTGGCTAGGTGGATGGCCCAGTGCTCCATCTACGTGTCCTGAAGAGTAACAGTCATCTCTCTGCAAGGTAGGTGGAAGCTGTGTGTCTCCGGCCTCCATCTACAAAACAAGAAAGAAGTACTAAGGTTATATGCACATCAAGAACCGAAAATATAAATAGAAGTGAATCTGTTCATAATTTTGGTACCTATCGACTAGAGCTGAGATCACCGCGGGGTTGAAGGCAGGCACCCCACGGTGAACCTAGAACGATACAACGTCAAGGCCAGCCCTCTCAAGGAGAGGAGTGTATCTGTCGTCGTACCGCATGTCCTCAAACTTATCGTGGGAACGAGGACGAAGAGGGTTCAGTTCCTGCAAAGAATAGAAATTATTATATTAATTCGTGAACACAAGTACATGTGCAGAGGAAAAATAACATGCAGAAGTAAAGTTGTTACCTCCCCCTCCGCGGTGAGTCGTCCTCAGTGGTTCTCCTCGTAGTACGGCTCCAGCAGGTGGAACGATTCTATCCTACAAAATATAAAGACAAAGTACATATAAGTTTTATATGAACAAATAAATAACTTTTTGGTACTAGTAAACATGCATGTGAAACATTAGTTATTTACACCTGACTAAGCTGCCAATGGCATGTACGTGAATTATGTCCAAGTCTACCACATTTGCCACATTGGTTCTGCTCGGGGTCAGTAAGAAAGGGGGTTGCTCTCCCTCGCCTCGTTCTACCGGAAACCTGGTCCATGACCATCTTGTGCCTCGTCCTCTTCCAGGTTCCACGTTTGTCCCAACGGGTACCTGGATCTGCAATGTATTTTGGCCCAGTGTAAGGTGGCCACTGACCCTCGTCCAGGAAAGGCTCGAAACGGGGAGACCAAGTCTGTACAAGGCTACCAACACTGAACTCCGACGGTATCTGGGTCTCGTAGGCAAAGTTGCAATGCTAAGATGCAGCAACATAATGAGAACAAGGGAAGTGGTACTGCCTGGTTTTCCCACATCGGCATGAGAAATTACTAACTACCATAATATAACTCCTTGATGGCCGAACCTCACCATCGGACGTTGTACCACCCCTTTCTATGACCTGGTACTTGCCGGTGCTGTGGTCAAAGCAATCGACGTCATGTGTAAAAGCCCTTTCCTTTGCCTTGTCGAGATGCTTATTAGGTTTAGGTGCTCATTTCTGATTATTACTCTGTAGTGCCATTGCTTGAGCATGTCTATCGTTAAACCATGCAACAAGCCTATAAAAGGTGAATGATACAATGGCATTAACGGGCATGGCACGTATACCCTTGAGTGCACTATTAAATGACTCCACCATGTTGCTAGTCTGAAACTCGTACCTCCATCCACCATCGTCGTAGGCTCTTGTCCATTTCTCAGGTTCCCTCATCAATCCTCTCAGCCACTGCCTACCTTCTGTGTTTGTTGCCGTTTTTAGCTGCTCCAACTTCTCCTCGAAGAACGGCACCTCAAGCATGCAAGCAACCTCCTCGAATAGAGGAAAGTTGTCCTTGGTACCATCCTTCCGAAGTAAATTCTCGGCAAGGTGTCGAGTGCATCAATGGTGGTGCAAAGGTGCATACCTCGGAATCTGCTCCTATACGGCACTGAGTATGCCTTGGTGTCTATCAGATATGACACCTACCTCCCTATAAGGGTCAATGACATGGATCCTAACAAGCCACAAGAACCATCCCCAGCTATCTTTGTTCTCCCTCTCCACCAAAGCGAAAGCCAAAGGAATCAATGCGTTGTCTGCGTCACAGGAAATGGCTACCAAAAGTGTGCCCATGTACTTGCCAAGCAGAAAACTACCATCAATGGATAACACTGGACGACAATGCCTGAAGGCCTCGACGCTCTGGGGAAAGCACCAGAATGCACGAAAGAATATTTGCCTCCCGTCCTTCCATTCATTCGGCTTCAGGATATACTCGTAATGCATGCCTGGATTTGCTGCTTTCATTGCATTGAACATTGAAGGCAACTGCTCGTACCCCTCCTCCCAATTCCCATATATCATCTTCCAGGCCCGTTGCTTTGCCCTCTATGCTTTCCCATACTTTATGTCATACTTTATGTCATACTTAAATATCTCCTTACTTATCTCCATAATTGTCCTAACCTTCAAGTTGGGCTGACCCTTCAAAGTTGTGTATAACTTTCTGGCAATGAGGGTAGAGGTCAACTGTCTATGCTTCTGTTTTAGATCTGTCTGGGCACAAGTGTGTGGACCTACAATTTTGGTGATCTTGAATTTCCCTATGGCCTTCTGTTTGCGAGCACAGACCCTCCAATTGCAATCTGCCATCTCGCACACCACCGTGTAATGGCGCTCCACATGGGAGTGCCTCACCTGGAATGGTCTCTTATGTCTCACAGAATATTCCTGTAGCCACCTTCTTAAGGTGGGCAAGTCCATGAAGACCATGCCCAACTGAATTTCCACGCTGTCATCGGCCTCAGGAGCCTCTAGCAGTTCGTCATCTCTTCCTTCTCCATAAGCATGTTGAGAATGACTAAGGTCGCTGAATTCATGAACCAGTGGATCACAATCAGGACACAAACGTCTGATGAGCTCCATTTCTTGTTCGCTCAAAGCTGCAACTGGGCGGTCATCATCCGAATCAACGGTCCTTGCTGTGCCATAAGGCTCCTCATCATCCGCAATATCAACATCTACACTGTTAGAGGCCATAAACCCTAGGTCCACGTTGGTTAATGGAGGAACAGGAGCACAACCATCATTATTAGGATTGTCTTCTGCATTTAAAGCACAAATATGGATACCACTGAGACAAAGGAATGGAATGAACAAAGAATAAGGAGAGCCAAAGTGTTACTAAATCACTTACTAGGATGATTCTGGGTCAAAGGGATCTCCTGAGGGGCACCTACAATATCATCAGTCCCACATTCTGCACGGACACCAGGATATACACCAACCTCATTGGGGGCGGATTGAGCATCGGGCACCACAACCGCATCTTCCACATCCACCTCACGGTTGGGTAACAGAGGCTCATAGGGTGCCGGATTCTCTGGTGCTGGCGACAACCCATGAGGGGGTGAATGAACATTAGGGGGTGAATACCCATGAGGGGTGGGATCATTGGACAACTTCCGCACAACCAAATCCAAACATTGAAACTCATTCTTCATGATAGTTTTGACATATTTGTCCCATTGTGCCTCTGATGCAATTGGGACCAACCGCCTCAAAAATATCCCTGACCTGCCATGGTGAAGTACCCCCTCAACTAAGATGGCATCTTCATTTGAATTGCATTTAAGCTCATCACGAGCCCTACTAAACAACTCACAAAACAATGGCCGATCATCGAATATCACTGGCACCCTTTGCAATCCAACAAAACTGATATTACCAAACTCATCTTCCTCCACACTTTCTCCATAATACAGGGTGACTACGTTGTCCATCTAGTTGGTATGCACATGAACCAAGTTATTACGGGTATATTATTATAAGATAACTAACCATAATATCTAACTACATTTGCTAACTAAATTACTTAACTATCGACCTAAACAAATAAGTATCTAACTGTCTAACTATCTCTATAACAAGATAAGAGATTTGGTAACTACACTTACTAACTAGCTAACTAAGGCCCCGTTTGGCACGGCTCCACTACACCCATGAAGCTCTTTTTTAGGGCTTCAGCTTCATGAACAGCTCTATGGGTGGAGCTGTAGCCGTTTTGATAAATCGTTTGGCAAAACAGCTTCACATATAGTTTTTCTTAAAATATGCTCTCATAGAACGCCATATAGAATGAGGTGAAGCCGAAAAAAGCCACTATTTTTTGCTCCTTCCCACCCCAAAGCTCTGTGAGAGCATGTTTTTAGGGGCTTCATCGGTGGAGCCGTTTTATTTTATCCCGTTTGACAGAAAACGGCTCCAAGCGGCTCCTGAAGCCGCTAGAGAAGCCCTGCCAAACGGGACCTAAATCAATAGGTAACTAACTCCCTAATTATGTCTCTAACAATCTAATCTAACTAAATAAGCTACATACATATATTCCTAAGTATATAATATAACTAAATAAATAAGCATCTAACTTTCAACCTATGTAATTAAATTTGCTAACTAGATTTGCTAAATATTCTAAAAAATTACTAACTAAATTATCTAAAGTAAATTAACTAATTTAAGTTAACTAAAAAATTACTAACTACTCTACTTTACCTCGATACACTGCTTTCATTGCCTTGAGGAGAAGAGAGGGGGGCAGCTACCTGAGGGGGGGGGCAGCGAGGCCAGCCGGCACGGAGCTCCGGCGAGCGGTGGCGGGCCGCCCTCGCCACCGGACACAGATGAGGAGGACGGAAGGGGCGACGAGGGCGGCCGGGCTTCGCATGGCGACGGGGCGCGACGGCGGCCTGCTGCGGCGCTTGCGCGGAAAGGGAGGAGGCTCGGCCGCCGGTGCCCTGCTGCCGGCGCAGGAGGTGCGGTCGACGGCGGCGCAGGAGGCAGAGACAGAGCGCGCGCGAGAGAGAGCTACGGCCGCGGGTTTTGAATCAATGCTCGGCGCCAAGATCTGTGGCGCCGAGGTGTCGACCACGTGAACACAGAGCTCGGCGCCAAGATCTGTGGCGCCAAGATCTGTGACGCTGATCTCGGCGCCAAGATCTGTGGCGCCAAGGTGCCGGCCACGTGAACGCCACCTAGGATAGCTTGCTGTGCTCGGCCTGGCACCTCGGCGCCAAGATCTGTGGCGCCGAGACGTGTTATCTCGGCGCCATGATTCCTGACGCCGACCCCAGGGTCAAAAATGAGTTTAAGTCTCCCAGTGAGTCAAACGTAATTTTTTTAAAAAAAAATCAAATTATAAAAAATTAGGTCCGGCTGCCGCATGCAGCACGGATATCTAGGCTGGGAGTCCGTACTGCATGAGTGCGATGCGGCGGGGGCACGCAATACGCATGCAGAGCATGGACTCCCTGCTGGTGGAGGCAGCGAGAGAGAGTCCGTGCAAGGAAAGGAAAAGGAAAAGGATGCTTGCATGCATGGCGGCGCAAACGTCTCGCGATGCGACGACAGTCCATCCTATCAGCTACGGAGTACGACGACGTTAGCGCTCGCATGCAGCTAGCACCAGGCTAGCTATATACCTAGAAGAAGCACAAAGGGGTACATGGATGCTAGCTCAGCATCATATCGATCGTCTAAGCGCCCAGCGTGTTGCATTCCTCGAGTTATATATGTAGGGCCCGGTTAGTTTGGTGACCAGGGAAGTCTGCCTATATATTCGGTTGACTGTACAATAGATAAACACATCAGTTGTTTGATGGCTACTCCCTCCGTTCCGACGCATAGGTCGTTTTGACTTTTATGTGTATCTATGCATAAAAAAAGCTACTCCCTCCGTCCGTAAATAATCATCGCCTTCTGTTTTCGTGCCGTAAGTTTAACTGGATTTATAGAAAATACGTACAACATTTGTATCTCTAAATAACTTCATTATGAAAATAGATTAAACGATCTATCTAATGGTATTAATTTTTATATCATGGGATTAACCGAGGCGGATATTTTTATTAACCAAGGCGTTCACAAACAACCGCCTTGCAAAATCGATTAACGGAGGCGGTTAAAAAACCTAAAATCCATTAACGGAGGCGGGCCTTATAAAAAGTCCGCCTCCAAAAATACCCCTATTAACCGAGGCGAGTCACTTATAAGGTCCGCCTCGGTTAATCGTAGCCGAGCCCACTAGCAATGAAAAAGCCCAAACCAGCCCAATATCACGTCCACACTATATATATACCGTGACTAAGGGTTTCAGCTCTCATTCCTCACCCTCACCTCTCATTCGCCCGCGCGGTTCCTGTCCCCCCCTCCCCCGCGCACGTTCCTCACCGAGGCTTCCTCTCCCTCACCTCTCACTCCACCACTCTTTTCCTCCCTCCACTCTCTCTCCACGCGTGGCGTGGCGCAGTGGAGCGGCCTCGTGGGTGGGGCGCGGCGCGGCGGAGCAGTCTCTCTCCCTCACCGGTGCTCAGATCCACGGCGGCGACTGGCGGATCCGGCGGAGTGGTCTCTCTCCCTCGCCGGTGCTCAGATCCACGGCGGCGGCTGGCAGATCCGATGGCCGTGGCCCAGATCCGCCCCCTGCTCCCGGATTCGGCCATCTCCGCGCGCGGCGACGGCTTCATGAGTGGCAGCGCGACCCCAAGCGGCGGTGGCTTCACGCAGATCTGGTGCGGCCCCAGCAGATCAAAGCGCCTCCCGGCAGCGGATCCAGGTTAGGCGCGCCCCCTGGCGGCGGATCCGACAACGACGGCGCCTCGATCCCGCGAGCAACGACGACGGCGGCACGTGGATGGGCTCGTCGGGCTTATCCAAGGTTTTCCTTTTTTGTTTTTTTATTCGATTTACCGAGGCGAGCATCCAACCGCCTCGGAAAAGGTTCCATTTACTGTGACCTTTCGTCCGAGGCGGATGCGATACCCGCCTCAGTTAATCGTTTTTGCCCGTCTTGTTAAGTTTTCTGAAGCAGTGAACGGAAGCGGTATGTATCTAAAAACGTCTAAATGACACGTAGTTTGGAACAGAGGGTGATAGTTTTCTTACGCCGTCGAGTGCGCTCGCTCGCTCCGCTGGCCGCGTGTGCGCTTGCCCGCTCCGGAGTGCTCTCCCGCCGCCACAAGTGCTCGCCCACGTCGCCGTAACGCGCGCTCGCCCACGCTGCTGGCTTGCCGCGGAAGGTCGCCGGTCGCCTCGAGTGCTCTCCAGCACCGCCGTGCTCGCCAGCCGCTGCAACGCTCGCTTGCCGGCCGCCACCGCGCCGTCGCGTGTGTTCTGCGTCGTGTGAAGTTCGAAGAGTTTCAGAGAACGAGAGGAGAGAGAGTATCGGAGGGAGGAAGGGATAAGGGAGAGCGCTGGGAGCCTGGGACTGGGAAGGGGAGCGCTGGCGAGGTGGAAGCCCTGCTGACATGCCATGCCGCCGGGTCAGGGAGGGGAGGAGAGGGTAGCGCCGGCGGTGTAGGGACCTCCGACTCCGAGCGTCGCGGTGGCCGGTGGCGGCCGGTCGGGAAGAGGAACGAGCGACGGCGGACAGGCGGAGTCGAACGAGTTGCACCCAGGGGAGTCGGTACGCTGAGCTGGTATGGGCCGGCCCATGAGATTGGTTTGTTTCCAGAGTTTGCTTCGCTCACGGTTGGATGCAAATTGGATGGCTCAGATGCTTGACTTCAGAGACAAGTCGTTTTGCCAACTTCAGAGCATCTGATTCCGAGCTAGCAGGCTCAACGTGGGTCTTGGAGCATGTCATCGGCAAACAAGGGAGTTGCTATATTTTAGAACATTTAAATGATTTTAGACGATAACTTTATACAACACATTAGTTCAACTAAAAGAATAACTCACAAGAAAATCTATAGTTTTCCTTATAGTGAAAATGACAAAATTGCATATTGTCTAAACAATAAAAAAAACAAGCACGTAATGTATAGGAAAAATGACCAAATAAAGACAGCATAAATTCAGAGCAATAGGCCGGCGGGAATCATCCTTGTGGGCACTGTACTGCAGATTCTTTATCATACTCTTCATTAATCAAGGACTAGCTACTGTCCAGTACAACCAGGGATACAACAAATTAAAACACTATGTACTTGTGGTACTGTGTGGTGCTTGCTCTGCTTTAGCCACTGGTCATAAGACACGTGTAAGGTTCCATTGGACTAGCCGGTATGGCTATATATAACATTCTACAGGTACAGCACGTTGTATGTACAGAAGTGTAGAAAGCAACTATTGCACGTTGTATTAGGCACATGCATGGATACACATTTACGAGCTATTTGGTTCACGGATTTGTAACGTCATCCGATTACGTCTGTAATAGATAACGTGTGATCGTGTTTGTTTCGGTCCAACCGTAATCCAATCACGCCGTAATCAGATACCGCCCTATAGGAATTTGTTACCCCTGCTATAAGAGCGTGAATCGATACCCGTGGACAGATGCCATTCATGAACGGAATGGAATGGACGTAGGCTGGCTGCATGTCTTCTCTGCTCCAGATCTTCCAGGACCAAGCGTTTAATGAACTTCATGGGCCGGTAACAGGCCGTCACAAACAGTGGCGGCCCAACACACCGATCAATAATGTAGCGAGAGCACTTATACGTAATTTGTTGTCGTTTTCTTTTTTTTTTTAAAAAAAAAAGATCCCCATTGGCCACAGTAGGACCTTGGGTGTTTCCACATTTGTGAGATGTCCAGTTTGAGAAGAACTGAAGAACAAATGTGGTAGTGGGCATCATCTTTTCGGTTCTTTTTCTATTTATGATTATGAATGGATGGGATGGACTGATGGGTCGCCACTTTATCCATTAGAAATTAACAATTAGTGTAAGCATATATAATGAAAAGCCATTCCATCAAATTTTCATGAGATAATTAAATCCATGATATGATACACCTCGTAATCTAACAGCGTGTGTTGGGTTTGCTACACCGATAGATGCGCAATGATCTGATGCTATATCGTGTTTGGTTCGCATCAGGAGATGAACCCGTCTGTCATCGAACTGCTCCGAGTAGCGCTCATGGTGACTCATTTTGTACAACCGACTCATTTCGCAGAAAAGCATCGATCGGACGACTCCGTCTGATTTGCATGTGGGGGACTGACCCATACCGGATGAAACAAGACATGCTATAAGTTCGGAATAGTTCCTTGAACCAACCCAAATATCATATCAGTATTCCTAATAAATATATTAAATCACAAGGAAGGGCAACTATTGAACTTCGTTATTGTGTGCCCGGTGGAGGGCTAGGAAGAAGAACAAATGAGGCAAAGGTTGTTACAACGGATAGGACCTAGACCATCAATATTTTTTTTCGATCACACAAAAGGTTTGTGTGTATTTATATTAAGTAGACCATCGATGCCACATCTGACGACAGTTAAAAGTTCTAACTGATTTCCAATTAAAAATGCGTGGAGGAAAAAAAAAACTATATAGTCCCATGTCTCAAGCCTGTACTACCTCCGGCCGGAAATTTAATTTAAACCACCACCAGCAAGTGTATAACGTCAACTAGTAGTGGCTAGAGGGACTACTGAACATGACACGTACTGTAAAAGTGTACTAACGGAAAGCATCCATCCTTGGTCGTTGGTCCAACGATGCGGGGTATCTTTTCTCCTTTTTTTTATATAAGACTATCTATAGCATTTCGATGCTGATGAAACTAGTAAAAAAAAAGTTTTTTAGTTGTCCAACATTGGGTGCATGAACATGCATGCTTCGTAGGGTGTGTTTTTCTTCACTAGAGTCTCTTTTTTTCACGATCACGCCAACTAGCACGTATTTCATCGAGAGGGTAGCAATACAAACACAAGGCAAGCCACGGATTACCACACCGAATGAAGAAAAGAAAGAAAGAAGAAAAAGGCAAAAGAGGGAGAAAGAAAGGAACCGCGACTGCTCTCAACACCAACAGCCTACCAAACTGAGCCTGCAACTAAAGATACATCCGTGCAACGGCTGCCTACAAATGGAACAATGCCACAGTGGCAAGCACCCACCCGAAGAAGACACATGAGCATCCAGCAAACGGCGGCAAAGCATCCGTCAGCGAAGACCAAGCAACCACGACGGCAAAGTATCCGCCAAATAGGGGCCAGCACGCCCTCGGTAGCAAAGCATCTACCAGAGAGGGGCCTAAAGAGACATCGGCAGCAAAGCATCCACTAGGAAACAGCCATCACACTCGGCAAAAGCCTGCCAGAGAGGAGGCTAAAGCGACACTGGCGGAAAACCATCCGCCAGAGAAACCAAAGACGGCCAAGCATCCGTCTTGGAAGAAATGGTAGCGGCAAAACATCCGCTACGAGAACCGAACATCGAATGACAGCGACAAATCGAACCACCGTAGGACAGACCACTGCAAGGAGGAACATGAGGCACGCAGGCACAGCAAGGAACAGCTCCGGCGAGAGAGAGAGACGGGAGAACGTATGGATGCACGGACGCAGGGATGCTTCAACGATGCCTTCAAGAAGAAAAGTGACATCCACGGACGCCAGCACCTCGGACAAAGCAGCGCGCAAGGACCTAAACCAACAAGCGGAGGGCGCAATGGAAACAACGAACGACGGCTCCAAAGAGGAAGACGACGCAGGCTACGCCATCGCTGTCGGCCCAGACGGGCAGGGTTTTCAGCCAGTTTCCAAACGACCGTGATGCAGGTAGGAAATAGGCATCCTCGCCTATCACCTTGGCGCCTGCCCGCACCCACGGTACACCACTGGGCCGTCGGGGGCGGCACCGAAGTACCAGCACCACGGGCACACCAACAGCACCCGCCATGGTGTTCCAGCAGCGCCGCCGCGCGCTCCCGGAGAAGGCCCGCCACCTCGGCCATGGAGCTCTCGCGGAAGAAGGCGACGCGCTTGTCCTCGTCCTCGTCCTCCGGCACCGTCCGGACAGCAGAGTCGGTGGCGCCGACGAGGTCGACGGGCAGGGTCCCGTCCAAGGCAACCCTTAAGCGACCGGAATCCGACTCCGCGGCGTAGACAGCGACCCCCGGCCGTAGCCCACAGCGCAGGGGCAGATCCGGGGCACGGGTGGCCCATCCAAACGCGTCACTGCAGCACAAACACTGCGGCAGCGAAGGAGGATCTTCCGGCTCGCGCCACGGGAATATCCTATTCACCAAGAATAGGCCTTGGCATCCCGCGCTGATGCCCTCACGTCAGCTTCCCCAAAATGCCCTCCGGCCAAAAGGAAAACAAAGGCAAGCTGATAAAGGAGGTTCGTGTTTGCAATTTTGCATGTTCCTACAGAGTGATGTGAGCTCGATTTGCAATGTCTAACGATTTGAATAGGGTTTCGATAGTGTGTTTATTTGAGGTGTTTGACTGTCTCAGATAATGGCACGATCCTCAAATAATGCTTCCTTCATACCAAATTCTTAAGTCATTTCAATTATTTTAATTAAATCGTCGTTTTGCTATGTACCTAAACACAGAATATGTCTAAAAATTGTAGAAAACAAACGGAATATGAGTGTTATATTTTGTACTAATTATTTTTCAGTTGTAGGTGATGCATGGATCAGCGGTGTGATGTATATGACGTTTCGTCAGTTTTATGATATATTCCATTCGTACTAAATTGCAAGGCTTTTCTACATGCATAACTTTCATTATGTATGTAGACATAATATATATCTGAATATGTAACAAAAGCTATGTACATAAAAAGATCAAAACAAAGCTTATAATTTTTTCTTGAATGCACCGACTTATAATTTGAAACGGAGGAAGTATCCACTGACAATTTCTAAATGCCATCGATAGGTAATTTCATCATTTTTTAGTTTTGTCGGTCATGTTTTTCCAATATGCTCCTAGAAGTAGGATAAGTTTGCGTACGTGTATGTATAAGGATGAGTGGATATGTATGTAAGTTTATGAGTCCATGTCGATTATCTATTTCACTTTTATTCTATTTTCTGTTTCTATGTGTTGTGATATAGGTTAGTTTACAATGTTTTGGCATGGGTCTGACCTAGTGACCCAAAGAAATGGCCCTTCGTCAGAAACTCGCGAAATTACAGTATCACATAATCGAATGTGCATGATCAAACTTTTTAAATCAAATGTGATCGAACTTTTTAAACAAAATCATCAGAAACAAAAAAAGAAGAAGAAAACAACTCTGAGAACTTAGGGTAATTCTGTCCATCCGTCCATAAACCCGTGTCACCCGTCCTCCCAATTTTAGGCGCGGGCCCACGCCAGCCACGCCTCCGCTCTACCACCAGCTCCCGCCTCGCAGCAGCGCGCACCGGCACCACCGTCGATCGCAGAGTAATGGGGGCGAAACGGGCCGCGTCGGCGGCGGGAATGGCGGCCCTAGTGTACGTCGCGCTGTCGGGGCGCCTCTCCCCGGCGTCCGGAGACGAGACGCGGCGGCGGAGGAGCGCGGAGGAGGGAGAGGCGGAGAGGTGGCCGGAGCGGGCGCCGGCGAGCTGGAGGGAGGCGGTGGCGGTTCTGTCGAGGACGGCGGGGTTCGCGTACGCCGAGACGCTCGGCAAGTGGCCGCTCGGGGACATCGCCTTCGGGATCAACCACTACATGCGCATCCAGGTGCTGTCATCGTCGTAGGAAGGCGGCGCGCGGTGCGTGTGTTCTTGCTCGGATAGAAATGTGGCTCTGTTTAACCATGATGAAATAGAAAAAGATTTGAACTTAGAGTGTGTGTGTCAAACTTGCTTGATTGTTCTTGTTTCTGTCGAGAAAATAAAAGAGCAACTGGAGAAAAAGAATGGTTTTTTGGCGTACTTTCTGGTTCTGGATTTAGGATCCAACAATGGAATGGAGTAACAGATGCTACCTTGGTCTGCGATGTTGCAATTTCTCCTTTTTCTAATCATGTTATGGTAGCTCGGAATTTTTGCATGAACGTCTAGCTGCTTTTTTCAGTTATTCGAGGTTGCCAAACAGAATATGTTCTGTCAGTTAACTTATTGCATTGACAGCTCTAAAGAATTCAGGATAATTAGGATTTCTGGTAAATTACCCTGTCTAGCTTTGCTTCTCACTTCAATTTCTCCTATTGTAGGTTATGAACTTGTCAAATCTAATACAAGCCTTCCCAATTTTAAATTTCAGAAAAATGCAATTTTATTGCCTGATTGTCCAACTGGCAGTTTTCTGGAAAGGAACTAAAAAGTTTGTTATATCTCTGGTGAGACGTAAAGAATCAGTGTTAATCCATTTGGCTTGTTACTGAAAACTCATGATTTGGCCCATCTGCTTTGGTAACATTCTTTGATGCGTCATACTGAAAAGCATTCTCTCATTAGTGTTTATTTCCAGGGCAATCTGCAGCATGAGTACACTGGCAGCAATTGTGTGCCCCTGGATGGTCCTGGAGTAAGGCAGGAGCTGATTGGACTTCTCAGATACCTCAGACTCTGCATGTTCTTCTCAAAGAAACCATATGAAGTGTTTCAAGAGTTTGGTGGTTATGGACAGAGTGATATTCTCATAAGGAAGTCGAAGTCACAAGTTTGTATTACTCTGAGCCAGCTGATGTTCTATAGCATACATATATTGCAAGTGGAGATACCTTAATAGAACATTGTGATTCTATTCAGTTTATGAAGCCTGCATTCAGGGTTGTCCGCGATGAAAGTACCAAATCCTTCCTCCTTTTCATTCGGGGAGCGACCAGCACTAAGGATCGTCTGACTGCTGCAACTGCTGCAGAAGTTCCATTCCATCATTCAGTGTTGCAAGATGGACGTAGATCCAATTTAGTGGCTGGACATGCGCATTGTGGAATGGTTGCTGCCGCTCGTTGGATTGCAGATCAGGCCATTCCATGCCTAAGGAAAGCAGTCGAACAATTCCCAGACTACAGAGTTAAGGTAATTTTTTACTCTTTTCTGATTTTCTGATTCTGTTACAGTGTACACCATAAAAGATGCGCGTGAGATTTGATTTATGTGGTCAAACAACACATGTTATTATGATATTATGTTAATATCAATTATTGATTTATTTTGGTTAACCAAAAAAAAAAATCCCCTAGTATTGTTGTTTAGTTTACAAGGAACTCAGTGAACCTAATATGAGTAATAATGTGTCTGTTTGTCCTCTTAAGCAATCAATATTGGGAAAATTCAAATAAAAAATACTGCATATCTGAAGCTAAAGTAAATAAGTAACGCTTCGAATTTGCTTCTGGCTGACAGAACTGCACTATTTTAATCTAATTTTAGATCATTGGGCATTCAATGGGAGCTGGTATTGCTGCGATATTAACATACATGCTACGCGAGGACAATAAGTTATCATCATCCTCATGTATTGCGTTTGGACCAGGTACAGAATTCAAGTAGAAACTAAGATTTGGCTATCAAACACATCAATATCAACAAAAGAAGTAAAAAATAAAAAATCATGGCATGCTAACTTAAGCATAGCAAAGTTCACTGCCATGGATTCTTGTTAACACTTTACACTGATATAATTACTTAGTATTGAAATATAAAAGTAGCTAATCTAAAACAAGCAACTAGCTAATACCCAACAGAGTACTATGTAGGAGCAACCATAAGTTTCCACAACAAAGCTGTCACATTCCCCTTTTCTTGGTATCTGGTTGCAAGATGTGCCATATAAAACACCTGTTATCAGATGTGCTCCTATGGTATTCTAACACTTTGAAGTGCTCCTGTCCAGCTGCTTGCATGACCTGGGACTTGGCTGAGTCAGGCAAAGACTTCGTTACCTCTGTAGTCAACAAAAACGACATGGTGCCATCTTTTGGCAAAGCTTCAGCAGCAAACCTTCGCACAGTAGTAGTGACGTCTGGAACTATGAAACACATTTTCTCTCATTAATTAATAGCCTTTGAATTGTCTTAAAATCTTCTGCAGGTTATGGCATCATCATGGGCTCCAGACCTCCAAGAACAAATTCAGCAAACAAGAATCTTGGGTTTTGTAAATAGCTCTGTGAATTTCATGCGATCCCACATTCCCTTTGTATCCAACACAGGATCTGACAACACTCCTATGGTAAACCCAAAGCACCACGTTCTTTGAAGAAAATAATTGTATTACTGTCTTACTGATGTGGCTACTCTCCAAAAAAACATTCTTTGATGTTTTTATTTGTAATTCACTGAACTGATTCCTCATGCCATCCCAGGATGAGTTGAACCTTTCAGCAAATGTGCGTGCCGCTGTGCAGAAGCACTCTTCACTGTCCTGCTGGTCATCTGTCGCTGTTAATACGCAATTTCTGGAGGCTCTGGTGAACCCCACTCAGGGCATTCCAGCATTGATGCCTACATACAGAGGAACCGAGCAAACCACTGAAAAGCCAACAATTGCAAGAGAACCAGCCTCATGCTTTCCTGGAGAACTCAACCGTCAGAAATCAGATTCAGTGGAGACTGACCCAGAGGAGAAAGCAACAGACCAAGAACACATGGATCAGCTTCTGAAGGCCTTGCGATCATCGCGAATGGTCTCCCAGGATCCTCACCAGCTGTACCCTCCGGGCAGAATCATGCACATGGTTGAGCTGCCAGCACCAGAAGGGCTGAGCACCGGCGAGCAATGCCACCAGCATGAGGTAGTTGCCATCTATGAGACCCCTCGCAGCATGTATGGCAAGATCAGGCTGGCGAGAACCATGATCAGAGACCATTACATGCCGAGGTACATCGAGACGATGGAGATGCTGATCGACAAGCTTGCAGAGGATGAGGATGACACTGACAACCGGTTGGACTAACTGATGAACCCCCCCAAAAAACAGAAAGGAAGAAGATTGATAGGCAGTATTGATAGTATAGATAACTTGAACTTACTTATGACTTCAGGCTAGAATCCAGATTAGTCCAGATTGTATCGTCAGTCATTGCAGGAAGAGCAGAAACATCAGCGTTTGTTGCTGAGGCTTGAAGGAACGACTACTGTTATGTTTGGCTATGAATTAGCAGTACTGTAAGATTACATTTTAGAAGAAAGAATTCAGTGAACAAATGTGATTCTTGCTTGCTGTTTGGTTGTCCCTGATGTTTGTAAATAAGCAGGGGCAATATTTTAATTATTAGTTGTGATTCCAACCAGGGTGTTGGTTGTAAATATGAGAGGCTATATGCAGTTAAAATAAATATGATCCAGTTTAGGGATCTAATTAGAAAATTTTGGGGACTGTTTGCAAATATTCAGGCAAGAAATGGACCAAAATGGGGGGTAAACTTTGAATTCAGATGCTGGAGATCTTACAAAGTTCGTGCCAGAAATGCCAGTTACAGAGACGAGTTCTGAAAATGGACAGTCATCATAATGCGGGAACTCTGAAAGTTTGCACACTGCATTGAAGGACAGGTTACAGACACCATCAGTCTCAGCGACATGGTCTTCTACAGTCTCAGCTGGGCACTGCTGCTGACCAGCGTGTTCCTCTGATCTCAAGGATGCCTATCTCCTTGATTTGCCAGGCCAGTTCAAGCTCATCCCTTGTAGACGAGCGGCTTGTCAACCCAGCGGACACGGCAGCCACAAGCCTGCAGCATCTGGAGCAGCTCGGTGGAGAGCACAGACCTCAACCCACCCAGCAGCTTCAGCTTCTTCAGCCTCTCACACGCCGCTCGCAGCGCCATCTCAAACCCTTCAATGGAGACCCAGGAGAGGTGAACCATCTTCACGTCCTGGAGGCACCTCAGTGAGCCCAGCAGATGGCACAGGCCCAGGCCAGTGACTTGACAGTAGGAGATAGTAAGCTGCAAACAAACCGGACAGCAACCTGTAATGTCCCTGATGCTTCACAAATTACAAAAGGAGAAGATGAAGTCGTTGAGTTCTTTACTTGTCTAAGGTTCTGGGAGTATCTTGAAAGAGCCCACAGGCCAGCATCATCCACAGAATAACAGCGTTTAAGGTCCAGTTCTATCAGGCTAGTGCAACCAATGGCGATGGAGGTGATCCCAATGCCCGTGATGCGCACGAGGCATCTCAATTCCAGGTTTGTGAGTTCTTCCAGAGCGCTTACATGCTTCAAACCAGCATCGGTGATTTGGGTGCAATAGCATAAGTTTAGCATCCTGATCTTCTTGCAGCCACTAGCTACAGCTGCCAGCCCATCATCAGTAATAGCACTACAACTGTGGGAAAGATAAACAAGTGTGCTTTAGTTTAGAGACCAATGATTAATCAATAAATAATTTCTAAAGCATAAATATAAATATTGATTACCGGTATAGATCAAGTTCCACAAGCTTTCCACAGTTTGAACTAATATAAACAAGGCCTTCATCAGAA
The DNA here is from genome assembly GCA_904845875.1 of Miscanthus lutarioriparius. Classification (NCBI taxonomy): domain Eukaryota; kingdom Viridiplantae; phylum Streptophyta; class Magnoliopsida; order Poales; family Poaceae; genus Miscanthus; species Miscanthus lutarioriparius. Next base: position 11,847,969 of record CAJGYO010000009.1, on the reverse strand, counting down.
ATGCTAGAGCAGAGGCCAAGCTTCAAGATCAGCAGTTCCGAGCAACTTGCCAAGTGCTGCAAAGCTGAAAATGTGGGATTTCAAATGATGAGCTCAAATTTAGGAATGAACTTTTCCTATAAAAAAATATGGCACAGCTACTTTTCAGTTACCTGCATCATTAATACGACAGTCAGTGAGGTCAATCTCCTTAAGGTGGGAACAGAGGGTTGCGATTGGCTCTAGTCCCTTCTCACTTATAAAAGGGCAGGATTCCAGTCGAAGGCATTCAATCTTTCTACAGTTCTCGGCAATTGCAGCAAGGGCATCATTTGTAAGAAGATGGCAGCATGTCACGTCGATAGTCCTTAAGTCACAGCAATGAGCAACTAGCGAAACAATACCATC